>CM060679.1:20529438-21012746 GCA_030686995.1 Artemisia argyi
AGTAAACGTGAATAATGATGAACACAAAATGAATAACACAAAACGATTCAATATTATTTATGAAATAATACGGGTGATCTAAACTATCACTAGGATTACAAGTGTAACCTTGAATCTTTGATACGTGAAAAGGATTTAAAGATGGAAGTTATGCATGGAAATCTATGAAAACTTATCTGAAAACTATATCTAAGAAGGTGACTTAAGGGTTCCTTTTATAGTATAAGGAGCCCTTATTACAAGTTGTCAAGTTGCTTAATATAATATATTAGAGACTTATCTTATCCTAATATTACACCTTTCAAGGTAAAACACTCCGTTATATCTACTGAGACTTCTGTACTACTTCTACTTAACGTATAACTTTGTACAAAGACTAATAATACAACTAAATATCTCTAAATAAAATATAACAACTTGTCGTTAAAACTGGCAGGACCTTCTTTAACTAGCAGTACCCTCTTACCCAGAAGGTACTGTTAGTGTATCTTCAACATCAGCAAAACTGAAGAGACAGGCTTAACTATCATCTGGCTGGCTCTTCTGGCTGACTCTTAACTTGTGCATTTTATTCCCAACAATCCTCCCCTAAACTTGTTATTCCCTTTTAAAATAACCAAGTTTCTTTGTGAATAAAATTCATACCTTGAGGATTTGAGGGAACTCTTTCAAAAACCTTATCTTTTTCTCCTTAGGCTTTCATACTGATCAAATATGCTTTCCTTCAATCTTTTGACTGCATCAGTTTCTTCTTCACACAATAGCTTATTGGAGATCAAGACTGATAATACTTCATAGCTTAGAGGATACTCCTTCTCACTTAGCATAAAGAGTTCAATTCCACTCTGAGTGGAAAGATGATGAACATGGCTCATGCTGAAGTATTCCCATGTAACAGATAGATCATAGTAAGGAAATTTCCAATGTGTATCAGTAGGATTTGGATCATACAATCTGCTGAACTCCACCCATAGCTCTTGCTCCTTTGCATCAGGCTTATACTTGGTTTTCAGCTTCTCTTGAACTAAGTCCCATAATTCATCTAAATCCATTCTGCTACATGCTCTAAGTAAATTTTCAAAATTCTTGAAAATTTCAACCTTATTTCCAACTCTTGATATCTTCCATGCTTTACCAAACTTGTCGTTGTAGATTTCCCAATCTATGATTGGATGCCTTGAATGTAAAGGTTCAGCAAATACAACTTGTGGAACATGGACAACCATTTCTCTTGATTGAACAGGAGGCAAATCTGCTTTCTCTGCTGGATCCTTCTGATCATCTCTTCTCCTTTTGGAAGGCCTTTCTTGTGTATCCATGAGAAAACTGATTTTGTTTCTTCTGTAAGCCTCTAAGTATAGAAGCTTCAATTCATCAAATGATTTACCTTTGAGTTGATGATCCTTCATGTTCACTTCTCTTTCCAGATATATCTTGAAGAATTTCTTCTGATCTGCTTCAGAATGTGGCATTTTAAATCCTTTCTTCTGATTCTTCTGGATCTGCTGATAGACATCATCCAATGCCTCTTGATTGTATTTCCTAGTGATGAAATCATTGATCTTGATTGTCATTTCATCTGAGCTAAGAGACTCATCACACACCAGAGTATAGGCTTCACCTCTTACAATTGGATCAATTGAAATGATGTATTGCAGCTGAGCATCAAAATTTTCTTGTGGCGTTCTTTATTCTTCTTCAGCCCCCATAACTTCTTCTTCATGAAGCTGTTTGGATAACCTTTCATCTACAGCCAATTGTGCTTGCTCTTTCTTCTTCAACTTTTTAGGCTTTGGTTCATCTTCAACTACAATTTTCTTACCCTTGTCTTTGGGTGATGATTCTAGACTTGGAGCAGCAGATTGTTCATCAGGAACAAGAAACCGCCCCTGAGGCTGTGATCCCCTCTTTCTTTTGTAAAACATTTGATCAGAACCATTTAACTCCATAGCCAATAGCCTCTGTATCCAGTAGGCTCTTGCTCTGCTTCAGCAGTATCTTTTGCACTAACAGGTTCTTTTTCTTGAATAGCAGGCTCTGTTTCTTGAATAGCAGGCTCTTCATCAATCACTTGAGTTCCTTCATGAAATTGAAATTGAATCTCTTCTTCATTTTTAGAACTACCCATCCTCCCCTTTTTGGAAGAGAGACCCAAACCCTCTGCATCTGAACTTGAAGAACTAGAAACAACCAACTGAGATGTTCTTTTACCCTTCAAGAATTTCACCTTCAACTCTAATTTGTCAACCCTCTTAACTAACTTGGTGTTGATCTCTGTAAAATGTTTGTTTTGAGTTTCAAGAGTAGTTTGCAAGTGCTGCACTTGCTCTTTTAATTCCCTTACAGTCTGAGCATCTACACTTTGTTGTGGAGGAGATTGTGGTGGTGAGTTATGATGTGATAATGATGGTGATGTTGCAGATGGTGTTTGTGTTGGTTGGTGAGATGGTAATGGTACTGGTGATGGTGGTGTGACTGATGGTACTGGTGATGTGAGTGATGGTAATGAATGATCAGATGATGTGGATGGTTCTTCAGAATATTGTGGTAACATTTCCTCAAAAAGTGGTACTTCTTCTCCTTGAAAACCAATTTTCATGTTTGAAAACACCTTGTGTGTAAGTTTGGGAGTTTTAAAAGGTTTGTTTGGGGGAAGTAACAAATGTTTGGATTTGTTGATGAGACACTGAATAAACCTTGGGTACATCAAAAACTTTGTTTCACTGTCCACATTTTTAACCAATCCTTCAAAAATATATTTTGAAAAGTTGAATTTCTTGTTTGTTGCCAGGCAAATGAAAGCTGCAGCCATGTTACCACTAAACTGCTCCCATGAGGTTTTCTTTTGGCTTAAACAATGAAGGATGGTATGAATCAAAAATCTCCATTGAGGGGTAAAATGCTTTTTAAGAAATGTAAGCTTTGCAGAAGTTACATTATACCCCATTTTTGTCAAATTTTCAAAGATTTTAGTATCAGGTAGTTGACTAATGCCATCTGAATCATCCAAATGAAGATGTGTTCTAATGGATGATTCAGTAAAAGTCAAGGTTCTACCATCCACTTTGACCATTAACTCTTGAATCCCATCCCTAAGAGTGTTAACTCTAGCCGTTTACCAAAATTGTGAAATTTGTGATTCAAAAATATTGGGATTCACGAGTAAAGCAAACCTGACATAAGAATTGTTTAGAAAATCCACTGCTTGATGAAAAGATTCATTGTCATCAGACTTTTCCAAAAATGCTAATTGGTTGTGACGTTTGACAAAACTTAGACGAGCCATGGTGAAAGGTTTGATGAAAAATTTGATTATGATGTTGGGATTTTATTGTTGTACTGGTAGAAGATGAAAGGTGAGTGTGAATTATGATAAGGATTGATTATGAGAAAATTACTTTTGACCGACTATTAAAGATATGTATAAGTAATTGAAGAGGCGATCAAAAAGATCTTTTATTATAATAATTATATCCTTAATTCGAGGAAAATATGAGTAATTCACAAAAATACCCTTTAAAACAACGACTATATTTTTAACCTGACAGACTCAACGGCTATGTAGCAGTACCATTTTACTCTACCAGTACTAAAATTTGAACTACCAGTACCTTGTTTTAGAAATATAACTTGGCAGTCTCTTTGAAATTTTTAGTAAAAATCCCTTATAGTTTTTAGCAAACTATCAGCTATCAACGGATTTGATAAGTCTTTACCAATAGCCGTTTGCTTTTGGAGTAGTCAGCTCTTTAAGTTTGTAAAACTAGGTGAACTGATTACCTTATAGTTTTTAGCAAACTATCAGCTATCAACGGATTTGAGAAGTCTTTACCAAGAGCCGTTTGCTTTGGACTAGCCAGCTCTTAAGTTTTAAAAAACTTGGTGAATTGATTACCATTTCCACATCCTGATTTTGTTAGCAATCTTGAGTAACCTGAAATGGTTAGTTGTAAACCAAAAGAACAGAGTGCAAAGCACTTGTTTTATAGCGTTGTTAACATTTAAACATCAAGATGAGCAAAAACAGAGCAAACTTTGAACTAGCAGTACCAATTATGCACTGACAGTACCTTATGACTAACTAGCAGTACCATGTTCAGAACTTGTTTATTTTATGTACAAAAACACATGTTTTTCAAAGATTTATCATACCAATACATGCTACCAGGTATTTAAACCTACCTAAATCAAAAGCTTTGGTGAGAAGGTCTGCAAAATTCTTTTCAGAATCAATTTTGACAACTTGAATTAACCTTTTCTCATTGCAATCTCTTATGAAATGGTGTCTGATTTCAACGTGTTTTGTTTTTGAATGTTGAACTGGATTTTTAATGATACAAATAGTACTGCTATTTTCAATGTAAATAATGGTGTTAAGAAAAGTGTACCCATAGTCAAGCAATTGATTCTAGATCCAAAGAACTTAGCCACAACAACTTGCACTTGCAACATATTCTGCTTCAGTTGTAGAATTGGCCACCATTGTTTGCTTCTTGCATTGCCAGGATATGAGTCTGCAGCCAAGAAATTGGCATCCACCAGTTGTGGATTTTCTGTCTAGGGTTGCACTAGCATAGTCACTATCTGAATAAGCTACCAAATCAAAAGATGATTCCCTTGGATACCATAGACCCAACTTAGGTTGACCCTTGAGGTATCTGAAGATCCTTTTGATTGCTGTGAGATGAGAAACTTTTGGATTTACTTGAAACCTTGCACATACACATACTGAGAACATGATATCTGGTCTTGATGATGTAAGGTACATCAAGGACCCAATCATTGATCTGTAGTTATGCACATCAACATCTTCACCCTCAGCATCTTTGAGTAACCCCTTTTCTGGATCCATTGGAGTACTTGCAACCTTTGAATCTGCAAACCCAAATTTCCTTAGGATCTCTGCTACATACTTATCTTGGCTGATAAATATGCCTTCATTTGATTGTTTCACTTGGAGACCCAGAAAGAAAGTAAGTTCCCCCATGGAACTCATTTCAAACTTACTATGCATAAGTTTTTCAAACTCCACACACAACTCCTGATTTGTGGATCCAAAGATAATGTCATCAACATAAATCTGCACCAGCAAGATGTCTTTCTTGGTTCTTTTGATGAACAAAGTTGGATCAATCTTGCCTCTTTGAAATCCATTTTCCAATAAATAGAAAGCCAATGTTTCATACCATGCTTTAGGAGCTTGGTGTAGACCATAAAGAGCTTTGGTAACCTTGTACACCTTGTCTGGATATTCTGCATCAATGAAGCCTGGAGGTTGAGAAACATACACCTCTTCTTCAATAGTACCATATAAAAAGGCACTTTTGACATCCATTTGGTAGACAGTGAATCCTATGAAAGATGCATAGGCCAAGAATAGCCTAATTGCTTCAATTCTTGCAACTGGAGCAAAAACTTCTTCATAATCCACTCCTTCTTCTTGAGTATACCCTTGGGCCACCAATCTGGCTTTGTTTTTTATCACTATTCCCCTTTCATCTTTCTTATTCCTGAAAACCCATTTGGTTCCAATTGCCCTGTAACCTTTGGCAAATCAACCAGTACCCAAACCTTCTGAAGTTTGAATTGAAGTAGCTCTTCTTGCATTGCTTCAACCCAGATTGAATCATCTAAGGCTTTTGTAATGTTTTTGGGTTTTACTTGTGAGAGAAAGCATGAAAACAGGCATATGTGGGCAACTTCATGGTTCTTTTCTTCATACACAGCTAGGACAAACCCATCTTTGTCTAAAGATAAGACTTGAGTTCTTGTTTTAACACCAGAATCAATGCTGCCAATCATATTATCAATGGAGTGATCTTTGAGAATTCTTGTGTTGTGTGTTGTAGGAACATCATAGGAAATTGGAAGGTTTCCAATCCCTACATCTTTTGGTAAGGAATCATCTAATAGAACATTTAATGGTTCAGCAGGACCAATTTGTGAACTGGCAGTACCATCTGTTGAACTGGCAGTACCATCTTGTGAATTGGCAGTACCATTTTCATTTTCAGAAGTTTCTTGATTCCCTTGATCTTGAGTTCCATGATCATCTTCAACACCTTCATTTGTTGTATTTGAAGGCTCTTCATGACTTGAAGATGAATTCAAATCTTTCCAAATTGGCATCAATATGTAATCTTGATCCTCAGCTGTTTCAACATTGTCTTCATAACCTGCATTATCATTAGTATTTGTACCTATGACAGGCACATAATTCATAGATTCTGAAAGCTTATCAATGTCAAAACACTAATCTGGTCCAATGCCTGCAACATTTGGTAGTTTTTCTTGAAACTCTGTGCAGGTTTTGCTTCCACTAGCCTTGTGCATCTATTATACACCCTATAGGCCTTACTTTGCAAAGAATACCCTATCATGTAGCCTTCATCAGCTTTTCCTTCAAACTTTCCTAGATGATCTTTGGTATTTTGAATAGTGACATGACATCCAAAAGGTCTCATAAAACTTAGAGATGGTGTTCTACAAAACAAAAGTTCATAAGGAGTCTTTCTATGAGGTTTAATCACAAGAACCCTATTCTGCACATAACAAGCAGTACCTACAGCTTCAGCCCAAAATGAAACAGGCAACTTAGAGTCTACTAGCATTGTTCTAGCAGCCTCTATAAGAGTTCTATTTTTCCTTTCTGCTACTCCATTTTGCTGTGGGGTTCTAGCTACACTATATTCTCTTTTTATTCCTTTTTATTTGCAAAATTCATCCATAACTCTATTCTTGAATTCTGTCCCATTGTCACATCTAATTACTTTTACTTTCTTATCAATTTGGTTTTCTATCCCTGTAATGTAGGACTTAAGGATCTCACTTGTTTCATCCTTAGTTCTTAAAAAGAAAACCCAAGAAAATCTGCTGTAATCATCAGTAACTACAAGACAATATCTTTTACCATTCAAGCTATTCACAGATGTAGGACCAAAGAGGTCCATATGAAGCATGTATAAAGCTTGAGAAATTGAGTTATGGGTCTTGGGCTTACAAGAAGCTCTATGTTGTTTGCCTTTTAGACAATCAACAAAGGTTTGGTCATTTTGAAAAATCTTTTTGGGTAAACCTCTAACCAAATCATATTTTGCAATTGTATTGATTGTTTTAAAGTTTACATGACCAAGTCTTCTATGCCAAAGCATAGATTCATCCAATGAGGCTTTTGCTACTAGACAGGTTAAACTCTCTTTAGGAACAATATTCTTTAAATCAACAATGTACATATTGTTCTTTCTAGGGATTTTAAGAAGAATCTGACTTTCATCAGGAATTTTAAAATCAGGAGAAAGTACAATGCATTCAGTGTCAGTAAAAAGAACAATGTTCTTTGTGTCACACATTTGTGAGACACTTAAGAGATTAAACTGTAGTTCTTTCACAAAGTACACATTTTCAAAATCTAATTTACTGGTTTTAATTGTACCTTTACCAGCAATCTTTCCTTTGATTCCTCCCCCAAAGGTAACATATCCTCCATCAAATGATTTGAAGTCTGTGAGGTAAGACATGTTGCCTGTCATGTGCCTTGAACATCCACTATCTACATATCCTTGATCAGCAATATCATTTGAATGTTCCTGCACATGTATACACATATTAGTTTCCTTGGGGTACCCAAGCCATGACTGACTTGGGTTTTCCTCGTGCATCAATGTAATCAAACCTTTTTAGGACTGTTGATGCACCATTTGATTGGAGTGGTCTCCAAATCCAACATGCTGAGGACTTAACGGCATTTTCATTTTTAACACATTTTGTGGTTTTTGGTCTAACAGTACCAAATTTGGTCTAGCAGGATCATATGGTCTAGCAGGACCTTTTGGTTTTGGTCTCCAGTCTTGTGTTTTAACCACAAAATTCTTTTCAGTGAGACTTTTCACAACTCTTGGTGTATGTTTGAAAATATTACTTGCACCCTTAGTAGTGAATTTTGGGTAAACATGCTCATTTGGTCTAACATTATGATTGACTTTTGGTATGTTAGATTTCACAAAACCTTTTCTGGGGTTTGTTTTATTTGTTTTAGACCTTGATGTACTCCCAGAAATCCAATTGTTACAATAAGCATGAGTATGATTAAAACTACCACAGTAATAGCATGCCTTATTGTATAAAACAAAGTTATCACCAAGTTGGTATGACTTAAGATTGTTCCAATTTCTCTGACTACCTCTAGGTTTGCTATTACATTTAGCACAACATTCAACTGTTTTTTGAACAACTTTAGTCTTTTGATACTTTCTACACTTTTAGGACTGGTTGGTCCTACTTTGTTTCCTTTCTTTGAAACAGTCTCTTTTTCATTTTCATCAGATGTCCAATCTTCAATAGATGTACCATCTGAGCTCTTATTAGTGAGCACCTTTTCTTTGGAGAGTGAAGTATCACTTGCACTCTCAAAAGGTTCACTATTTTCTACAGGTTTTACTTTTTCTAGTGGTTTATGAGAGAGTTCATGTAAACCTGATTCAGCAAGATCTAAACCTGGGGGACAGGGAATTCCTCTGTAAGGAGGTGGACATGTGTTGTATCCAATCCCAGATTTTATTTTCTTGTTCATTTGGTTTTCAACTATACTTTTAGTACATGCAGAAGCATTTTCTAATGTTGTAACAGTTAGTTGAATATTATCTTTTGCTTGTTTCACTTTAGCAAACTCAGTTCTTAACAGGTTTATTTCAGCATCTTTAAAAAATATGTCTCTATTAAGAATAGCTTTTATGTCAGAAAAGGTGAGTTCATTTTCTCTAAAGTGAATTATTTGTTTTTCAAGTTTAGACATACCACACTTATGATTAACTAGGTCTTGATAAGTTTTTCTTTCTTCTACTTTCAGTTCATCATAAAGTTTTCTTAAGATTTCTAATTCTTTAAAAGCTTCACAAGTAGCAGAACATTTAGTAATTTGTACCTCAGGATTGGAGAGAGCCATTAAAGCCATTTCATTTGAAGCTGACTCTTCTTCACCCATAAAGCTCCAATCAAAACCCAGCCCATCAATAGCTACCATAGCTTTTGTTTCAGTGATGTCCATTTCGTTGATCTTGTTCTCATTGTTTCCCCTGTTCTTGTTCTCAAAATCTCTTCCCTTATCACCCTGCTTCTTTGGTCTTCTACATTCTCTTGAGTAGTGACCCTTCATGTGGCAGTTGTAGCACTCCACTTTAGACTTGTCATACCCAGCAGGTTCATTGCCATTTATGACAATCTTCTTTCCAGTCCTCATTAAATATTTCTTAGCCCTCATGCTAAGAAGTGACAGCTGCCATTTTATGCCCATTTCTTCAAGATCATCATCACTGATCTCTTGAAGATCTTCAAAGGTCAATGTGGAACCATTGTGTTGTGATGTTAGGAAAGCACAACCAATTGTTTAATCTAAAATGGTTTTGGTACTGCCGGAAGTACTGGCAGTACCAAAATTTGTGTTGGCAGTACCTTCTTCTCTACCATCTTTTTCTTCATCAACTTTCTTGGAGGTACCATGAGATGACACAAATGCCATATTTCCTGAGCTTGAACTAGTAGACTTCTTTAGTTCATGCTCTACTATTTTGAAGTTGCTGTAAAGATCATTGAGACTCATGGAATCAATATCTGGTTTGTTTTTCCAGACAATGACATGCATGGCCCATTCAGAGGGTAGACTTCTAAGGAATTTGGATTTTAAGTCTTCTTGAGATATTATCACCTCATGAATGGCTAACTGACTAGAAAGCTTTTGTAGTCTATTGAACATGCTGTCCAAAGACTCATTTGTTGTGGCTGAAAAGTTTTCAAACTGTTGTTTTAAAAGTGTTTTCTGAGTTTTCTTGGTGGCATCATTACCACCAAATCTAGCCACAATAGCTTGAAAAAGGGTTTTAGCACATTTGTACTTGTTAAAGATTAAGAGCTGGTCATTTGGAATAGACACGAGAAGCATACTCCTGGCTTTAAGATCATTTCTCTTTTCAATTCTTTCTTCTGCGGTTGTTGGGTTTACTTGCACAGTTGTGACAAGTGCATCGTTTACTGTGGAGGTGGTGGTTACTGGTTTAAATGAGTTTCCTTCTTCAATAATCTCCCAAAGTGCATAGTCTTGCACTTGGAAGTATTGTTCAACCCTCAGTCTCCACATCTCAAACTTATTCTGTTTGAGTAATGGAAGTTTTACAGCCACATTGGTTTGAATGTGCTCAACATCCATTTTTGCTTTGTTCTTTTATGTCATAAATATCAGCCTAGCTCTGATACCACTTGTGGAAGGATTTGTGCAAACACTTGGGATGTTAATCTTAATAATGTGTTTGGGATATTTATGAATGAATGTGATTTAGCACGCGGAATTTACTAAAACACACTAAAGGAACAAAGGTGGTGAATAAGTAAACGTGAATAATGATGAACACAAAATGAATAACATAAAATGATTCAATATTATTTATGAAATAATACGGGTGATCTAAACTATCACCAGGATTACAAGTGTAACCTTGAATCTTTGATACGTGAAAAGGATTTAAAGATGGAAGTTATGCATGGAAATCTATGAAAACTTATCTGAAAACTATATCTAAGAAGGTGACTTAAGGGTTCCTTTTATAGTATAAGGAGCCCTTATTACAAGTTGTCAAGTTGCTTAATATAATATATTAGAGACTTATCTTATCCTAATATTACACCTTTCAAGGTAAAACACTCCATTATATCTACTGAGACTTCTGTACTACTTCTACTTAATGTATAACTTTGTACAAAGACTAATAATACAACTAAATATCTCTAAATAAAATATAACAACTTGTCGTTAAAAATGGCAGGACCTTCTTTAACTAGCAGTACCTTCTTACCCAGAAGGTACTGTTAGTGTATCTTCAACATCAGCAAAACTGAAGAGGCAGGCTTAACTATCATCTGGCAGGCTCTTCTGGCAGACTCTTAACTTGTGCATTTTATTCCCAACATTATGTCAATATAAGTATGTTGCTAATATAATGATTAGATTATTTATTTACAGAATGTATAAAGTCCCCACTTCAATTCGAGTCGCATATTAGTTTTTGTTTCTTCACATTCTTACAGGGCATATTGGAAGTTCTCAATGGTATTAAAAAGAATGGGAAACACTTGATTTGGATAAAATCCGTCTCGTAGTGTTTTTCTATTTTTGGGCATTGATCTATTTAATTTAAAGGAGATGTTAATACTGTATTGTTCATGTTTGCTAGAGGAGCTAAAGAGCTTCGATTTGTAATTCTTTCTTATGGCACCTATGAATTCTATATCTTGGTCGTTACATAGTTGCCTGTTAGTAAAATTCTTTTTTTAATGCTACATTGGTACTGTTACACAATTTTATTAGAAGTGGTTTGTTAATTGTAATAGTTTATAACACAATTCTTCACCTAATTACATTTAAATCATGAGTAAACTACTTTATGTTACGTAAATTTTTATTAGCCACCAGTGATTTATCACGGGTTTATAGGCTAGTATATATATATATATATATATATATATATATATATATATATATATATATATATATATATATATATATATATATATATATATATATTCTCATTATTTTTATTCTAGCGGTGGAACTTGTATGCATCTTGTGGAGGACACACCCAAGACGATTTTCATCAGCTTTGTAGGCTATTTTGCCATTCATAATTCCATGTTTTATTGAATATAAGTTATTCAATTATTAGTCATTATAATATGTCTATGTGTTGTGTGTGTTGGGATCATACTTTAGTATTTAGTCAAGTCTCGGTCATTACATTTTGTAATAGGTTGCTTAAGTATTAGTTCTTATTATTGTTTAAGTTAATGGGCAACATGTAAAAGCCCAAGAGGCCTTAAAGCCCACGTTAAAAGGATAAGGGAGGAAGGGTGTGTTGCCCTAGCTCCTCCCTTATAAATAGTAAGCTTATGTTACATTTTATTTTGTTGGTTATTAGATTACCTTAAGGAAACTCTTGCACTTTTATCTTTCTTATTATCTTATAATCAACCAAGTCTATTTCTCATCTCATTTCTCTTTATATCATACTTGTGTTTACATAAATGGTGACCTAACAAGTGGTATCATTCGCCTACTAGAAGTTTGAAGTGTATTTCTTTTGGTTATGTGGGGATTTGGTGCTTATTCTTCATCTTTTTGCATTTTTCTTTGTTTCTTTCACTCAAATCTTGAAGCTTGGACAAGTTTCAAGGTTGATATAGTGATTTGAAGCTTAGTTGTTGCATAAAGTTGTGATTTTTAAGGTTTTTTTTAGGTTTTATAGCTTCTTTGATATTGGAAAACTAGTTTTTGGTAGTTACATCTCATAAAGTTAAGGTTTTCTAAGTATTGGTGAAGTTATTTGATCAAAAGTACCTTATTTTTAAGCATTTTCTCTTCAAAAAGTCATTATTTAAGGTGAACAGTACGTTTTACGCGTAAAGTGGTCGGAAAAGTACTATTTCCAGCTGTCTAAAGTGTTCTTTGGTCGGTTTACGCATAAAATAAGCCAAAACCCTTTTCTTACGCGTAATATTTGCCAAAACCCTGATCCTACGCGTAAAGTGCTCCTTTACGCCTTAAATCCTACGCATAAGTTGTATTCTACGCGTAAGTCAGAGTTACGCGTAACTTGCCAGAGTTTACGCGTAAGCTTCAACAACGATCTTCTTCTTGTGCTACGGTGACTCAGTACTTCCCTAGCTTGGATAAGTTAGTGGAATACTTCGACTACGGATATCTTTCAAGCTTGGATAAGTTTGAAAGATTTGTTTGGTTGTTTCAACCTTACGCATAAGTCTAAACTTACGCATAAGCATAAGCTTACGCGTAAAGAGGAAACTTACGCATAAACTAGAAAGTTTACGCATAAACCTACTCTTTACGCATAACTTAAAGTTTACGCGTAAGATTAAGTTACGCGTAAGATTTAAACTTACCCCAAGGATTTTGCTACTTTCACAAAGGAACGTGCATTTCAATCTTCTACAAAGATCCATTTCTACACAAGTGTTCTAAGATGTCTCAACCACCTAATCACTACTTCCCTCACTCTTATCCTCAGCAACAACAACCTCAGCAGTATCAGCAACAACAACCTCAGCAGTATCAGCAACAACAATACCTTCCGCACATAATGAATCAACAACCTCCTAAATACAATCCACAACAACATTACCTGATGATGCAGCAACAGCTCATTCCTCAACAACAACCATATCAAGTGCCACAACAAAACACTCAGTTTTCCTCCAAACAACCTCACTGGTTTGACAGAATGTGTGAAGTTATTACAACTCAACAATCCCGACATGAGGCAGGATCACTTGAAACACCTCCAATGCTAACACCTGGTAACTATGTGCAATGGTCAAGTCGATTCCTACGCTTTCTTGAACTAAAGAAACCTCATGGGCACTTCTTAAAGCAAGTGATACTTGAAGGACCATTTGAGTGGCCAACAAGATTTGAAGCTGGTGATCCTAATGCTGATCCTCCACGTCCTCCTGGTGATAGACCCCTTCCAGAAACTGCACTCACTGAAGAACAGAAACTACATCGTGAAGCTGATCAGTATGCAATGGCTTATATACTTCAAGGTATACCCAATCCGATCTATCGCAGTGTCGATGCTCAGAAAACAGCCAAAGCTATGGGGGAACACGTTCATCTCCTCATGGAAGGCACTCAATTGAATAAAGATGACATGGAATCCAAGCTTTACATGGAATACACTGACATCACAATTGAACCTGGAGAGTCACTTGAATCCTACTATCATCGTTTCACAAATGTTGTCAATGATCTGGAACGTCACAAAATCACTGTACCAAGGATCGCTGTGAACTCCAAATTTGTTGGTAGTCTTGGCCCTGATTGGCATAAATATGTAACATTTGTTCGTCAAACGAAGAATCTTCATGATGCTCCATATGGCTTGTTGTATGACTTTCTGAAACACCATGAACCTGAAGTGGAAAAAGATCGAGCTCTACGAGGAGGTTACACACCCACAACAACACCAAATTCTTTGGCTCTCGTAGCTCAATCTCCCTATGCTCCACCACCACTGTCAAATCATGCATATGTTCAAGAGCAGAACTACTTCAGTTATCCACAATCTTCCACCTCGAACCAAATGGTCTCTTATGATTCATCTCCACAAGATACTTCTACTCAACTTGTTCCGTCAAACAACAATGATGCTGTGTACTACTCCAACTGCAATGATGATGACGATGATGACTTTAATACGTTGAATCAGGGACTTGCTCTTATTGCTCGTGCTTTCAGCAAATTCTCCAACAAAACGAACAACCGTCAACGTTCATCTTCTAATACCAGGAATCAAGCTGTTGTAAATGATGGAAGAGTGGAAATTCAAAATCGTAACTATGGTAGATCTGGTTCAGGAAGTTCTTCAGGAAGTTATGGGAATGGTCAGAGGTTTGGTAACAATGCAGGGTTCAGGAACAACTCAGCATCTTCTCAACAAAGGTCTGACTCAGTTGCTACAAGGAACTCAACCTCAGGGAATGCAGTTTGGTGCTACAATTGTAATGAACAAGGTCATATTGCTACAGCATGTCCCAAACCGAGAACTCGGGGTAGCAAGTTTCACAAGCAGGCATTACTCATGGCTCTTCAGGATGAAAAAGATGGACATTTCCCTGAACAGGACAACAACTTCATGGCAAATGTGAACAACGATGATGACATGGAAGATCTGGAAGCCAATGCTGCTGTGATGCTTATGGCTAACATGCAGGAACTTAAGCTCAATGATTCAGGTCCAGTGTATGACACTGACGGCTTGTCTCAGGTACATGACTTCAATGAATGCTTTATTAATGAAATAGTCTCACCTTCTGCTTATGAATCAGATATGGCGCAAGTTGTTCCATCTAAATCATCTTCATCATCTCATACAGATGAACAAATAAACACAGTTGTCATATTCGATGATGACACAGTTGTTTCATTTGATGATCCTATTGAGAATGATAAACATGATCATTTCGAACAACATGAACCATCATTTGATCCAGACCCTGATCTCATATTGTTATCAAAACAACTGGATGCTCAACAATTGCAAATAATAAAGTGCAACGAGAAAAACAAAGTTTTGAAAGAACAAAATGCGTCACTTGCAAGAGATATTGAATGTTATAAAATTCAACTTTCTAATCAGGAAGACAAGATTAAACATGCAAAAAGTTTTGAAAAAGCTTTTCACGATTCCTACAACAAAGAACAAGATCTTCAACGCAAAATGCAAGATTTAATCGAGTCAAACGGAAAGTTGATTTCAAAACTCGAAAGTGAAAAGTGTGAATTGAAAAAGCAAGTCAAACGTCTTCAAACAGAACTTTCAAAAACAGAAACAGAATTGTCAAGTTGTCAAAAAGATTTTTGTGAACATAAAATACGAAAAAGGAAGTATATAGATAACTTACTCGGTGATATTGTTGATCTTGAAAAACAATTGAAAGAATTTCGTAACATTGTTTACAAACACGGGAACTCTGTCACTACAATTCAGAAATTTACTTTAAAACCGAGACCCGGTACTGGATTTGCACTTGGCGATTACAATTCAATGTTTCTTCACAATGCATTCAAAGATGTTCCAAAAATTTACAGTATAGACTATTTGCTTGATAATACGATTGTGCGTGCTGTTGTTTTTGATACTGAGGAAGAAGAAGAACTTGAAGATGAGAGTCGATCAAAAATGAGTAATGTTGAATATTGCACACCATATGACTATTCAAAAAATCCAGTCAAGTTCGTTACTCAAAAGGATTTACCTGAGAAATCATGGTTTATCGAAGAGTCGTATGTTTCATCTCACAATGAGGCCCCTGTCCAAACTGTAGCACAAGTAAATGGTCCTTTACCATCATCCGGTGAACTTACACGTTTACCAAAATGTCGTGTCTTAAATTATTTCAAAACTTTTATGGAAGACATTGATATTTTGGAGGAAACAATTGAACGCAATTCTGAAATAAAAATTGAAACTTTTCAATCCGCTTACGAGCGAGAAAAGAGAGATATTTTTCAAAAACAAATGAAACCAATTGTTCAACACCTCCGTCTCTGTGCTACACGTTGGGATCAGGAACTTCAAAAGGAGGTCAAAAATATGATAAACGTTTTTGATACTGCTGAAAATGAGATTTTGGTTCAAAAGTTACAAACTAAAGTTTTCAAAAATGATGCTGATCGACTCTTGGAACAAGTTCTCTGTGCTTATATTTTGTCTGTTATCATGAATGATCTCTATAAATCTGGTACTTCTATGCTTAAGCATGATCATTGTGTTGATAATAACTTGTTGAATGAGGAAATTGAGACACTGAAACATGAGAATGATAATCTGAGAAAAAAGAATGATGATGTGACAAAACAGTTTTCAAAACAAATCAGTCTACTCAATCAAAGGCTTGAATGGTGTCAAGCTAAAAGTCTTGAAAGGGAATTGAAGTTTCAAAGTCACAATGTTTCAAACTCTTGTCAACTTTGCAAAAACAATGAGTCTTTAAAAGGTTTGTGTCTCAAATACGAGAAAGAAATTGCGAAGTTAAAAATTGAAAATGACGAATTTCTACAAAACCACATAGACATCAAATATTGCAATGGTATACTTGAGTCAAACATTCAGGATAAGAATCACATCATCATTGAGTTAAAAGAGAAAATAAAGATACTTGAAAAAGGAAAGATGGTTGACACCACGGTGATCGCACCAGGAATGTATAAATTAGACAAAACTGATAAAGGAAAGGTTGTTCAAAATACTAATGTTGCAAACTCCACTTCTACAGGACTAGTCTCCCCTACTAGCGTTAGCAGACCCAAGCGAAACAGTAAAAAGAAGAATAGGCTCTGGCAACGTAAGAGAGGACAACTAGAAGCTCAAGAAGTAGAAGACCAACTTAGGAATTTGAATAAAACTCATGTTGCATCTGATTTAGATTCTAATCTGGCAAATTGTAATCAAAATCTAAATGTAACGAATGATGAACCTTTGAATGTTTTGAATATTAATGCATCTTGTGTGTTTTGTCGTAAAAGCGTTTCATCTGGTGATCATACTAAATGTATAGCTAATTCTCTACTTCATCGTCATAAGAAACGTAGGACACGCATTCCTTCTAGGCCCACTACTGCCTCTAAGTCTATCTTAGGAAAGCCGCCTTCTACGGTTTCTAGTGAAGTTGATGTTACCCCCATAGGTGCAGAGAACAAGTCTAGGAATCAGCCAAACACTAGTGCATACACCATAAAAAAGCTCGAACTAGTTGGAATTGGCAACGTTGGTTACAACACAAACCTGATTTTAAATGGATTCCTAAATTATTGAATACTTGTGCTTCTAACCAACTGGAACCCGCAGTTTCTTTGGGTTCCACCCTTACTTCTGTTCCATCCGTGTCCTCTTCTTGTGATGCAGGTGGTGCAGATTGTTCTCTGGATTGTTGATAGCGGATGCACCCGACATATGACAGGCAATCTCAAACTGTTACACAACTTTGTCTCAAAGTTCATTGGTACTGTCAGATTCGGGAATGATCATTACGCTTTAATCATGGGGTATGGTGACTTTATCAGTGGGAACATCGAAATAAGCCGTGTTTATTATGTGGAAGGCCTTGGACACAACCTTTTCTCTGTTGGTCAATTCTGTGATGGGGATCTAGAAGTTGCATTTCGTGAGAAAACTTGCTTTGTTCGTGACTTACAAGGAAACGATCTTATGTCTGGCTCCCGTGGCTCCAATCTTTATACAATTTCAATGTCAGATATGATTGCAACATCTCCGATATGTCTTCTCTCCAAAGCAGAATCAACTAAATCTTGGTTATGGCACAAACGTCTTTCACACTTGAATTTCAAAACTATGACTGACCTTGCTCGTTATAAACTTGTTGAGGGATTTCCATGATTCCGTTTCACCAAAGATCACTTATGTCCAGCCTGTGAACAAGGAAAAAGTACTCGGGCTCATTTTCCTTCAAAACCTGAACACAGTACGAATCATGTTCTACAACTGCTTCATATGGATTTGTGTGGACCGATGCGTGTTCAAAGTATCAACGGTAAACGCTACATACTAGTAATCGTCGATGATTTTTCCAGATGGACTTGGGTTTATTTTCTACGAAGTAAAGATCAGGCTCCTTCTATGATCATCACCTTTCTCACTAAAATTCAAGTTCAGTTACGCAACACGGTCCGAATAGTCAGAACTGACAATGGAACTGAATTCAAGAATCAGACACTTAGGTCTTATTATGAGAAAGTGGGAATTGAACATCAAACATCTATTCCTAGAATCCCAGAACAGAATGGAGTTGTTGAAAGACGCAACAGGACGTTAGTGGAAGCTGCTAGAACTATGTTGATTAATGCTCAATTACCTGATTACTTGTGGGCAGAAGCTGTTTCAACCGCATGCTATACTCAAAACCGTTGTATGATCACAAAACGTCATCGCAAAACACCATATCAAATTGTTCACAAAAGGAAACCGAACATCGATTACTTTCATGTTTTTGGAGCACTCTGCTATCCGAAAAATGATCGTGATGATTTAGGTAAACTTAAAGCAAAGGCTGACATCGGAGTGTTCATTGGATATTGTGAGAATTCTAAAGGTTTTCGGATTTGGAATCGTCGTACTCGTGAAATTCAAGAAACCATTCATGCTAATTTTGATGAGCTCACACAGATGGCTTCTGAGCAACACAGCTTAGGACCCGAATTTAACCGTCTTAACTCTCCGGCATCTTCGGCTGAACCATTGCCACTCAACCACAAAGAATTGGAAACCTTGTTTGCTCCACTGTTTGATGACACAATTGAATACCGTCCTACTGAGGTCCCACCAAATTCCGCTGCTCAACCTGACAATATTCAAGTACCAGACTCACCTCAACAAACTTCAACAACTGTTGAGAGAGACGGTCCTCCAATTGCTTCACCATCTACAGTAGAACAAACTGTTTCTAACTCCCGCCACTCAGCTGAAGATCCAACACCACTATCAGTTCCACAATCCGCAGAGCATGATCCTGATGCGTTCTTCAATCCGTTTACACCAGCTACTACAGTTCCTGATATAGCTGAGTCGTCAACACGCAACTTGGATCCTGCCAACATGCGAGATACATATCAACTACACCCTTCAACACACAAATGGACCCGAGACCATCCTCTAGTTCATATTATTGGCCATCCAGATGCACCAGTTATGACAAGACAACGACTTCACACAGATGGAGAAACTTGCATCTACGCACTCACAGTTTGTCATGAAGAACCCAAGAACATTAAAGATGCAATGACTTATGACAACTGGATTGAATATATGCAAGAGGAATTTCAGCAATTCATACGATTAGAAGTCTGGGAATTAGTTGAAAGACCTGACGGAGTCTTTGTCATTGGGTTAAAATGGATATGGAAGAATAAGCTTGATGCTGAAGGAACTGTCATACGGAACAAATCACGTCTGGTAGCAAAAGGATACTCTCAACTGGAAGGTCTAGATTTTGCTGAATCCTTTGCTCCAGTGGCTCGACATGAAGCTGTTCGGATCTTTTTGGCCTATGCTGCACACCGGAACATGGTAGTCTTCCAAATGGATGTCAAAACAGCATTTCTTAATGGAGATCTCCGTGAAGAAGTTTATGTCAGCCAACCTGAAGGCTTTGTTGATCCTGAGCGTCCTAATCACGTCTACCGACTCAAAAAGGCTCTCTACGGACTCAAGCAGGCCCCACGGGCGTGGTATGACAAACTGTCCACTTTCTTACTGGCCAATAAGTTTTCTAAAGGATCGGTGGATCCCACACTGTTTACTAAAACCTACGGGGAGGACTTACTTGTTGTTCAAATATATGTCGATGACATCATTTTTGCCTCAACAAAAAGAAGTTTCTCTAATGATTTTGCAAAATTAATGAAAGATAATTTTGAAATGTCCATGATGGGTGAACTTTCGTTCTTTTTAGGACTACAAGTTCATCAATCACCCCGTGGAATTTTTGTAAATCAATCAAAATATGCTCTTGAAATTTTAAAGAAATATGGAATGATGTCTTGTGATACCTATAATACACCAATGGGCTATACCACAAAACTAGATGCTGATTTACATGGGACTCCAGTTGACCCTACCAAATACCGAAGTATGATTGGGTCCCTCATGTATCTCACAGCTAGTAGACCTGATATAGTATTTGCTGTCTACATGTGCTCCCGCTATCAGTCCAGACCAACTGAAAAACACCTCAGTGAGGTCAAGAGAATCCTTCGATACATAAAGGGAACCATTAACTTGGGGATCTGGTATCCGAAGGATTCTGGCTTTGAACTAATTGCTTTTTCAGATGCTGATCATGCAGGATGCTTAGACACACGCAAAAGTACATCTGGTGGATTACAGTTTCTTGGAGACAAACTTGTGTCATGGCAATCTAAGAAGCAGGACTGCACGTCTTTGTCATCTACAGAATCTGAATACGTAGCCATGTCGGCTTGTTGTGCTCAAGTCATCTGGATGAGATCACAACTCAAGGATTATGGCTACCTGTTCAACAGGATTCCTATCTACTGTGATTCAAATAGTGCAATTGCTATCTCCTGCAACACTGTGCATCATTGCAAATCCAAACACATCGATCTCCGATATCATTTCATCAAAGAGCATGTGGAAAGGGGTACAGTTGAGCTTTATTTTGTTGGAACTGAGTACCAATTGGCGGACTTACTTACCAAATCCTTGGCACCATCCAGGTTTGCTAGTTTAGTTCACCAAATTGGTATGCGATGTTTGACTCCAGAGGATCTGGAAAAGTTTTTAAAACACTAGTGATTGTCAAACATCAAACCTATCTTTGTAAATATTTTTCTCAAAAACATAATACAAAAATATAAAACCAATGAAAAACTCAAAAAATATTTTTGGTCTTTTAATTTCAAAAAAAAAAAAAAAAAAAAAAAAAAAAAAAATCTCTTTCAACACTATTTTTTCTAAAAAGTCTTCAATCATTTAAAATTAGTGTTGAGGGGGAGGAAAAGTAACATTTTTTATTTCCAAAAAATTATTTTACCTTTTATACTTGCATTTTACCAAAAAAAAAAAAAAAAAAAAAAAAAAAAAAAAAAAAAACATTTACATTTTAACAAAAATAAATAAATCTTTTCTTAGTGTTGATTCAAAAGGATTTCGGGTTACTCTCCTTGATCAAAACCAGTTAATTTTACCATGATTCCAAGGTCGAGGGGGAGTATGACAAGTTGTTCTTTTCATATCGTGGTGTTGACTAACAAATGTTACATATGAATAAGTATGTTAGCATTTAAAATTAATGTTAGTAAGGGTTAAGGGACTAAATCTGTCATTTTTTGAAACTGGAATTAACCACAGTCAAAACCACCTTTGACTACTCACATTTAATTTTTCTGCAAAACATTTACTCTTTCACCAACCAAATCGAACGCCTCACATTCATTCTTTTGATCTAATCTACCAATCTTGAATCTGTAAGTAATAATATGTTTTGATCATGTTTTCATACTAAGGTTTTTTTATTTTATTCCAATCCAACGGCTAAATCTTACACAATCGTTGAAATTGTGTTTGTGAGTTATGCGTAAAATCAAACCCAGATTTAAGTGTTGATTTGATCGTATTGGGTGATGGGATTTGTTCATTTGATGTTATTAAACATGTTAGTTAACACTAATCCTACCCAGAATCATCAATTGTGCAAATTGGGAATTAGGGTTCATGCGTATGAATTAGGGATTTCTGATTGAGGATGTTAGGATGATAATTAATGATGGGGATTTTGTTCTTGTGGTCTTAGGATCATGTTGACATGGTTTAATTGTATCTTTATCATGTCTTGTTCTTGAATCTAAGGCTTAAGGTTCGAATGACACTAGCAGCCTTGATTGTGTGTTTGTGTGGATGAAAATTGTTATAACTTGGTCCATATAATCCTTAGGTTGTTAGAATCATTTGCCCCATGCTCAATCGTGCCCAGAAACATGTTGAGATAAGATTATGATTATGTGTTCTTGCATGTCTACGCGTTAAGGTGTATTGAGCTTGTTTACGCGTTAAAATGTATGATATAAGTGTATTGGATTGATGTTTGATCAGTGGTAATGTTTGTGCACTTTCAGGAAACTCATAACTCAAATTACAAAAGGTGAATTTCTGGAAATGACGATTTTACGCGTTAAATGTTCATCCTACGCGTAAGATTGAATCTTACGCGTAAGATTCGACACGTGGACAAATTGTGTCTTGGATAAGACACAGTTTACGCATAAAATTGTTCTTACGCATAAGTTCTGATCTTACGCATAAGTCTAGAACTTACGCGTAAGTCATTACCTACGCATAAGTTACAATTTACGCCTAAGGGAAATCCTACGCGTAACTTCAATTTTTACGCATAAGACCTATCTTACGCATAAAAATTGATCTTACGCGTAAGTTTCATTTTACGCGTAAAGTTCTAACTTACGCGTAGATTTTGCACTTACGCCTTATTTCTTATCTTACGCTTAAGTCAGGTTACGCGTAAAACAACTACTTACGTGTAAACTTGTCAAAATTCCAAATTTTTTTCTAAGTGTTGGGAATTTCCAATGTGTAACTTGTTGTAAATGATAAACTTTGGTTGGAATTGAATTGTTTTATGTTTCTAACAAGTAAAATAACTCAAGTTTGTCACATAACATAAGTTTTAACACACACAAACCCCCACTGATCATCATCAAAACATGATAATCTATATGAACACATGCTTAATGAATGCTTATACTAACATCATCAAATTGCCATGTTTGTGTGTTTATGATCAATTCAGATGGCAGAACACAATGACATCCCATACGGACCAGAACCTGAACCCATTCGTGCATGGGAAGACACATTTCCTGAAAACTACTCCAGGAAGATTGGAAAGAACAACCTAAGAGTCAACTTCAACAAACTGACATGCAATGAGTCTTCTTGCCTTGTTGTTGTTGATGCTCTCATCTATCACCCGTGCAAAGTTCTACTCACCAAATCTGCTGCAGTGGCATGCTTCTACATACATCAGTTTTGGCACACAATCCACCTGGACCTCCTGGAAGAGTCCTTTACTTGTATGCTTCACATGAGACAAGTCACGGTCGACAAGGATCTTCTCCGTAGTGCTCTTGGACTTCCCGAACTTGAACCGAATGAAGAGTATGACCAAGTTCCCACTGAAGAAGAATTGATAGAATGGCTGAGAGACATTGGGTATGATGAGTCTGAAGGGATCATTACTAGTCACTCTAGGGTCAATATCAGATTTCTTCCACAGCCTTGGAGAACTCTCTACATCATAATTGCCAAGTCACTATCTGGCAGAGACACAGGCCATGAACACCCTAAGCTCCAACATCTCAGGCTGTTCTGGGCTATTGCTAATGTCAAGAAGGTTGATTATGCCAGCATTATCTGGGAAGATATTGTGTGGCACATACACCGCAAGACAACCAATATTCCTTTCGTCCGTTTCACCAAACTTCTTATTGCAAGCTTCCTCCATGAATATGATGACATTCCTCAAAGATTGAATGATGAGTTTCAGCACACATACAAGAATGAGGACACACTGAAGGTCATCAAGAGAATGGATACAAGTACAAGGAAACAGGGAAAGAAACTTCCAGATAGCCTCTTAACTGACAAAGTCAAGGCTGGCAATAACTACAAGTACTACCTACAAGCCATTGAAGCAGAGAAAGTTGGGTTCTTGGACGAAGCTGCTCTACCTTCATACATGCAGAAGAAAGGTAAGAAAGTTAGCAAATCGGGCAGCTCAGAAAGTTCTACTAAGTCCAAACCTAAGAAAAAGCCATCATCTAAGGTCAGAATTCCTGCAAAGAAATCTACTGCAGAACCTGGCTGGTTTCCCTCACCTCCACCTTCTCCAAAACCTGCTGACTCTGAACAAACCGAATCCGACGAAGGTCCTATTTACAGTGAAGCCTATGCCAATATCACCAAGAAAGTCAATCTTGATGAAATTGACGATAAGGATTTGACGTTCGAAGATTGGGATAATATTATTGACGAATCTGCTGATTATGCTGAATCCCCCGCACACCTCTATCAACGTCCATTCACCAAAGCTCAAACAATTTTGGAAGAAGAAAGGATCAGAAGGAAAAAGATGAAGGAACCAGTTACAGCTGTACAAGAGCCTGAAGGCCTTTCAGTCGAAGAAGAAAATGAACGGGCTCTCAACCTCGGTCTCCTTCACAGCCGAATTGATACATTCAATGCTGATCAACCTCCACCTCCAGTGTTCTCTCAGACCACCGAAGCTGGCGGGTCTAGCAGCATTCCCGAGCCTACCACAGGAATCTCCTCAGACTTAGTTGCTTATGATAATCCCTCAGTAACTCCCACCGATATTGAAATGACTATGGAAGAAGAAGAAGAGGAAGATCCTATGGATACCGATGCTCCAAGACTTATGTCTATGGAAGAAATGGAGCGTAGAGAACGGGCTCAGGAAGAAGAACTGAAAAGAAAACAAGAAGCTGAAGAGGCCAGACTTGAAGAAATTGCTCAAGCTAAACTGGAAGAAACAATCAGAATGGAAGAAAGCAGGAAAGCAGAGGAGGCAGCCAAACTGGCTGAAGAAAAGTCTAAGAAGGAAGAAGAAGCCAGACTTGCTGAAGAGCTTAAGCTTAAAGCCGAAGCTGATAAACTTGCAGAAGAACAACGGTTGAAAGAAGAAGCAGCCAGAGTCAAAGAAGTTGTACAACCCGAACCACAGAAAGGAGATGTCAAAGACACAACCACCATTAATGAATCATCACAGTCATCACCTCCTCCATCTGAATCAACACGTGACAAATCAATCAAGAAACCGAGCTCCAAAGCCTCTGCTGCATCTAAGTTACTCAAGTCAGCTTTCAAGAGGGTACATGAGAAGAAGAGAAGCAAACTTGAAGATCAGGTTGCTACACTTGCAACCCAGGTTGCTGAACTATCTAAGCTAGACTCGAACGTCAAAGAGCTACAAGATAAGGTTGACATTTTCTTAGCTAAAGACGTAACAGAGAACTTGGAAGCCGCACTAGCAGCTCAAGCACAGGAATACATGGCACAACACTTAGTGGCTGAGCTGAAAGATCTACTGGCACCAATGAGAGACGAACTCACCAAGTTCGCTGAGCAAGCAGTAAAGAAAGTTATCCGATCAACAACCTTCACTCTTCATGCCGACAAGTCTACTACTCCTCTACCAGGACTTTCTCTGGATGATTTGGAAGCTCAACTCCTCGAAAAGCTTGCAAACAAGTTCACCTTGACTCCTGAAGAAGCAAAAGTCCTGGAAGCACTGAAAGACAAAATGAACAAAGAGTCTTGCAGCACAGAGGCCGATAAGCTGAAACGTCAAAGAGATGATGAAGACAGGGATCCTAATTCTCAGGCAAAGAAACAGAAACAAGCCGAAGGACCCTCATCTCAGTACAAATCACCGGTAATCCCTCCTACCACAACAACTTCCTCACAACAACCGAAAGCATCAAGTTCTGCTCCCAAGGCACACGACCATTTCGTATACACCGGTGGTGACGACATACCTCAACCCGATGAAGTTCCAGAACCGTCTCCTAAGAAGAAGAAGAAAGATAAGAAAGGAAAGCACCATCAACCCACACCAGACACCTCATCAAAAGGCACCGAACCAAAGAAACCCAAAACCGTCCTTAACTGGCTAGACCAAGACAATAGTGCCGACTACTCCTGGTTTGAGAAGATGATCAGTTCGCAACCACCACTGGAAGACAATCATGAACCTCAAGATGGTCGAACAGTGGAATATGCTCAAATGATTCAGCAAAAGTTTAAAATGAAAAAGATGAATAAGAAAGAGCTGCGAAGAATCAAAAATGATGCTTTCAATCTTCTGAAAGATCGGTCTGCTAACTCAATCGAGCTCGAATACCATCTGGAAAATATTGCTCGAGCTATGTCAAGCAATATTGACTGGATCAATCCTGAATCATATGTCGATCCGGTCACAAAGAAAACCGCACCTTACATTACTGACTGGTCCAAACCACTACCAATGATTGGGAAGCCTAAGGAACCAAAGATCCCGTACAAGTTCTTCTACAACACAGACTTGGAATTTCTGAGACTTGGCAGCAAGATCGAAAAGAAGTACGTTACCTCACTCGCCTTTCTCCCTGCAGCTCGATATCTCAACAATGCCATCGAAGAAGAAGCTTCAGCACTATTCGTCGACAAAATTGTTGAATATGACCGGAATGCACTTTATGGTATTCATCACTGGCCAGACAACCGGGCACAATACTATCGAAGCAGCAGACTTAACCAAACGATGGGTGAAGTAGAAAGTGATTTGAAGATCGTCTCGATTCAATTTATTTCGACTGTCACTCACTTTGGGTACCCCTTCCTCAGCAAAATCACACTTAAAAGATTTGATGAAAAGGAGTACGATATTTCCGAGTCTGACTTTCCACGACTACGTCTCAACGACATTGAAGACATGTACTTGCTCAAAGTTCAAGGAAAACTCTGTGGCTTGCCCAAAAAGATGCAACTTGCCTTCATCCAAGCTCTACTCATCTTCATCAGGCAGATAGTCATTAGAGAAAGGGTCGAAGATCTACAGTTAGGAGTGGAAAGTTACCAGAAGAAGCTCAATCTCACCAAACCAAACCTGTTTGACATCCCCGACCTTCAACATCTACCTCAATACTCCTTGATCAGACGACCATTTGGGTTCACCTACCGAAGTGTTAACGGTCGCAACTGCTTTATGGGTTATGAAGAAATTCATAAGTTCTGTGATGAAACTCTTAAGTTCGTCAGAGATGGGATCAAAGGCAGAGTCAATGACATTGAACTGGGAAAATCCAAAAGGTGGAACACCAATGAAGCCCGGGATGCTCGCAGATTCATCTTAAGGATTGAGAACAGATTGAAGCGCAGGGATCAGTTCCGAAGGTTGGAGAGTTATGTGGGAGGCAGATCCAAATTTCCGGTGCTGACATTTCAGAGGCCTGATTGGTAAATCATTGTAAGAATTTGATTTGATTTGTCAATAATTTACTTCATAATGGTTTGTGCACGCATATCAGTGTACAACCCGATCTTGTAAAGAAAGGACCCTGAGGTACGCATCAGTGCCTCAATCCTGATATAAGGAGCGAAGGCTTCTTACTTTTGAGTAGAATTAATCAAACATTTATGATTTTTCACAATTCTGCTCAAAAGAACAAGTATTTCACCTCAATAAGACCTAATCACTTGTTGAGGGGGAGCACTTGTCAAAAACAAAATACTTTGCTTAAAATCAAAAGTTCTTGGTGAATCTCCCCGTAAGACTCAAAAGGCATATTTTAATCTAAAAGATTATCAAAAACATCATTTTATATGCTATTTTTGAGGGGGAGAAAATGAATAAGTGATTAAAATATAAGAAGTCAATGCTTAAAAGTTGTATCATGTGCGAGCTAGACTCAGTTTTAACCCAGGAATTGACGAGGCAATAAATGTTAGTAATATCGAAAAGACTTATCCTCGACGGGTAATAACATCAAGTTAGATATTAGAGCTAGTTGTCACCTAAAAGATGACAATGTATCTCTTTATCTAACCACGTAAGCGTGTCTCGAAAAGGATTAGTCTTAGTAGAAATGTACCGTCTCGAGAAACTTTCTGTGGACTTGACCAGGCCGGGTAATAACTTCAAGCTAGTTTAACTAGTGATGTAAGCGTGTCTCGAATCGGTCCTGTTCACAGAAAGTGGATCAATTCAAAAGTGATTGCTCCTCCCGCATGTGCAAATTTATTAAATACTTATGAGCACATGTGCAGGGGGAGCCCTTCATAAGTGTACGCAAAACTCTCAAAGTGTTAACCAAAATATTTGATTATCACCAACACTTTGAGAGATTTTTCAATCAAAGGTTTCTTGGCTACTGTCGGAGTTATAAGGTGATTAAGATAGGAATATCCGTCCTATGATCCGCCAGAGCCGGAGGGATCTACCCAAGGACATCCCCCATAGTTAGAATTAGAAGTCCTTAGGTATGATACGAAAAAAGGAGAAATAAATGAAAGGGAAAGAAGGAGTTGAAGAATTAAAAAGAAAAGTAAAGTAAAGGGTGAAAAGAAATAGCCCTCCATATGTTCAACCTTAGGGCAGACACCGGGTTCAATACGTATGCTACTGGTTGTTGCTAAGGCGACGCCGGTATTGAAGATTAAGTCGTCATGGACCCAGTGACGCAATGCACTAAACCTTCTTAACCACTCAAGTTCTCTTAAAAGAGCTTGTTTCATTCTCACGGGGAACCTACGTAACCTATCGACCTATCTCTTAGAGACGGTTGATATTGAAGCAGGAGACTCATCCCCAGTCTCCGCATAAGAAACCTAGGTGTGCACTTATAGAGTCTAGAGCCTTGAGATACATCAAAGATCTCTTAGGAACACTTAGTATTTCTGCAACTGGTGTTCTACATCAATGGGCATCAGTTGTAAACTATCGAGTCCTTCGCAGATCTTAGCAATCTGCCGAGAACGTTTATGAGAGGATTACTTATGTATTCCTCAATGATTGAACGGAAATCCTGCCAGGGTCTACATCAAACAGCCCTGACAGCAGGTCACTTCGGTAACCCCATAAGGGTTACGCTTAGTGTTTGCGGTGGTTCCATTGCGGTCTACAGTCATGGAGTGATCCCCAGCGACTCACCCAGTCATTGAGCTACTTAGTAGGTCTCGTAAGCTCCTTCGGGAGTATCTGATATGGGAACGGCCTGGATAAGGATTAGAAGGAATCTTCACAATATGCTGTTGATGAGCTCTAACTCCTTATCCGTAAGTACCGGTTGTTTTATTGCTAACTGTTTACTCGCAGGTACCTCACTTCCATGATGATAGATTCCAACATGCTCATACATACATCTTCAAGTCAAAGAAAGCTCCCCCAAAGATCTTAGCAACACAAAGTTCAAAGAAAGATTCTACGGCAATTAGAAGAATCTACAAAGTATAAAGACAAAGATCTCAATGCATGAAAAAGGAACTTCTTGTAAGTGAAAGTCTAAAGATGTATGAGTATGTTGGAATGGCGTACAACCACCACAGACGCAGGAGTGACGAACGGCAGACAACTTCATAATCCAATCATTACATCATTACCAAAGAACAAAGACAAAGAGCAAAGTACATTCACTATCATTCATTCATTTTGAAGACGTCTAGAGTTTTACATGTCACAAGTCAACGACAAAGATGAAGACGTCAAGCAACCGTGATGACCGACCCTTAGGGGGAGATTGTTGGGATCATACTTTAGTATTTAGTCAAGTCTCGGTCATTACATTTTGTAATAGGTTGCTTAAGTATTATTTCTTATTATTGTTTAAGTTAATGGGCAACATGTAAAAGCCCAAGAGGCCTTAAAAGCCCACGTTAAAAGGATAAGGGAGGAAGGGTGTGTTGCCCTAGCTCCTCCCTTATAAATAGTAAGCTTATGTTACATTTTATTTTTTTGGTTATTAGATTACCTTAAGGAAACTCTTGCACTTTTATCTTTCTTATTATCTTATAATCAACCAAGTCTATTTCTCATCCCATTTCTCTTTATATCATACTTGTGTTTACATAAATGGTGACCTAACAGTGTGATTATTTGTCTTCCTTGTCTTCAGTTTTACATGCTAGGCTCAATTATAATGTGTTTGCTTAAGATTGCATGAAACTTAGTTGTGATATTTGATATTATTGCTTCTTGTTAGTGCTGTACATGTTAGGCATTAGAAACATATATGGACGATTAAAACATATACCAACCATAAAACACATATGCACTCTTCTGAAACATGTATGCACACCTCCATCTACTATTATTTTTTAGAATAAATGGGACCATTTGTCTTTAAAGTGTCAAACAATGTACAAACCAAACAGATATATACGAGTTTACCTTTTCTTTCATTTTTTAAACAATTATTTTCTTCACCTTTATTTAGTAGTTCTAAATAAGGATACTATGAAAGTCGAAGAATCATTGAATGTAACATTCGATGAAAGTCCTCCTCCACCAAAAACATCACCCTTGGTGGATGATGATTTAGATAAAGAAAACGCCATTAAGGTGAAAACCAACTTAGGATTGAAAATCAAGTTAACCTAGATAAAGATATTGAAAATGAACCCCTAGAAGAAGAGGATATAGTCAATGTTAAGGAGTCTGAGAATCATCCTTTAGATAAGGTAATTGGTAAATTGAACGAATGGACTCTTAGGGCTCAAGCCCAAAAGAAAAGCAACTTCTTTTGTTTCATTTTGACAATAAAACCTAAGAATGTTATTGAAGCCATAAGGATGTAAGTTGGATAGTTACGATGCAAGAAGAATTAAATCAATTCATTGCAAATAACGCTTGGGAGTTAGTACAACAACCTAAGAATGTAACTATCATTTGAACTAAGCGGGTGTTTACAAAAAGCATTATGAGAACAACATATTGTCTAGAAATAAGGCTAGACTTGCAGCACAAGGATACAATCAACAAGAAGGTATATACTATGATGAAACTTATTCTCCGGTAGCTAAACTAGAATCTATTCATATACTACTTGCTTATGTGTGTGCTAATGAATGTAAGTTATATCAAATGGATGTGAAGAGTGCGTTCTTGAATGGTTTTATAAATGAGGAGGTGTACGTTACACAATCTCCTGGATTCACTGACTTCAAAATACCAAATCATGTTTACAAGCTTAAGAAGACTCTATACGGTCTTAAGGAAGCTCCTAAAGTTTGTTATAATAGACTCAAGGCTTTCTTGATTAAACATGAATATACCATGTGGATGGTAGACAACATACTCTTCACCAAGTAAACAGATTCACACCACATCATAGTTCAAATATATGTTGATGACATTATATTTGGTTCAACTTGTCAAGAATTATGTGATGATTTATCCAAAAATCATGCATGATGAGTTCGAAATGAGTGTGATGGGTGAGTTAAATTTCTTCTTAGGATTGCAAATTAAACAAATGGAAAATGGGATCTTCTTTAATTAATCCAAATATATTAAGGATATGCTAGAGAAATTTGGCTTAGAAGATTGTAAACCTATCAAAATTCCTATGTCCTCAGAAACACAGCTTACCAAAGATGAGGATTGCAAGTCCGTTGATAGCACTAAATCTATGGGTATGGTCGGTAATTTACTTAGCCTAATGGCTAGTTGACCCAACACTATGTTTAGTGTTTGTCTTTGTACTCGGTTTCAACAGGAAACTAAAACATCTCACCTCGAAGCTGTCATACGTATCTTTAGATATATTAATTACACTTTGGATTATGGGATCCTAAGGATACGGGTGTTGAAACGATCGTCTATGTTGACTCCGATCATGCGGGAGACTAAGCGGATAGAAAAAGGACTAGTGGCATTTGTACGTTCCCTAGATGTTGTCCAACATCTCGGTTCTCTAAGAAACAAACCACCCTTACTATCTCCACAACCAAAGCCGAATACATATCTGTAAGCAAGGCGTGCCAACAAGCAATATGGATGAAGCAAGGTCACGTCGACTACGACATACAACTAAATGACATTACCATAATGTGCGACAATAAAGGTGCCATAGACTTAATTAAGAATCTGATACAACACTCCCGCACAAAACTCATTGAAATCTCTCACCATTTCCTTCGCGAAAACGTTCAAAAAGGAATTATCTCTATTGTGAAAGTTTCCCTCGAACACAACATTGCCGACATTCTAACTAAACCACTCAAGAGTGAACCCTTCAATTTACTTCGACAAGGATTAGGAATGATGGAACATATTCCATAAATCCAAATCATAATAGGTTTGATGTATTGTGACTTTTCGTTGGAAAAATCATAAAAGAATCATCGTTAGAGAGTAATGGTGAAATGTCTTAACCCAAAATACTATCACAAGGCTCCCTACGGAAAATGGAAGAGTTTTATTATATTCTTAAGTTCATTATGCGGACGAAAATTGCCGAAATCAATTTCTGTCTCAAATTGGACTTTTGGCGGATCCGCAGATCTACAAATTGTGGATCTGCCCATATTAAATATGGATCCGTGGGTTTGGGTATCAGCGTATATACTTTAGTTTAAAACATAACGGCCACCAACCTTACAATACTCACCCACGAACATACATACACAAATCGATCTCATTGTTGCTTTGGAAGCTTTTGGTTGTTAAATCTTGTACTTTCCATCATAATAAACAACAATTGTAAGTAATCTATACTCTACATCTCCTTAGTCTAGGGTTCTAATTATATGCCCAAAACCTAATTTGAGGGATTTGCTATTTTCGTTTACTTTATGCACAATTAAGCTTGATTATTGTAATGTATAACTAATATGCTTCCCATAAACTTCTATTTTGCATAAACATGTTCATCGTTGTATAAAACAAATTTTTAGAAAACCCTCAAATTGATTTTCTTAAAATCTTCTCACGACTAGGAAAATCATGAAATGATGTTGATTGCATTGTTAATACAAACTAAAAATGTTTTCATTCATGTACGATGATCTCTCTAATGTCGTTGAATGTATGTAACTAATATGTATTTTTGGTACATTTAAGTGAGCAATATCAAACCTAGAAGATGAATTTTTTTGTTATCTCAAAATTTAGCTTTTCAAATCGAGTCGAGATAACCGCATCTTTACATCATTTGCATATAGGCACACACTAGGCATTATGTATATATTTTGCTATCTTGCACAAACTATCAAATTATTTTCTTGGTGTCAAAATGCCAAGTCCATACCAAGATGACTACCAAAGAACGAAAGCTTACCTTCCCAAAATCTATAACGATGTTGTGATGTCCGAACCCATTAAGAAGGTTTACTGAAACCTTGACGCTCGTGAAATTCATGAGGGTAGAGTTGTCTAGATACTTTCCTAAATAGTGAAAAGACTATTCTCATATGTCAAAACCAATTATCATCCTAACAACTTAGATCATTATTTAGCTCTTTATGATCCTGTCATTAAAACCATTCCTACCAAGCTAGGAAGAGGTTTAGGAAAGAGCAAACGAGTCCAACTAAGCTCTTCCTCTTTGTCTCAACAAAGTTCCTTTATGAAAGCCCTTTCACATATGGAAAACATGTCCTATGATGTAACACCCCCAACTTGGGTATGGCAGCGGAGCATAGCCAGGGGTATTACTCGAGGGGTAAAATAGTCACATCCATAGAAAACGACCTCATAACGGGACGTTTTGAAATAAAACATATCATTCAATTACATAAACCATTTAGAGTTCAAGATTCTTTAACAAAGTAGCAGCGGAAAATAACATCACTTTGCAGCGGAAAATAAATAAAGTTTGCAGCGGAAATAACAAAGTTTGCAGCAGAAATTAAAAGACACAGTTTAAAAAGGTTTTGCGAAGATAGTAAAAGATAAATAAAACAGTCACAGATAGCCTCCATAGTCCTTCTCAAACCCAATTTAAATGCATGAAAAAGTTTAAGTTCTCAAGTAACTAAAAATAAATATTTTGGCTAGTAAATAGGTATTGGAAAATTACCGGGTGTTACATATGAGCACAAGGAGACTAGAGGAATGTTCAAGTCAATGGCTAGAGCCATTTCTACGATGGGGAAGAGGGTGAAGAAGATTGCCAAGAAGGTTAAATGTGGATGATGCATGACTAACGAAATTTGTTGAATTTGGAAAAACACTAACTTTTAACTCTTATTATTTGTGACAACTTATGTGGTAGGATCTTTGCAACTATCGTGTTTGAATTTTCAACATTGCCTTTATGGGATAGGTTTGACAAACATGAATTTATGCTATGCTAGGTTGCTTAATCATGGTCATTTGATATTCTTACATGTTGATTGCATGAAATTATGTGCTTTTGAGATCACAAATTGCATGAGAACACACTTTAAGTTAGTAGTATGGTCATATTTGGACTATCATAAACTGCACATCAGTTCTATCCATAATACTGGGTTTGGCGGATCTGCAGATCCACAAAATTTGGATTCGCCCATAGAAAATACGGATCCGCCATTGGTCATATGTGTCCAACCAAACACCCAGGCAGACGGATCCACGGATCCATATTTTTGGATCCGCATGTATAAAATATGGATCCGTCGCCTTACTAGATTTCAAATCTGCTATTTTAGCTTTTATCACTTTCCCACTTCTTTTCATAATTCTTCCTTGAAAACCGTAGGATAAAACCTTAAACCCACTAGAACCAAAAACCTTAGGATAAATCACTACACCACTTTCCTCTTAAATCTCAACCCTTTCATCATAAATTACTTGCGCAAATTCTAGATCTCATCTTTTTCACATTCTTTCACTATCATCATGACTTGCTCATCTAAGTGTTCATCCTCCATTGCCAAGAAAAGGCAAATCGCAAGAATTAGAGTAGGAAAACCGAAGATCATCGACCTTGAGTCGTCATGTAGTGACAACTTTAGCTCCTCAACACCATCTCCACCACCTTTACAAAAGTCACCAAGTCTAACAAGAGCACCATCCAAGTCTACCTTAGCGAAGACACTAACTTGGAGAAATTCCAGCTTTTCATCTCTTAAGAAAACTCCATCCATAACTTCAGTCTTACCAATTCATATTGGTGCACTCAAGACACCACCTTCAACTAACTTAACACCCTTGGTGCCTCACTCACACACCTCTCCACCTCCAAATCAATTTTTGAACAACAACATGGATGATATCCCACCAAGACCATCTCATCCTCCACCACAACCTTCCACATCACTCATTTTAGGGAGAAATTTTTACCGTCACATCCATCTTCACCAAAAGGTTTATTTAACCTATCATCTTATGAGTGTCAATGATACTTTCATGACATGCATTACACGTGTTGTCATCACAACCATGAACAACTTTACATGTTTAGGGAGAGAGTTAACTTGATGTTTGCATACATCCAACACCACTTCGAAGCACCACCCGCACCACTAACATATCCACCAAACTAAGTGTCGGCTTATCGTCAAGCCATACTAATTACTAGGACTATTTTTTCTTTTCTTAGTTTATTTGTAATTTTTAGAAAATATTTACAATAGAGTCAAAATTTTACCTTTTTCCCTTATAATAGAATGAGGTTATTTAGTTTGTGTCATATTATGTCATGCCATGATCTTATATATTGCTTGACATACTTGTGGTTGTGCTTTAAGGTTAGTTATGGTTGTTTAAATATTGTGGTTGTGATGTTGTGGTTATTGCCCTATTTGTGCTTGTACACTAACTTTATTTTGTAGCACGTACGACTCTATAGCTCGATACCTTGATGCCCTGAACAAGGGGGAGCGCACACCAAGGGGGAGCATTTGCATGGATAATAAGCTTCCGCCACACGTCTCAACACTTTTTATTTTGGTAAAAAGGGGGAGAAATGAGTAAACTCACTACTAAAAACTTTCATATTTACATTTTAACTAAATATAAGTTTATATTTTGCCATCATTAAAAAGGGAGAGATTGTTAATACAAATATCGCACAAAAATATTATTTATATTTTATAGTTTCTCTAAGTTTTGATAATGACATAAATTTATACGACGTAAAAGTTTACATAAACCAGTTATTAATTACAAGTTTACATTCCAACGTAAATCACTTCATGTATGAATAATGTGAAACATTTTTCAAACTCACTTAAAACATTTTTAAACTACACAAATTACATTTAATTAAAAAAACTAGACATTTTAATGTAGGTAATTAATTAAATAAAAATTATTTTTTTATTAAACCCTTAGTGCCCAAGTAATTCTAGAAGAATTATTTTTAAATAAATTTTTGGTACAAGAAAGTGAAAAATACACTAGACCAAAGAGTGTCAACAGATGCTCCGCGGATCTGTATTTTACGAATCCTCAGTTCCGCCAAATGGCGGTTTTCGGACAGAATGTCCACTATAAATAGTGAACTCATATTTCACTTAGAACAACTTTTTTTCCGGCCAATTTCTTTATATTCTCTAAATCATTCTGTTAGCCTCGATCTTTTATAAAGATAACATCACATACGTGAATTGGACTAGATATGTTGTTAATTGTGCCCGCAGGGACTACTATTGTTCACGGGGCAAAGTTATAGTTGAATGAGCCTATAAATACCCCTCATGACTCTCCATGAGGGGTGTGGTAAATCATTGTGTATCATCACTATTTCAAGCTAATAAACCTTTGTTTCTCTCCACCTTTCTCTCTCTACTTTCTCTCTCTAGAAACTAACATGGATCTCGCATATTTCAATCAACCTCGACCTCCAGAAACTGATTCTTGTTATTCTACACGTACTTACCTTATAACTTCTTCCAAACACTCTTTGATCATTCCACTTGGCTTATAACACATTCAAAGTGATCCATTGATTTCTACTTTGATCCCAAGTGAAGAACATAAGAAGTATTCCAAGCTTCCAAGTGTTATATTAGTTAGTGTGTCATCATATACATTGTTGTGTAAACTTGTATATTATTGTTGTATCATCATACCTCAGTATCATACACCAAATTTGTTAGTCATCATCATACACCATCTTAAAGTGATCGGTTAGTATTTTAGGTCTTAAAATACGTTGAGTGATAAGGTTGGTCTTGCCTTGGAAAGACTCGATATTTAGCTTAGTATCGGTAAAGAAGTGAAGCGACGTTGTAAAGTTTTCTCCGGCGAAAGGGAGCTTGTTGATATAGTGTTTGAGAACTCTCGAGTTGGGTACTCGGATAGTGGAGTAGAGTAGGAAGGGGAAGGAAGCTTCTTGCGAACCACTATAAATCATTGTGTCTTTGGTTTGATCTTTTCATTCTATCTTGCATTTACCTATTATTCATTGTTTATATATATTTTCTTGTCGCAATGATTTCATATCAAGTATTCGAATCTAACGTTTCTTAAAAAGGCATAAAAACGGTAAAAACTATTCAACCCCCCATTCTTGTTTCCATAGCTCCTTCACAGAAGGACCACTGAACCCCACTTCTCAATCCTTTCATATTGTCTTACTATCAATGAACCTAAGAGAGTTTTGGTACCAGCGATTTACTTGTATTGGATGATAGACTTAGCTAAATCATGTCAATCTCAGCTTAGTGTTCAACGATGTACTTCATTCTAACTTCAGGCATAATAGAATTATTTAACAAATAAGAACCATGACTCCTTGTTACGGATTATCTTTAGTCTCTGAGAACTTCGGTTTTAGTTGCGTGTTTCCCCATTTGAAATCCTAGATTTCAAATGTTTAAGTTAAATGGATTCTTTATTTGTTTATAACAACACCTCGAGATCAAGACGTCCTATCAAGCCAAACTATCTTGCTCCATTGAGCAATATACGTTTCGTTTAATGATCTTGACATCCTCCCATTAAATCTTTCAATACTTGGAATTCTCCCATAGATCCTCTAGATATACAATTCCTATCATGCTTTGTCTTCTTTATTTAAACGATCTAAAACTAATTTTCCATGCTCTTGCTTCCGTTGCTCAACTCTAAACTGGACTCCTTTGATTAGGTCCGGTTAAGGACTTTTGGATTAAGCACATTAATTCAATCAGTGTTTAACAAGTATTAACCCAGTTATTCGTTCCTCCTGAAAGCATCTTTTAGCCTTACCTAAACATTCAAAAGCAGTGCGAGATTTTGCTCATGATCTACAAACTCATGCCCTTTCGAGTTTGACTTACAGATCTAAAATGTTGCCTGACAGCATATGAGCTTTACTGAATCTCTAGATTTCTAGAAGTACCATCACTCAAGTATTTCTCTTTTACAAGAAATCTTTCATTTTATCCATGATATTTTATTATATTGCATTGGGAATATGCCTTGATTCCATCAAGACTTGAGATAGGCAATATCTTCAAGTATTAAGAATTTTATATTTTCAGATTCTGGTAGAAATGCATATAGTCAAGTTGATGACTACCTTTTTTGATTCATCTATCCCAGATAGATATCGCAACCAAACTTTCTTGTTACTTTCACTACAAGAAAAACCACCTTTAATGACAAAACAGCTTTCGTCATTAACAATATCAAAAATCGTTACTAAATCTGTTAGTGACCAAAACTATAGTCGTCACTATAGTTTCGTCACTATAGTTTCGTCACTAATTCAATTAGTGACCAAAATAGAATTCGCCACAGATTAGTGACCAAAAATGTCGTCACTTATGAGTTAGAGTGACAACTGCTTTAAAGCTAGGAGTGACGAATATTTGGTCACTATTTTTCATTTTCAAAGACAAGATAATGGTCACTAGTGAGTATCGGTTAATGATGAAAATATGGTCACTTAAATGGGTTTAAGTATAATCATGTTTAATTGTTTATGACAGTTAGTGACGCGAAAGTCGTCACAGACTGCCAAATGTTAGAGACCAGATGTTGGTAATTATTTTTTTTTATAACAAAAACAGTAACACAGATATTTAAAATGTGACAGATGGAGTATTTTAAAAAAAAAAATGTAGCGAGCGCAAGATGTAAAGACCAAAAGATACAATCCAAAATACCAAAACATCGACCGACCAACATACTGTGTTTATTATAATCATACATAAACAAAAGACTATCGATAACAAACACCATGCATCTATCCATGGAGGTGAAGTTTATTACATTGTAGACAGATTAAGGACATGATTCATATTAATGAACCCATGGCAATAATGCCTTTGATTGAACATATGTATATAGATGTATATGATAAAAGTTAAAACAGTACGTAGGTAACAAGATGACTCTTATCAGTTGTTTGTTTGGGCTTGTTGGTATGCATTTGCTTCTGCAAAACTGCGGCAGCACCAGCATCTTCCGTGAGAGTGATGTCGTTTACCACAGCAACCGTACCTGCAGTAATCTCCTCCATGGTGACCATAATATCCTTTATGATGACCCTCATAACCTTCATGACGACCATCGTAACCTCCATAGCCACCATCATCGTCATACCCTCCATGTCCACCTTTGTAGTATCCATCGTCATCACGATAACCCTTGCCTTCTTCTACCTGAGCACCTATATAACATTTCACAAAAAAACATAAACTAAGGTATAACTAATATTAGTTCAATTATAAGCTAGTTACTTTAATTTATTGTTATTTCTCTTTTCTAAAGTGAATCGAATGTAAAACAAAACCGATGATCTACTCACTGTCATGTGTCAAGGACGAGTCGTTAGCAGCAGGGGCTTCAGAGCTGATGACAAGAATCATAGAAAATATTATGGCAAGAAGAATGAATATCTTTGAAGCCATCTATCTCAATTTCTTTTTATATAAGGAAATATTTAGTTGAAGGATGAAGAAATCAGTGTGGTAAACTTGTCTATTTATAGAAGGATCACAAGGAGGAAATTTAAAGAAATTTCAGATCATTAATACAAATTAAGAGCCCAGCAGTCATTTACACGCATGTACATAGATTTACTTCGACCTATTCTTTGAATCTTTGGCCTATATCTTTCACATGTCCAAAAAAAATTTCTAATATATCAACCTATAGCAATTAATTTTTAGCCTTCTCGATCAATTCTCGTCAATGTAAAGTTCCTTTAACCGGTATATAATTAAGTCGTGCAGGTCAGTATTGAATATTGATCTATTTAATTTAGAAGCGTTAGAAGCAGAATATGCTGATCCTGATCTATTAAATTGACAGACCGAACTTCATTAAAGTCCACAAAGAGCACCTGTAGCGACTCTTTGAGATTGCATACGTTGTCACACGATACAAATTTCAGCTTGATCTGAAGGGGCATAATGTATTAGTCACAACACACCGGCTATTTGGTTAACCACCAATGAAGGTGGCCATCGCAGGTGGCTCAAGGGTAAAGCTACTAAAGCAATCGCTTTATGCCCCCGAATTTTTAAGGCCCCCGATTTTCTAAAGCATCATCATGTATAAAGTCGTCATCTATTCTTTAGCATCGCCTTTATGGCCCCGACATTTTTTATGCCCCCTAATTTCCTAAAATACCTTTTACAATTAAGGATTTGAAGCCGCAACTGCATTTATCTGTGTTCTTTAGACCTAAAGTTTATTAGATACTAAGTCCATCATTTTAATTTTAAGAAAACGAGCAAGATTGTCTTTTGGGGCAATGGAAAACAATGAGTTAAGCTCATTTTAGTAATTTTTAGGCCACTATTTACAAAAGTACATGATACAAGTTAGATATGTACAGTTTTATCTTTATTTTTTAGGCATACGGACAATCAGACACCAAGTTCATCATTTTAGTTTTATAAACTGGAACAATATCATTTTTTAAGATAATGGAAAAAAAATGAATTGAGCTCATTTTTGTAAGTCAATTCTTAAAGACCGGTTGTAAATTTATGAACTGTTCTTATATGCTCTTTTGATCATGTATTTTTTGTACTTTTTGTTTTGTGTGATAATAAATGAATATGAAGAAACATTTTTCTTATACAATGATTACGAGCATAATATTTCTTTCTCTTAATTGTTTTAAGTATTATATTGGGTTTGTTTGATAAAATGTTCATGAAAGAACACATATACAAGCGCACTCATGTTGGTTAAATTTTATCGTCTTAGCCCTACTTCTAGAGCAACGAAAGAACGATATTTGATTTCTCTATTTGTTATTTTGTCTTTCAGTTATCAACCGGCCCTTAATCTACTAAGCGTTCTTGTTTTTTCTAGATAGACGTTATATAGACAATTTTACCAAAACCATAGCAAACAATCGAAAGGCCCCATTTTAAATCTTTGCTTTATGCCGATCCATAAGGATTGAGCTGCCCCTGCCTAATGGTCTGACATCTTAAGGTCCTTACAAGAAGTATCAGATTTAAACGTCACTAAAACACTGTAGGGTGACCGGGGAAGGGTACGGAAATAGTCACGGAGATACCGCAGTTAGACCGGGTACATTTGAATCATAAACTTTCCTGCCATTAACCTGAAGAGGGATATAACTAATTCGTTTAACCGTGTACACTGGCTATTTGTTTGCTATGGCTAAAAGAAACCCATCACCGTGTATAAGTTTTTCATTAAAAAATAGTAAGGATCGCATATGCTCACAAGGCCAGGAACGGACCCACATAAGAGTCGGGTGTGGCACGGGCCACACTCGATTGTAAGTCACGAAGGGTAAGTTTTTTTTTTTTTTTTTTTTTTTTTTTTTGGTACATGCAACCCCTAGTTTTACGCAATAAATTCTTTATAGGGCAACTTTAATACTCATAATTATAAAAAGAAATTGCATTGTGCAACACCCTTTTAAAAATCCTAAGTCCGTCTCTACACAAGGCCACAAAATCTACAAAATCTCATAGTATCTAGCATCAATATAAGCATAATCGCAAGTTATTTAATTCCCACCCCTAAGCAGATCAAACAAACGTAATTTTGTAATCTTTATGTCGCCTAATAATGAAAATGCAATGTTATTTCTGAAACAAAATTTGCTAAGCCATTGTTCATACTAGACGAGTACCCGTGCATAGCAACGAGATTTTATAGCGACAAATAGTTTATTGATAAAAAAAAGTTTATAGGTTATAAATAAAAAATAATAAAAGCTTGAAGATTTGAGAATTAAACATAATGTTTTGAAACCCGGTTCGACCCGGATGGTTCAACCGGTTGAACCGTTCCAGTCGAAAAATTGGTCGATTTAAACCGGATCAACTTGCTAGGTTGGGTCGAAAACGGGTCAAATTAAACCGGTTCAACCCGTCGGGTTTGAAGCATCCCGGGTCAACCCGGTTTATGATTTGTATTAATTTGGTAGAAATGTTTTTAATAGGTTGTACAATGTGAATAAATCATTGTACTTTTAATTAATAGAGTGTTTTAATAAGAGTATTAATTACATTTCATAATTTCCTTGGTAAATTGCAAAAATGGTCCTTAACGTTCTACGAAATTGCAAAAACGGGATCGAGACAAAAAGTACCGCAAAAAAGACACCAAACGTTCCACATTTTCGCAAAATCACCACCGAGAGGCCTTTTCCGTTAATTTCCCCGTTAAGTGCCACGTAGTTGAGGGTAGTATCGTCATTTCATGTCCTTTTTTATCTCCCGCCAACTTTCGGGGGACTATTTTTTGTGAAAAGGCCTCTTAATGGCTAATTTGCAAAGTTATTTTCAGGTTTCATATTAAATTGTCGACGCCTTCACACACACACACAAAGCAGAAAAACACACACACACCCATAATCAAATTATTATCATTCCCTTTTCCAGTAACATGTCTCGCTGTCATGATCTCGTGGTTGCTTGCAACTCGTTTGTCATATCCGAAATGATGCTAACCCATTACCGGTGAGAGGTTGAGGAGGACATTCATCATGTACAAGAGTTGATGTGTAGGTGCCAAAGGCTGTTTAATAGGCTGGCTGTTAGGGGGGACCTGATTGCAGAGCTCCAACTCTTAAGGGGCTCGAGAACTGCAAGGGCCAATGTGAACAATCTTAGGAGCATTCAGTCAGCTGATATGAGAAAGATGAGGGGGTTGATGAGGATGCTTAGGCAAACAAATGACAACATTGTTTCCAAGATTGAGTTTGCTGTGAGGCAAACGTACATGTGAAGGGGTTGGGTGCTGGATGCTGGGGGTGGGTTGTTTTGTTGTGTTTTGTTGTGTATGATGAATGTAGGTAGTAGGTGGTTGGGCACTTGTGGAGTTGTGGTTTCTTTTGTTCATTTTACTGCAAGTGTCGTAGTGTCGTAAGCTAGGTAGATGTAGGTGATGATGTAGTTAGGGGTTGTCGTTTCCCCTTAAGGTTGTAAATGTATCCCTATAGTTTATGAATGGAAGGGGTCGTTTGATCCCGTTTGTCTTGATATACATTGTTCGATTCGTATCACAAACACATTCACAAACATGAAACTGACAGAAATGAAACCATAATACAATACACAAACACATCGAAGCAAATAACAGGAAACACAAAACAAACACAACCATATTATGCATTAGAAATTGGATGCAATAACAGCTTACTCATAGGAGTCAAGCATCAATAAATACAACCCATCACAATGCCTGCACACACCGTTTGGTGTATTCGAAATAGAGGTAAAATTGTTCAAGATACATTAGTCAAATTACATTAGTAGATACAACCAAATTAAAGTGTTTTTCTTTCTACACATTACATATTCCCAAAAGATGAATCCATATGTCAATCTTCAAAACCTTCTACTGGATGAATCAACAAGTGAACAACTACACCTGCACAGTCAAAATATGCAATGAAATGAGGTTACTATAATAGGCAATGCAATGTGTCCAACATATTTGCTAAACAATTCATTAGACTCACCTAGTCAAAATAACACCACATTGTTACCAATTGACCTCTTCACCCTCTTTTTTTGCTTCCCGGATTCAAGTTTTGAAGCATCAGCATCTTCCATATCCTCATCAACCATCTTACCTTTTCCCTTATCCATAGACCTCTTCACCCTCTTTTTTTGCTTTCCGGATTCAGGTTTTGAAGTGCTAGTCCAAAAAGGAGTTGATGTACTAGAGCACCGCAAGCTAGCATCTTCTTCTACCCATCCGACAACCTCCCCACCTTCACCCTCTGAATCAATGTTTTTTAAATAGTATTGAGATAGCATCTGTTTTGTGTGACCAACAAACAAGTCTACAAAACTAGCCTGACAACCTAGTTCGATCATTGTATGCACATCATTGTCTGTGTGAATCAATTTCAAACCTTCTTCTAATGATTTGCCAGGAAAACAAAAGAATACATCCCATTTTTCTCCCGTAATGCGTGATAACATATCATCCAGACCAAGGGTAAAGATATGTTTGTCATGGACAAAGGCACACATAGAAGAAAACTTCCCTTGTACATATCTCAAAGGAGCAAATTCAAAGAACCCATTATTGTGCATTCTGAACACAATTTCATCATCATGATCACTTAATTTGAAACCTGCCACCGTTTGAATTCAAACAACATACTTTATTAATGGCAAACACTCTCTATAGTAGTACTTTAGTAATGCCAATTACTCGAACTTATGATATTCTAACAGCATACTTAAAAACATATTACTCTGTTTATCCTAAACCTAGCAAAGGGGATGCATATAAAAGTCTATCAAACCTATCATAGCAGCCTACATAAACAAATTTAAAAAGGCAAAAAAATGAAGTATACTACATTAACATACCAAGATTCGCATGGTCTTCCTTCACCTTCCTCTTCTTGCCAGTCCCATTTGCCCTTCCCCTCTCCCTTTTTTCAGTAACTGTACTCGGATTAGGACTCCCATCCTTCTTCTTCTTGCCACTCCCAACAGGCCTTCCCCTCTTCCTTTTTTCAGTAACTGTACTCGGATTAGGACTCCCCTCCTTCTTCTTCTTGCCAGCCTCCTTCTTCTTCTTGCCATCCTCCTCCTTCTTCTTGCCAGTCACAACAGGCCTTCCCCTCTTCTTTTTTTCTGTAACTGTACTCGGATTAGGACTCCCCTCCTTCTTCTTCTTGCCAGCCTCTTTCTCCTTCTTCTTCTTGCCACTCCCAACCGACCTTCCCCTCCCTCTTTTTGAAAATGCAACTACCTCATTGGAGCAACCGCTACCACTTCCAATGGTAGGAATGGATATGGCTCCGCTAGCACCCACATTTGGTTTGTTGAAGGTTCTGTTCCACATCCATTGAAGAATTTCTTCGATCATCTCCTTCCCTATGTTTACATACGAACCATACTTGGCAATAACTTTATCACCAAATTCATCCAAAACATCCTCAAAGACTTCATCATTTAATAAAACCTTGCCCCACGACATTTCGGATGATTCCTCCCCCCCCCATCAACAAACACTTTCCCTTATCATTCTTATCATTATTCGCCATAGCTGGGTTTAGTTGTTGCGATTTGATTTTTTTTTTATGTTAGGGTTTGACGGTTGATTATCTACACAACGGTTGGTTTGTTTTGGGGATTTATTGTACCCTGAAAAAGCACACAGCTTTAAATACATAGTTTACGTTGTTTGCAAAAATAGTCCCCCAAAAGTTGGCAGGAGATAAAAAAGGACATGAAATGATGATACTACCCTCCACTACGTGGCACTTAACGGGAATATTAACGGAAAAGGCCTCTCGGTGGCGATTTTGCGAAAATGTGGAACGTTGGTGTCTTTTTTGCTCTACCTTTTGTCTCGGTCCCGTTTTTGCAATTTCGTGGAACGTTAAGGGTTTTTATACCCGGTAAATATTATTATTCTAAGATCATTTAAGTACATATACGATATGAATGAATCTCACATCTCAACCCATTATATAAGCAGAAAATAGACAACATACCATTTGTCCTTCAAACCAAAACCTATCATAAAAATGAGAAACCAAACTTATGAAAAACTACTTTATAAAAACTACTAACATCTAGCATGACCACGAAATCTTATATCCCAAGCGTCATAGAGTGCTAATTGTTCTTCAGTTAAACTTTCGCACTCATCATCATATGGGTTATCATAGTGATCATCTTTCCAACGCTCGTATAAGCTCATCCTCCCAATTCCATCTCCACTCTTGCATGCCATAAAACCAGTTGTTTCGACGATGTTCACAGGCCCTTTAGGGGTGTTTCCAGGATCGAAAATATCAAACAACATCATGTATAATCATGCAAAGAGAATCGAATAAAAGTAGGACAAAAGAAGATGGGTAGAACCCTTTATATTGATATAAAGTGAATCGAATAGGGTTGCATTTGTTTACAGAAATTGATCCCTATTTATGCAAGAAGAAATGGTGTATTCACAAGGAGGAATACCGATTCTATATATCTAAACGATACAACCAATCTAAACGTTGTAACCCTAGACTAAACCGTTTCTATTTAACTGCCATGTTTTCCATCTTGTGGGTTTGTTCCTGCGGCCCAAACTAGAAGAACATACGGGCTTTATTCTTTGGTCTTTTTGGCATAATAAACATTATAGTCCAACAGTTCCTCCCTAATGTTGATATGCCAAAGTCTTCAATCTTCAAATCCGCATCTTCAGTGTTACTTGCAGATCTTTCAATCATCAGTTGTCTTCTTTCATTTAAACCTTGATGTCTTCTGTCTTCTTTTTTCCAATTTAATAATCTGACTTCGTATTGCACCGGTTTTGGATTGATTTTGATTTCAACTTTACTAGTATCGGATCAAAATGATATCAACCTTCAACTATGATTAATTTGATATCAACTCTAAATAGTTTCGGATCAAATTAATTAATCTTCTTGCAATAACAGTATATGGGTTTTTCGGTTGCAAAGCGAATCAAAACTAACTATAGATCTTCCAATATTTTCTTCTTGTTTGCGGAGCGAATCAAACCACCTGGTTCTTTTTTCACCGGGCAAAACTTTCTTCCTTGTTTGCGGGGCGAATCAACCAACTGTCTCAGCAGTTCTTTGGTTTTCTAATTCCCGGGCAAACCTGTTGTTTCTCTTCTTTTTGGTTAACCCCGGTTGGTGGTAACCATTTTCCTTTCTTTCTTTCTTTGGTCCTCTAGTTCTTGATCAAACCTGCCTCACTTGTTGAAAGTCAAACTCATCTTGCCAATGATTGTTAATCCCGCCTTCTGCTAATAACAATCAATCCCGCTTCTCCGTTTCTGACAATCAAACCTGCTTCGCTGTTGATCCTGAATAATTCTGCTTCGCTGTTGTTAATCTCTTAATCTTGATCGTTGTTTGATTCCTTGAAGCTCTGATACCACTGTTCACAGGCCCTTTAGGGGTGTTTCCAGGATCGAAAATATCAAACAACATCATGTATAATCATGCAAAGAGAATCGAATAAAAGTAGGACAAAAGAAGATGGGTAGAACCCTTTATATTGATATAAAGTGAATCGAATAGGGTTGCATTTGTTTACAGAAATTGATCCCTATTTATACAAGAAGAAACGGTGTATTCACAAGGAGGAATACCGATTCTATATATCTAAACGATACAACCAATCTAAACGTTGTAACCCTAGACTAAACCGTTTCTATTTAACTGCCATGTTTTCCATCTTGTGGGTTTGTTCCTGCGGCCCAAACTAGAAGAACATACGGGCTTTATTCTTTGGTCTTTTTGGCATAATAAACATTATAGTCCAACAAACGAAAGCCACCTCTACTTCACTATCACTATCCTCATCAACATCACCTACCTTGTTCTTTCTGGTATTCAAACAAACCACATTAGAAAACGTAGGAGATGATTGCTCGTTGGTCAATTGAACCTCATTCACAGGTAAAGCATCAGGTTTGCTCGTCACGATCAGAACAAGCTTCACATTAACCATCTACCGGCCTCGTCCACAACAATTTCAGCCCCTATGGAACTACCCCCATTTGCATCTAGAACATCATTATTATCAACCGACCTAAGATCATCATACGGGTTCGAATTACTTGCCTCTTGTCTAGTTATTTCAGGATTCTTCTTCGTACCACTTGTGTTAGCACCGTTCTTCTTTGAAACAGGAACCTATTTAGTTGACCTAAACTGGAATTTAGGACTCATATTAATGCCACACACTGCTCTTTTAGGAGCATGTTGAAAATCATTGTTAGTCTTGCTATTTTGCATCTTAGGTTCATCAACAACACGCTTCGGATATGTCTCGTCATCACGAACAAAGACCATACACACTTCACACCTAGGTGGTTCCCATTCATATTCCACCCTAACCGTATGAAACACATCACCTTCACCTTCCAAATTTGGAATAGCAATAACCATGTTCTCTTTAAGCTCCCGATTAAGTCTAATATTAATTAACACACGCACACAATTCAAACGCCCTCATGATTGCATGCACATAGAACTTGTATAAGAATCAAGCATAATCGGATTACCTAGTCTAGTAGCCATAGCACTCAATCCGTCCTCAGTAAAGGCCACAATTGGAATATCATGTATTGCATGTAACGTATTCACGAATGATATGATGCCAGAAAGCACATTGGTTGTGTTAATGCTATTCACAAGATCTAAACTGTTGGTGACCTGACTAGTCGAAAGTCAAACTCGAGTTGAGAGGGAGGGAGTGGATTTTTATTTCTCCCAGGCATCTGAATTATAGGCCTTACCTTTTATGCCAAGCATCTAAATTGAACTCATAAATTCGGCTCACAACATAGTTGCTCGGAAATCCTAAGCTAGTGTAATTAGAGTAACGCATAACGGAAGTAATAATAGTATATACTTACAGAATTAAAGTAAAAATCCTCTGGATGTGCCATACGTTTTTAGATTATCTGATTATTGTGCATATCTTAGTTGTTTTTTGGCCTTGTCAAGACCGACGTTGATTCAGCATTATATGACATGTATGTATATGCTTGTTAACTCTTTGTAGTTCTCAATATAGTTTAGATTTGCGACTTAGCTTGTTAGTTAGTGTTGGTATTGTAATTCTTTCAGTAGTTATTGCATTAGAAATAAAGTATTCCTATAACTATGCAATATAATCACGTAACGGGTGAAAATTTCCTGTAGAAAGATTAAGGACACAAATTATGTTATTATTGAACCCATGGTTCTAGGCTTATATAGCACACAAACACGTACTAATGCCTGATTGCACATACATAGTTTAAAGCAGTACATAAGTAACAAGCTGATGGCACTATCAAGTTGCCTAGATCAGTTGTGAGTTTGGGCTTGTTTGTAAGCAGTTGCCTCTGCAAGAGTGCTGCAGCACCTGCAACCTCCATTGTAGTAACGTCCACCACCGCAGCAACCATACCTGCAATAGTTTCGTCCACGGCGACCACCGTTGTTATACCGACCTCCACCATTGTTGTAACCTCCACGTCCACCATTGTACCCTCCACCATTGTTATACCCTCCACGTCCACCATTGTAGTATCCACGATCATCACGACCATACTTGGCATCTTCTACCTCACCTGGATGATCATTTTTATGAATGTACATATTACTAATACTAATGTTTATAAAATACTATAAGTTTTGGAATCAGTTTCACGTACTATTACAATAAAGGCACTAACTATGTGAATATTTGATCATCATAAAAGAAGGGAAAAACCAGGGCCGTCCCATGAATTTATGAAATTTTTAAAGGCCCTGGACGAAATTAAATAGTGAGACTTTTCGATAACGAATGCTATATATAAAGTGTCACCACTTATAAGATATAATGCAATTAGTTAGCTAAACGTTGTAACATATTACTCATTTAAGATACTTTCTCATCTAAATACTTTTTTCTTTGTGAAAAATATGCGTACACATGCATATAATTATTAACGGGACAAATTTTGAGGCCCTTAAAAAATTTGGGGCCCTGTGCAGTGGCTCACCTTGCACACCCTCGAAGCCGGCCCTAGGAAAAACCAATATATGTTACTATATCTAGTTACTTTGATAGTCACTATCTTGTGATCAAATGATAATATTTTTCATTTATGAATGAAATACGAGTACTATAAATCGACGATTTACTCACTGTCATAGCTGGAGGCCTCCTTAGCCTTAGAGACTTGGGAGGAAATGAGAAGAACAACAGCAAAAGCTAATGCAAGAATAAGGAATGTCTTGGAAGCCATTTTGATTTGTTTCTTGAAAAGGAAATATATTGTTGAACGATGAAAAAGCCAGTGTGCTACACTCGTCTATTTATAGAAGTATTATGCAAAGATGTAGTTATTATTGCAGATTGGTTTGGCTGGTAAGGAGATGGGTCCTAGTTTCAATTCCATTGACATTCTGAATCCATTCTTATCCTAGCGCCAATCCTTCAATTGTTTTAAAAAAAATATATATATCAGATATGATAAAAACAAATTAAACGCTCAGCAGAGTCACTTACGTACATGCATGTACATAGATATTCTTCTTTAACCTATGTTTTTCTAGATTTTCTATAAATTGAATGCTCAGCAGAGTCATTTATGTTGGAGTTTAGTAATCATAACAATTATAAATTAAACAAGTAAACATCAAAGCATGCAACGGAAGTAAAGACTCATAATACTTTTATTAATTAACCGAATTTAAATGATATGCGTACCTTGGTGATTTCTAGCCAAACAAGAAATTAAATAACAAGAACGAGTAAAACCCTAACAAGGGTTTAGGCAATTGACTTTAGGGCAAGTCGAAATGGGAAAATAAGCTAACAAAAGTATGTTAGATTTTCGCTCTTGTACACACGTATTAATAGCTTTTGAATTAGAAAAGCTAGGTTTTTGATCACAAACAATCCAAACACAATGTTTAGAAGATCGTGTAGGAAACCTAGAAGGGTTTAGTTGATCAACTAAACAAGAATGGTTTGAGCTTAAAAATCTAGTAGGAACCCTAGAAGGGTGTAGTTCGATTAACTAGGCTCAAGAGAAGAAAAGAAGAAGATTGTGATTGCAAGTGAATCAAGGAATGAATAATGAATGAATACAATGGGTCATGTATTTATACTTTCACAATCTTGGAGCACAAGACAACAACCCTAAACCCCTATGGGTTTGGGTTTTCGGCTGATCATAGCCAAAGGAGGGTCCATCCGGATCCTTCTTGTCCACTATTTACATTCGAGCCCTTCTTCTTTTGTCTAACTACCGTTAAGTGTTTATTTGTGAAAAACGGAAAATAATAATTATTCATAACTAACTATAATAATTATCAATAAATTGAAACTCATACGTAATGTGTGCAATCCCGAAGTCTCGTGTTCGAATCCGGACATACTACATTAATATTTATCCGTAAAAACTAACACCTCCCACTCGGTTATACATTAATGTAATAATGACATTGGTTAGTCTAGTATAACACCCCAATGTCCCCAGAATGATCATGAGTGTGGTTTCCTGGAAAAAAAACCTTTTGATGAATCATCATCATACTTATCCTTTTGATTCTAATACCATGTTAATATGAATATGGATCAAAGTTATTCCATAATTAACTATTCTGTTTCTCGTTTATTTATGATCGAACAGGATTACCAATTCATCTGAACGTATTCCAGATAGACCTTTGGCATGGCCATGCAAACATCTTATCAACCTTACGAGGGGCCCAACAGTATTATACTTCAAAACAAATTTGAAGGAAACAAATTCTATATTGACTACAAGTATAACCTATGAACTTTGCATCACCTCTGAAAATAGTCCTTATAGCCACCAGTTACAGATAACGTTAGACTATCTTACAGAAAATGAGCTACATCCACAGTAGTTATCTGGTATCTCAAGTTTGAGGATAAAATTCATGATTTACTTTAATGACAACATCCATAAGTATAATCATGTAATTGGGATCTGTCATATATTCAATTTATTCATTCTATTGAATAGCATGTGAATTTGGCATGTTCGACGCATCAATATACTTTAAGAATATTATACCAAAACTTAGATTTGTCTTAATTCAATGATACTCCCATATCATTAATTGACAACGGACTATTTAGAATAACTCAAGTTATTCATGGATTAAACATGCAAATATAGGATACAATATTATGAATGAAAATAAACATAACAAAATATGTTATTTCATTAAGATACTTCACTGGTACAAAAAGTTGTATTGGTCATGCCAAAAATGTGTGACGATATGCATATAGTCACACACGTTTTTTTCATTGTGTGTCACCATAGGTCCCGCCACCGTAGGTGGTATATGGTCACATTGTTGAGTTCGTGGCCTTTTCCATCGAAAAAGAGTGATCAAAACCCCGAATATGTGTGACAAATTAGACACAAGTTTTGTTGGATTAGTCATTATCAGTGACCGTAAACACTTTATAGTCACGCGAATGTTTTTTGAGAGTAACTATTTTTCAACCTTTTACCACATAAATATATAATATATGTGACATTTGAGATGATATATTCAAGTAAATGTGTATTTTGTGTGACTATTTCCCGTCCTGTGGCCACATGAATATACAATAAATGTGACGTTTGTAATGATTTAGTCACACAATGGGTGTTGTTTTTTGGAGTTAGTCACATACAATTTAACACAAAGTGGCCAAAAGTGTTAATAAGTGTGACCATATGCTGTTTAAAGTAAAGAAATGTGTATTTTGTGTGACTATAGATCATCCAATGGCCACGTGAATTTTATGTTTGTGTGGCCTTCTGTAATATTTATTCACAAAAAGCATAGTTGTTTTGGGTATTTAGTCACATACCATTAAGCAAACAGTGGCCAAAAGTGTTAATAAGTGTGACCATATGCTGTTTAAAGTGAAGAAATGTGTATTTTGTGTAACTATTGATCATCCAATGGCCACATGAATTTTATGTTTGTGTGGCCTTTTGTAATATTTAGTCACACAAAGCATGTTTGTTGTGGGTATTTAGTCACATATCATTAAGCAAACAGTGGCCAAAAGTGTTAATAAGTGTGACAATATGCTGTTTAAAGTGAAGAAATGTGTATTTTGTGTGACTATTGATTATCCAATGGCCACGTGAATTTTATGTTTGTGCGGCCTTTTGTAATATTTAGTCACACAAAGCATGTTTGTTTTGGGTATATAGTCACATACAATTTAGGAAACAGTGGCCAAAAGTGTTAATAAGTGTGGCTGTATGCTGTTTAAAGTGAAGAAATGTGTATTTTGTGTGACTATAGATCATCCAATGGTCACGTGAATTTTATGTTTGTGTGGCCTTCTGTAACATTTAGTCACACAACGAATAAAGCAAATAGTGACGAAAACTGATAATAAGTGTGACTATATACTTCTTTTAGTCACATTTAAGAAATCAATATATATATCAAAATAAATTCAAATATATTTCAAAACAAATTCAAATACAATAAAATTGTAAATATAAAATTCGTATATAACTCTATACCCTAGGACCTCCTTTTATACACCAAGGAATCCTAGTCGACTTACAATACTTTCTTAAGTATCTATATTCTTTTTCATAAACAACTAATACATATCATACTATACAAGCAATACTAACTATATGAAACAACACTACTAACTTATAACTAGCAGTTGTAACTAATATATTAACAGTATTAATGTCGAGCAGTCTTAATCTCTGAGCAGTCCACACTTTATACTAGCAGTACTAACTTTCACTAGTAGCACTAACTTTTGTACTAATCTCATCATCTGGATATTCTCCGGCTCTTTTAAGTAGAAAAGACAAAAGTTAGAAGCACATACAATATCCTTTCTTGCCATCGATGACTGTGTGTGATTTGTATGTGTATGTGCATGTGCTTGCATTTAAGAGATACGAATAAATTTACCAAGAGCTGATGGAAAAGCGATATGATGTGTCATCTGCTTTCAAATACCAATTTTGCTGCAGTTGTAGAACAAAACGAGCAGATAGTTTAGTGTTATTAATCTGTATGAATTTAACAGGTATCACAAACAGAATTAGAAAAGCCCTCTAATTAAAAAATACCTTCATGCAGTTCAAGCTGGTCAAATGGAGAACAAAGTGTCTTTGCTGCTCCGACCTCCCCTTTTGTCTTAGCTTTCACATCCTTCTTGACTTCCTGAAGCATGGATTACATTTATAGGTCAATCTATAATACATTTATAGGTCAATCTATAATACATACAGATACCTCTACACTAGTAGTATAAAGCCCACCAGCAAACTTCTCCAGCTCACTATTTTTCCCTTTCACAACAGGGATGGCCAAGTACTCAAACATCATCTCCCCACTGCCATATAAAGTAGTCCATATGTGGGCTATTGAAGACGTGAAGATAGCCTGACTATAAGCTCGATTGCATGACCTCAATATGGACTCAATTGCAGCTTTTTCTGTTGGAACATAATGGCCAATGTCATGTGCTGCCAATGAAGCACAATGATAGAAAAAGGTCAAAACAAGGTTGTAAATAGTGTTGTTCAAATGTATCTCTAGACAACGAGTTAAACTAATTAATGTTACCCGAAGATGCTTGTGCAGTTGCTCCATATGAGGATCAAAGTTATTCAGAAATACGACAGGATCACCAAGACAGAGAAGCAAAGTCACCAAAGCGTAAGCAACCTAACATGGTGAAACAAGAAGCAAACGTTATAATTTCAATATACGAGGAGAACCAAGTAAGGTTATGCAAAGAAGCAGTGCAAACTCTATATTACAAAAAGATACGGTCATTTACTTAAAGCTATATGTTTGCTATATTTATCTGTCCAATGCATGAGTTGCACTTTTATGCATGCAACTGCTTCATACCATAAGTTAAGTGCGGGGTGTACATTAGGTGGAGGCCAGTTACCCTTTCCACCATCTTCAAGTGGTGCTAAAATGTTTGACAACATATTTCAAAGTGCATGGTGAAGTTTACTCTTTCATTTATGGGGAGCACGATTTAGAGGATTGGCTTTCGCCACAAAGGAAGCCGAATTGAAGCATTTAGACCGCCATCTGTCTTGACCTGCCCAAAGGTATTCACAGTATTACTATATACTTTTCTTTAACAAATAAAACAACTAACCAAAAATTAATATGTTGTATCTTTAAGTAGCACATTCCATTAATGATAATGATTGTTTCACTTCGAGCACCACTGGTATCAATCCGCCGAGTTAGCATATACCCCGAGCTTCAGGTAGCACATTCCATTAATGATTCTTTCTTAAAGGATGAAACGAATTGAACCATAATTTCAAGAAAACAAAACAGTTAATTCCCAAAATCAACGAGATTAAAAACCCCAAAAAAGGAACAAAATCAAAAGATAAATCTTACCAATAAAACTCAAACCTTGGTGGCGTGTGTTTGGTTTCTCCCAGATCCGGTATTTTTGTGAGGTGTATTTAATCATCTTTATGTATGATCTTTGATGATAAAAAAAAATAATTAGATTCAAGACTAGTGTTTTTCCTGGTGTTGTAGGTTTGTAAACCGGTAATATGTGGAATAATTGATTAAAGGTGTGTGGTTTTTTGTGGATTAACTGATTTTTGGGACAATTGGTTTTGTTGGGGGGGGGGGGGGGGTGGGGATTGATTTGGGGATTATAATTGTGGTTTATTTTGTTCGGTTTTCAAATTGATGTATGGAGGGATAATTTGATTTTTGGAGAAAACTTAGAGCGGGACAACTGAAAATGTGAGAGGGAAATCTAATTTAATTTATACTAGACGAGTACCCGTGCATAGCAACGAGATTTTTTATAGCGGTAGATAGTTTATTGATAAAAAAAATATAGATTATAAACGAAAAATATTAAAAGTTTGAAGATTTGGGAATTAAACATAATGTTTTGAAACCTGGTTCGACCCGGGTGGTTTAACCAGTTGAACCGTTCCGGGTGAAAAATGAGTCGATTTAAACCTGGTCAACTTGCTAGGTTGGGTCGAAAATGGGTCAAATTAAACTGGGTCAACCCGCCGGGTTTGAAGAGTCCCGAGTCAACCCGGTTTGTGTTTTATTTGGTTGTATTTAATTTGATAGATTTGTTTTTAATTGGTTGTACAATGTAAATAAATCATTGTACTTTTAAGTAATGGATAATGTTTTGAAACCCGGTTCGACCCGGATGGTTCAACCGGTTGAACCGTTCCGAGTGAAAAATGAGTCGATTTAAACCTGGTCAACTTGCTAGGTTGGGTCGAAAACGGGTCAAATTAAACTGGGTCAACCCGCCGGGTTTGAAGAGTCCCGGGTCAACCCGGTTTGTGTTTTATTTGGTTGTATTTAATTTGATAGATTTGTTTTTAATTGGTTTTACAATGTAAATAAATCATTGTACTTTTAAGTAATGGATAATGTTTTAAAACCCGGTTCGACCCGGGTGGTTCAACCGGTTGAACCGTTCTAGTCGAAAAATGGGTTGATTTAAACTGGGTCAACTTGCTAGGTTGGGTCAGAAATGGGTCAAATTAAACCGAGTCAACTCGCCGGGTTTGAAGCGTCCCGGGTCAACCCGGTTTGTGTTTTTGATACGTGGGAATTGCGCCCTCGCAACAGGTTTTACCTCTCAAGGGATCTTGAGAAGCTTACAACCCCCACCAGGCAGTGTACCTGATCGTTGTAGTATAGTATAGTGACAAGTACCGAGGGATTGATCGTTCAACTCAGGAATAGTGTCGCTAGGATTAGAAAGCCTACTAAACTAGGTCCAGAGGTGAGGGATGATTCTTTTTGTATTTTAATATTTTATGGAAAGCAAGTAAAATCTCGGGTTTTGAAGGAGTGGGCAGAATTAGTTGCTAGCCAACTAACCCAATTTACTACTAATGCAATCAAAATAAAATAAAAGAAACGAAAATTAAACTAATTTACTAATGTGGTGGAAACAATAATGAGAAAAGTTGTATTTACTTAGATTTCATTACTCCCTAGATATCTTTTACTAGTTGATTAGCTTGTTACAATTGCATGGATGACGGGTTATATTACTTAATACCATTTGTAGTGCCGTGTACAATATTCCCTAACTCTATAAGATCCTACTTCACTCCTATGTCGAGTCGTTAAAAGCTCCTAACATGGGATCATTAGAATTCACTTATGCATTAAATACAACCAAAAATCGTAGTACACCTCCGATCATGTTTCTTAAGACGTTCAAGCAAGTTACCAATGGAAGTCTGCCAGTTTTCTTAAGCCTAACATCGAATACAATCATCCGTAACAATTCTAAACAAACAATCAACCAATAATCAACATCTAGGTTTCACTACATCTAAGCAAACACAATAAAAGCCTAGCCTAACATGTTAAAAGAAAGATACACATAAGATAGAATCAAACAATACATAGACATATTGAATGATTAATGAAGTACTTATCTTTATTCAAACATGGAAGAAAGAAGGGTTTGAAACCCTTTCTAGACGCAGGAAATTCGACCTAGGGTTTTCACAAAACTTGTTCCACAAAAGTTCCACACTTTACAATGAAAAATTGGAAAAATATATATATAGACTATGCATCCTGACGGCGTCATGTGTTAACCTCTGACGCCGTCAACTCGCCGCCAAATTGAAATTCGTATTACCTAGATCCACTTCTGACGCCGTCATGTAGGAATAAGCTCTGGGCCGTCACATGTTTTTTTGAACGGAAATTGTGGCTACATGGCTCCTAGCCCAGAAGGCGTAGCGAGCCCACACAACCAGGTTAGGTCAAGCCCAGAAGGCAATGGCACCCATCCCTTTACACACGCGGGAGGAAACCCCTATCGCCCTAGACAAGACTCGAACTTGAGACCTTGCCTAGGAGGGTAAAACCTCCATACCGCTAGACCAGAGGCCCTTTGGTTCTGGGCCGTCAGATGTATTTGGACCCTGACGGCATAGGTGACGCCGTCAGGCCAATATCAAAGAAAACACTCTGGGCCGTCACGTTATAAGTTCCACATCCACCTCTTTTGTCACTCTTGACTCCGTCACTAGTAAACCCTTGACGTCGTCAGGTACTGTTCCAGCAAGGAATTTTGAGACTTTGCCGTTTTCTTCACTTTTATGTTCCAAAAATGTCAAAAATGCTTCCTTTTCCAGATTTCTCCTCAAAAGTACCTAAAATGACAAAAGGAACGATTTAGGGCAATAATTGATCAAATAATCTCGAATTCGGGCTTAAATGACCCCTTAAAAGCGGTACACTTTTCACCTCATCAAATACCCTTACTCTTGAAGCAAATGCGCTTTTATTCTAATCAAAATACAAGTTAGGGGTCATTTAACACTAATATAAAAGTAATTACAACAAATAATCGTTCCGGTAAAAACCAAAAACAAGCACGGAGGTCATACACAAAATAGTGTTTAGATACTCACATCTCTCGGGTGTAATAAAGTATATATCACAAATGGAAATGGAAAGCATCTCTCACTACCTGTCATAGCAAATAGATTACCATAGGCTTGGGAAAGGATCAAACCTCCAACACTCGGCGTAAGCACCTAGGATAAACTATCAAAGAGGTCTTTTGAAGGGTTATAACGTTAGGTGTAGGGATATGGAAAACACGGTTTTGTTGGATAAAGGAAATATTTACTAGTGGCGAGTTAATCATCTTGGTTAATTACATGTACAATATGGCGTTGCTAAGCCAAGACTCGACTCGACTTAAGCTAATAAATCAAAAATAACAAAAACATAAAACAAACATAGAATGAAACGGGATGGTAGTCCGTATGTTTTTCTCTTTTCTTTTTCTATTTTTTTTTTGCATACACTCTTGCCCTACCATCCAAAATAATACATCATAGGGAATGTACATTCCCCTTACACTTGAATTTTTACATACTTTACAATAAACTATTCTAATGACACGAATCAAGATAATCAAAACACTTGGAGTACTTTTTAAGATTAATGCACATATGGGGGTAATAATTTGATGTTCTTCCCCATTACTCCATAACACTAGTACTTTACCCATGAGTCACAATCGTCCCAAAACAATATGTACAAGATATGACTCGACTTAGCAACCATGTAATCAATTAGACAATTAACTAAGCGTTTAAACAAATAACAATAATGCACTAAAGATGATTGCATACACGGAAGGCTAAGGCAATTTGGTTGCACATTTGGGTGGGTTGTAACAAATTCTTCCTTTAAGTAAGATGCTTAAAGTTAGAAACGAAAAAGATAGGCTTGGAGGGGTGTACTAGGGGTATCGTGTACTAAAAATGAGTACAATGCTAAGATGTGGGAAAAATTAATTGACTTTACTAGTCAAGTAATATGACTTAAATGTTCAAGTAATTATTATACGGGTTTAAACACAAGGGTGATCCTAATGCCTCTTATCATGTAGTAAATCCTACTACACGAATGTAGTCTCACTAGCGGTTTCGGGATGCATCACTAACGCAAGTTCTAGAATCTAAATGCTACCGGTACACTCATAAGCACTAATAATAAATGCTTTTTCTATCAAATCTAAAGGCGAACCTCACATATTTGGGTGGAAATTTTTTTTGAATGGTACGGTTTTGTGCTAGTCATACAACTCCTATCCATGAGACGCTTGTTAAGGCTAAAGTTTCACTCCTAAATGTTGTAAAAAATTTTAAATTTGGCGCTAAAATTAAACTAACAAGTATTTCTTTTAGTTTTATTACACACCTACCATCAAACAAACAAACTCAAGTTCAATAGTATCCTATAAGGTATCATCATTTACCCTCCCCTTACACTTAGGATGAACATTGTCCCCAATGTTCAATTAAAGGATGTAAAAGTAAAATAGGTAAAAGAATGAAAACAAATACTCCCCTGACTCGTTCGATGCGGATAGTGTGCCAACAAGGTTAGATCTTCCTCCAAGAAAATGAACGTTGAAAGCTTCCCTTCCAAAAATATAAATCATCTTCTTGTCATATATAACCTGTTAAACCTGAGAAAACAATCAAGGCAAGCTCGCGTAAAATCGGCGACAATCTATATATATACTAACAAATCCTAGAAAGCAATTTAAGATATAATGCTTGTGGAATGAATGTTTGCAGATTTCCTAGAGTTTATAAAACTAAAGAATAAACAAAAACTTTAAGACTCCAGTTTAAACAAAACTCGCCAAATTTTTCAGAATTTTGATACCTGACGCCGTCAGGTTTTAACTCCTGATGCCGTCAGAATGTTCCTGGAAAAATCTTATGTTAAGTTTCCGCAAAATTCCTGGAAAAACTCATGCCTTAATTCCTGGAAAATCCTGCAAAACATCATTATGACTCGATACGAGCATTTGACTCTAACAATTACTAATATACATGTTCATTTAATATTGTGGCGAATTATGATCATTTTCGTTCTTATAAACAAATTTAGATTTCCCCTACACATAGCTTTTTGTAAAATACCTTTATATGCAATTAAGACAAAGTTAAAAACAAAATAAAGCATTTTCACAAATTATTCGAAACATGAAAATTAAACAAATATGATTGAGCATATATGACACAAACAAACAAGTAAAATAAAAAACATCAAACAATTAAAAACATGGGTTGTGTGGAAAACTAGAAGGGGGGGTTGAATAGTTTTCCCTTCTTTTTCGTTTTATAAAAACTTTGTTTCAAAATGTTGATTAGAATTTATTCAATTGTTTGTTTGAAAAACCTTCAATTAGATTTTAGTATGAAAGCAACATATAATCAATAAGATCAATTATATATAAACTTTTAGATTAGTTTTCAAAACTTAGTTTTATGAATGAAGCATAGATCAAACTTTATGAGAATACGTTTTTCTTTTAAAATCTTAAAACGTTTTGTATCAAATTATAGATTAAGTTAAGCTCAACATGAGAAGTGTTAATAATAATATATATAAGTCCATTTGACCATATCATACAATTATATGTCCTATCACAATATTAACTTCTATGTACAACACATTCAATCATCACAACTATATAAGCAACAATTAAGACATATAGGCAAGCATAGATGTAAAGCGATGAATGCAAGAATGAATGAAAAGAGATGAGAGAAAGAAAATGCAAACCGGACACGATGATTTATAGTGGTTCGGCTACAAGGACACCTTCCTTGTTCCTACTCCACTCCCCGAGTCACCTACTCGAGAGTTTTCTTCACTACTCAACAAGCTCCCTTTTGGTGGAGAAAACCGTACACAACTTTTGCTTACACCATTTAACGACACTAAGCTAAATGTCGAGTTCTAATAGTAGCTAGAACCAATCTCACAACACAACTTCGATCACTACACAACTTCTACACAACTTCACGACTTCTTCATGACTTCACGACTTCTTCACGACTTCATCACAACTTCTTCTAAACTTCTTCACGGCTTCACGACTTCTTCACGACTTCATCAAAACTTCTTCTAAACTCCACTACTTATTCACACACCTACATTTTCACAACTACATGTCTTCTCCACACTACTACTTCCTCCCACTACTTGTTACTCACTCATTGAATCACTACTAAGTAAGATCATCTTGATCTACTTATTACATATACATAACTCACAACTTCACATAAGCACTAACTAGATCCTAATACATCTTTGGGTTTATGATAGGGAGGATTCTTCTCTTGCACTTTGAGTGATGAGAGATTGGATCACTTGAAACAAAGATTAATAATCTTATGATCAAAGGGTTTTAGAATGATGTTTAGAGAGAATTGGATCTGAAAATTTTTGTGCAAAAGGTGAGAAAAATTCCAGGTTTGAGGTGGTATTTATAGGGAAAAATTTCTGACCAAATCTGACAGTGGAGCGTGGCCGGTCCCCTTAATTGTGTGCCGGTCCCCTTAAAATTAAGGGGACCGCCCCTTATAATTAAGGGGGCCGCCCTACTGAAACGGCTAGATTTTCTGTCTTTTAGTGGGGAAAGTTTATTTGGTGAAAAACTAACTAATTTTGGTTAAAAGTTTGAAATCATATATTTAGTATGATTAAAACATTTTTCTTTATTACCAAAAGTGTTTTTCAAAAATATATAATATGTTTATATAATTAAATAAACTTTGTATTAGTTAATTAAATACCCCTATGATCATGAGATGTATTAAACACTTGTTTATCCATACCTTAAGTGATTGTTGAAGCATACTTGAGACGTTGAGATGTCGAGGCTTGTTGACGTAAGAATGCATAGAAGAATTGTGATCACAAGTAACTTAAGCACTTTACGTTATATGTTGTAGTTTACATCTTTGTCATTATCAAAACATGAAGAGGATGTTTAGATTAAATATCGTAATATTCATGCCAACAATCTCCCCCTTTTTGATGATGACAAACTATGTAAACTGTAACTTATAGTAAAACGTATAAGTTACTTGTTTACACTTCTTCTCCCCCTTTTGTCGAAGCAAAAAGGTGCACTTCTAAGACGAGACTTCTACTACGCTTGAACTCTTGAGATAGAATGTAAAAGGCGAGCTTGCATCATCGTAAGTGAAGTCTTGATCCTATCAATCCTCAATGCTCCCCCTTGGTGTATGCTCAAAACTTGTTTTGGCAACCAAAGAATGGAGCGGTGAAGTAATCCTTCAAAACAAAGTTAGTAGACAAGTGCATATATATAATGATTATAATAGATATATGCATGAAACTAATAGGGGAACAATATATGGACATATTAGGTATATGCACTAAAAGTATGACACATGCAATTATTGTTTTCAAAAACAACAACCTAAATCCCTAAAAAAAAAATTAGAACCTAATGCAAAGATTAGAACCTAGGAAAAAATAGTAGAATGAGGTGGGATGAGCGTGAATGTAAAGGGAAGGTGATGACAAAGGGTTGACAATTATGGTTTAGATTAGTATATCGTTTGACAAGGGTGGATGATAGGGAATCATGGGATTTTTAGGTGTTTTGTTGGTTGATGACCGAAAATGGATATGTGAATGAGGTGGTGATGGCTTGACAACACTTGAAGCATGGATATCTTCTTTGTGTTCTTCACTTGCTAGGAAGTGGAAAAGATGCATTTCATAAAGAAATTCGCATGACTTTTAGGGGTGTAGATTTAGGAGCGGAAGAGGTTGATTGAGAGTTTGGATGTTGTTCAAGTGATGATGTTTGTTGAGATCTTGTAAGAAGATACTCAATCCAAGTGAAGTGCTCATTCAAGGCAATGGTTTGTTGTTGAAGGAAGATGCAACAAGGGGCAATTGTTGACATGCTTCTCAACTTGGTTGATGTTGTTTGGTGATGATGGTGAGCTTGATTGGGTTGGATCCAAATTGCGTTGTGCAGGATGTAATGCTAAAAGAGCACTAAGCTCATGAGCCTCTTTTAGCTTCTCAACGAACTTCAAGTGTTCGGAGGAAGGTGATGATGGTGGAACATGATGGTTGTCTTGGGTGAAGGTTTGAACATGCAACATAGGAATGACATGTGAGGTTGTGGGATGTGGTGGTGGTACTCTTGGTGGTGGAGACATGGTTGAGCTTGGGTAGTCATGAAAACATGAAATGGGTGATAGAGGTTCTCCAAGAGTGAGTGGTGTTTTTGTTGAATGAGCAACATGTGAAGTATTGATTGAGAGATTGGGATTGTTGTTTTGGGATTGAGCATGCTCATCATAAGAAGAAGCATGAATGAGGGAATGAGTGGGTGATAGGTTGTGAGATGAGTCATTATTGTGGGTTTGAGGTTTAGTAGTTGGTTGACTTGGAACAACATCACTTGAGTTATGACAAGAATCAAGTTTCCTCCTCCAAAAGGGTTTGACGGAGATCCTTGCGGTTCTTGAAATTTTAGGTTTTTGGTTGTCGGGAGATGACATGTTTGGGTGTAAGGTAGAGGAATATATGTGAGTGAGTGTGTTTTCCCTTCCCATTAAATTCGTGCTCATCCGGACATAGAGTTAAGCATGTAAAGGCATACAATCAAATCACATAGGAGCAAATAAACATCTAGAAACAACATATATGCGATATGCCATAAATCTAGGAATGAAAGAATCTAATGAGAAGCGAAGTTCATAAAAGTAAACTAGCGTTAGGTATATATAGGAAGAGCAATTTAATCAAGTTGGAGAATGAGTATGAGACTATTACTAGTGGTGCTCAATTCAGGCTAAACACGACCATTTTTACGGGTTACACACACCCAACTTCTCACATAGAAGCAATTCAACCGTTAGGTTAAATTGAATTTCTAGTCAATAGATTCTCCAGTAGTCATTCTCTTTTTAGAAGAAATTGAGTTCCTAAATTTACCTATCGAAGATTACCAAACATGAAGTTTGCTTGATTTACTAATACTTGGCTTAATGTGACTCAAACATCATGTTTTAATGAAGGTAAATCTAGATGATATATTTTATTCACGATCCTAATAGAGACGTGTTGAATGTTTAGATAAGAGTAAACAAAAAGTTTTAATCTTTTCTTCATGATTTACCGGTTATTTGGTTTTGATGGCATATTACTTGATTTAATAAATGTGCATGATTTAAGAATGCTCCTTAGCATATCTTGAAAAATGAATCTCATTAAGATTACTTATCTTAAATGAGATTGTGATTCACAAATGATATCAAAACTAGACATATATATTCTAAAGCAAATATTATTTTCTATGATTTTTGCCAATATTATATATCATAATATAACTAGTATTTGAAACAAAATGAATTTTACTTGTTTATGCATTGTGACAAGTTATTTTTCAATTCTAATAACTTAAATTATTTCAAAAAGGAAAGTGTAGTGCATTATCTTGTAACACAACCATTCATGCTACAAAGAAAATGAAATACATAGAATATATAGTGTGTATTATTCTTAAATATGTATTTTATCTTGAAGTGATGATTTTAATTAGTGTGAGCAAAGTTTACATATGTTGTTATTTTGCTCATGTTTGGTTTTTCGGATATGACACATTTATCCATTGCATTGCAATGTAAATTGCTTGAATATTTCGGACGAAATATCCAAGTCGTCAATGCTACTTCATTGTATATTTTATAAATGTGTTTAAAATGTTATTCTAATATTTGGAACACAATTATTGGACAAGTAGATTCAATATGACATTATCAACACAAGTGTGAGTTATGATCCAATGCACACTCTTTTCATCTACAAAGGATGTAACTATTTTCATATCAATCTAGTGTGATTGAGTATGTAGATTCAAGACTATCTCTTTTGTTGTAATTTGATATAATATTGAAGCTAAACAAATAGCAATCCAATTTCTTGTCCACACTCAAAAACACGTCAATTGGATTTGATGAATATATCAACCATAATTTGAATAATGAATTGATATAATATCAAGATCTTTCTTGACCCTCACGGACACTCATTTGAAATAAATAAACATTTTGATAGTGTGTTCCATTAATCCTAAGATTATTTATTAGTGAGTGATTGAAAGTTGACTTATTATTTCATGATTGTTATATGCTTTTTTTTTGTGAAAGACTCTTCATTTTTACTTATTATGAACACACTTAGATTTTGAAAATACTTTTTCTTTTATATAACTATTAATGTTTTACAATGATTCAATTTCTCTTATTAAACATCTTAAGGTAAAACAAGCTAATTTGTAGAAAATATTTAAGTGTGTTGTGAAGAGTAGATTAAATTGTTTGAAATGTTTAGGTGACTAGATTGAACTCATTTACAAGATGTTTGAGTAACATTAAGCAATCTATACCTATATGCAATGCAAGCATATTATAACAATCCTAACGCAAGAAATCTAACATAAGATCTAGTTAAGTATAAATCGGCAAACTAGCTATACACTAATAGGGCACATATGCATAGATATATACATAGCTAAACTACAAATAGCAACAATCATTTAAAATATTCAATTAAAAAAATAAAATCACAAAGAAGTTCACATAACACATAAAACACTTGTCGTCGTTTTGTGTATTATATACACCAACGTTTACTTAGCTCGAATTTATTTGAAAATAAAATAGTTTCCTCCCATTCTATAATTTAATTAAGATCAATATTTTGAAAACATAAATACTTAATTTTTCAAAAGTATATCAAATAGGAATACCCGACTTGAAGGAAAAGGTAAAACAAAAGTTTTACGTTAAAACGAAACACAAATTTTTGACCACCGTATAGTATTTTGACTTTCTTACTTATTTAAGTTTGTAATGGTTACTTGTAAGTATTTTTAAATGAAAGTAGACTCAATTACCTTTAAAACGCCGGGTGGCACGACTTCTACGGAGTTACAGTTAATTTTATATGATTTTTCAAAGTTTTAAAAAAAACTGTCGAACAGATAGGCGGACCCCTTAAATAATTAAGGGGACCGCCCAGTATTTAAGGGGGCCGCCCAGACAATTAAGGGGGCCGCCCATCTGGTACTAAAAATTTCATTTTTTGTAAAAAATTGTTTTCTGACTTTTCGAAAAGGTGTGTAACCTACTGATTTTGATACCGAACATATAACACTTATTTTAAGCATAATATTATTTCGAGCTAGTATAATTAGTGTATATATCATCAAAACTAATACAAGTCAATCAACAAAACACTTCTCATATTTAATCCTCCTTAATGGGTTATTTGATACATGGATCGTACTCAATTTTTAAAACCATTTGTTTTGAAAATTTGAGTAACCTGGCTCTGATACCAATTATGAAAAACTAGAAGGGGGGGTTGAATAGTTTTCCCTTCTTTTTCGTTATATAAAAACTTTGTTTCAAAATGTTGATTAGAATTTATTCAATTGTTTGTTTGAAAAACCTTCAATTAGATTTTAGTATGAAAGCAACATATAATCAATAAGATCAATTATATATGAACTTTTAGATTAGTTTTCAAAACTTAGTTTTATGAATAAAGCATCAAACTTTATGTGAATACGTTTTCCTTTTAAAATCTTAAAACATTTTGTATCAAATTATCGATTAAGTTAAGCTCAACATGAGAAGTGTTAATAATATATATAAGTCCATTTGACCATATCATACAATTATATGTCCTATCACAATATTAACTTCTATGTACAACACATTCAATCATCACAACTATATAAGCAACAATTAAGACATATAGTCAAGCATAGATGTAAAGCGATAAATGCAAGAATGAATGAAAAGAGATGAGAGAAAAAAATGCAAACCGGACACGATGATTTATAGTGGTTCGGCTACAAGGACACCTTCCTTGTTCCTACGCCACTCCCCGAGTCACCTACTCGAGAGTTTTCTTCACTACTCAACAAGCTCCCTTTTGGCGGAGAAAACCGTACACAACTTTTGCTTACACCATTTAACGACACTAAGCTAAATGTTGAGTTCTAATAGTAGCTAGACCAATCTCACAACACAAGTTCGATCACTACACAACTTCTACACAACTTCACGACTTCTTCATGACTTCACGACTTCACTACAACTTCTTCTAAACTTCTTCACGGCTTCACGACTTCTTCACGACTTCACGACTTCATCAAAACTTCTTCTAAACTACACTACTTATTCACACACCTACATCTTCACAACTACATGTCTTCTCCACACTACTACTTCCTCCCACTACATCTTACTCACTCATTGAATCACTACTAAGTAAGATCATCTTGATCTACTTATTACATATACATAACTCACAACTTTACATAAGCACTAACTAGATCCTAAAACATCTTTGGGTTTATGATAGGGAGGATTCTTCTCTTGCACTTTGAGTGATGAGAGATTGGATCACTTGAAACAAAGATTAATAATCTTATGATCAAAGGGTTTTAGAATGATGTTTAGAGAGAATTGGATCTGAAAATTTTTGTGCAAAAGGTGAGAAAAATTCCAGGTTTGAGGTGGTATTTATAGGGAAAAATTTCTGACCAAATCTGACAGGGGAGCGTAGCCGGTCCCCTTAATTGTGTGCCGGTCCCCTTAAAATTAAGGGGACCGCCCCTTATAATTAAGGGGGCCGCCCTACTGAAACGGCCAGATTTTCTGTCTTTTAGTGGGGAAAGTTTATTTGGTGAAAAACTAACTAATTTTGGTTAAAAGTTTGAAATCATATATTTAGTATGATTAAAACATTTTTCTTTATTACCAAAAGTGTTTTTCAAAAATATATAATATGTTTATATAATTAAATAAACTTTGTATTAGTTAATTAAATACCCCTATGATAATGAGATGTATTAAACACTTGTTTATCCATACCTTAAGTGATTGTTGAAGCATACATGAGACGTTGAGATGTCGAGGCTTGTTGACGTAAGAATGCATAGAAGAATTGTGATCACAAGTAACTTAAGCACTTTACGTTATATGTTGTAGTTTACATCTTTGTCATTATCAAAACATGAAGAGGATGTTTAGATTAAATATCTTAATATTCATGCCAACAGGTTGGGTTGCCTCCCAACAAGCGCTTGTTTTTGTTCGATTCACGAGCCTGACTCTACCCTTATTTAATGGAAATAGGGGAGGTTTTCCCTACACTTTGGATAAAGTTCGGGTGAAAGTAGCGATACTCACCCTTAGGGTGGAAATATGCCACGTGAGGTGAAGGGGGTGAGTGAATGGCTTCCTTCATCCTAAAACTACCCGGATAATATTGGTTGATGGGTGGGTCGGTTCCTCTTTTGTCTCCTAGATGTAAATCTAAGGATGGAAAGGTGTGCAAAGATTGAGGTTCCAGTTCATCAACACTAGGAAATTCCCTAAAACTAAGAGTAAGGTTATCACTACCAGTATTCAAACCTATATCCTCTAGTGGTGCTTGGTCCAAGGGTAAGTCACGGGGGGTGTGTATGCCTCAAATGATGGTAGGACTTGTGGGGTACTTAGTGGGCTTGGGTTTTCTACTATCTCTTCCATCACATCAATATCACCTATGTGTTCATCTTGTATTATGGTAGTGCCTAACCATGACATGTAACTAGGTGGCTCAACTCTAACCTCATGTGTGTCATATGTTTTGGTGAAATCTATCCCACTCATGCAACTAGGTGGTTCAAAACTAACCATCTCATAATCTTGGTTTGATTCTAAGTCCATGCTCTTAGAAACTAGGTATTCTTGCTCATACGAATCTACCAATTCGTTATACTTATGGCCCATGGCTGCGGAGCTTTCTTCAAAATTCATCCAAAGGGTCTCAGTAAAAGGAATTGATCCTGATAATGATCGTCTAATAGAAATCACACATGCATAAAATTCATCAAACCCATCTAGCTTTACCCCCAAATCCTCTTGGATATTTCTAAGATCACGCAAAAATTCATTGGAATGATAGGAAGCAAATCTATTAGTGAAACATAATTGTTCCTTCATTGTCAATGATCTAAATGAAATTTCATCCGCCATAGTGACAAATGAAAATGGTTTTACAAACAAAGGGCACAAAGAAAAAGATAGACTACAAGAAAGCTAATAAAAAGAAAATAAAAATCTCACTTGATATGAATCGAATGAGTAGACCTAATTAAAAATAAATTCCAACCTAAGCAATAACTATTCCCCGGGCTGCGGCACCAAAAACTTGATACGTGGGAATTGCGCCCTCGCAACAAGGATCTTGAGAAGCTTACAACCCCCACCAGGCAGTGTACCTGATCATTGTAGTATAGCATAGTGACAAGTACCGGGGGATTGATCGTTCAACTCAAGAATAGTGTCGCTAGGATTAGAAAGCCTACTAAATTAGGTCTAGAGGTGAGGGATGATTCTTTTTGTATTTTTATATTTTATGGAAAGCAAGTAAAATCTCGGGTTTTAATGGAGTGGGCGGAATTAGTGTCTAGCCAACTAACCCAATTAACTACTAATGCAATCAAAATAAAATAAAAGAAATGAAAATTAAACTAATTTACTAATGTGGTGGAAACAATAATGAGAAAAGTTGTGTTTACTTAGATTTCATTACTCCCTAGATATCTTTTACCGATTGATTAGCTTGTTACAATTGCATGGATGACGGTTTATATTCCTTAATACCAGTCGTAGGGCCGTGTACAATATTCCCTAACTCTATAAGATCCTACTTCACTCATATGTCGAGCCGTTAAAAGCTCCTAACATGGGATCATTAGAAATCACTTACGCATTAAATACAACCAGAAATCGTAGTACACTTCCGATCATGTTTCTTAAGACGTTCAAGCAAGTTACCAATGGAAGTCTGGCAGTTTTCTTAAGCCTAAGATCGAATACAAGCATCCGTAACAATTATAAACAAACAATCAACCAATAATCAACATCTAGGTTTCACTACATCTAAGCAAACACAATAGAAGCTTAGCCTAACATGTTAAAAGAAAGATACACATAAGATAGAATCAAACAATACATAGAGATATTGAATGATTAATGAAGTACTTATCTTTATTCAAACATGGAAGAAAGAAGGGTTTGAAACCCCTTCTAGATGTAGGAAATTCGACCTAGGGTTTTTACAAAACTTGTTCCACAAAAGTTCCACACTTTACAATGAAAAATTGGAAAAATATATATAGACTATGCATCCTGACGGCGTCACGTGTTTACCTCTGACGCCATCAACTCGCCGCCAAGTTGAAACTCGTATTGCCTAGATCCACTTCTGATGCCGTCATGTAGGAATAAGCTCTGGGCAGTCACATGTATTTGGACCCTGACGGCCTAGGTGACGCCGTCAGGTCAATATCAAAGAAAACATTCTGGGCCGTCACGTTATAAGTTCCACATCTACCTCTTTTGTCACTCTTGACGCCGTCACTAGTAAACCCTTGACATCGTCAGGTACTGTTCCAGCAAGGAATTTTGAGACTTTGCCGTTTTCTTCACTTTTATCCTCCAAAAACGTCCAAAATGCTTCCTTTTCCAGATTTCTCCTCAAAAGTACCTAAAATGACAAAAGGAACGATTTAGAGTAATAATTGATCAAATAATCTCGAATTCGGGCTTAAATGACCCCTTAAAAGTGGTACACTTTTTTCCTCATCAGTTTTAATTGGTTGTATTTAATTTGGTAGATCTGTTTTTAATTGGTTGTACATTGTGAATAAATCATTGTACTTTTAAGTAATGGGGTGCTTTAATAAGAGTATTAATTACATTTCACTTTTCTCTCTCATTTGACCATTATTGAAAACTCAACATTTCAATTGTTGACCATTTTTCCATTATATGTAGTAAAGATATTTTATTTATAAACCAACTAGTTTTATACTCACATGAAATACCTTAGGGTGCGTTTGGTATCCGCCTATGATAATGACACTATCACTATGAAAGTGATTAAATGTGTTTGTTTAAGATGAGAGGGCCCACAACTATGGTAATGAATGATAGAAATCCTCAATACTCTATATACCTTAAAAGAGTAAGGTATGAATCTTTCATACCGAGGGGCTCACCACTACTATCAAAATCATTCCTATTGTGATTGATGGCGACATACCAAACGCACCCTTAATCTTTGTTTATATTAGAAGCGGAAATGAGCCGAGCCGATCGTGAAAAACTCATGATCATACTAGTAAAAAGCTTGAATGAGCCGAGCTTAAACGAGCTCGCGAGCTCGAGCCTAAGTTGCGGCTCATCTATCAATCGGGGTCGAGCCTGAGTTTTACATAAAAAACTTGATTTGGCTCACGAGCCTAAATGACACTATGATATTTTACATATTAAACATGTATAAAATGCTATGCATTTGTATTATAAGTGAACTTATTAACAAGCTCGATAAAAAGCTTATTAACGAGCTCAAAATAGATATATTACGAGCCAAGATTGAGCTAAACTTTAATTTTTTCTTAATGGCATAAATGAGCCGAGCTCAAGCCAACTAGTGTTAGTTCGAGCTAATTCTTATCGAGCTTTGAGCTCAAGCTCAAGCCTATATATATCAAATGAACTCGAAATGTTTAATGAGTTGAGCTTAACCTTATATAAGTTCGACTCGAGTTATTGTTGAGTTTTCAATTCTTAGGTTATATTAGAATTTTAATTTGTGTAAGAAAACAAAATAAATTGAGCTTTTCGAGTCAAGCTCAAGCCGAGTTCAAACTTTCTCTATCTTGGATAACATGATCGAGAGGTCCCTGAATAATTGCTTCTTAGTGTTTGTGACAAACGGTATACTTTTACCAAGCCGGTGCAACCCATATGCATGATTGCCTTTAATAACTTCAAATACAATTCATATAACCTTCACACTAAACACCTACTAAGCCGGTGCAACCCATATGCATGACCGCCTTTAATAACTTCAAATACAATTCAAGCTTTTATGAATATTTTCCTTCGTATTAAAATGTTATGAAACATTTACTACGTTCTCGTACATTTTTGTACGAATTTTTCGTTTTCACACGTCCTTATCCTTTTTTCTTTGTTTTGCTAAGTTGTGTTCGCTTTTGTACATTTTGTACGCCTTCATACGTTTTTTTAAAAAAATGTCAAACAATGGACAAAAACGGTCCCAGACGTACAAAAACGGTCAAAATCAAGAAAGCAAAAAAAAATGAACGAAAACGGTATAAATCGTTATGATATTTTACCCTTTAAACCAAATAAGCCACAACTTATTTAGTTTTGCTAAATTCAAAATTTTAAAAGTGGCTTATAGTGTCATGTTATTGACCAATACATTCCTGATGATCGACAATGGGTAACACACTATTGGGTAATGGATCATTGCACTATGCTTTACCAAAGCATATTTTTTCATTACCTTTCCCATTCTTCACCCCCTATAATTAACTCCATACCAATTATCATTAGGGGTGTTTAAATCATGGTTGTCAGGATCCCGATCCTAATCTTAGGATCTTACGATTTTACGATACTACAAAGCAAAAATGATCCGAATCTTACATAGGATCTTTGAAAGCTTAAGATCTTATAGGATCTCGATCTTGACCATAGGATCTTATGAAAATGATATTACAAAACTATGATATATAATAATTTTGTGTTTATGATATATAATACTCCCTCCGTCCCTTATTAAATGTCCATGTTTGACTTTTCAAGTCTTTATTTATCAACTTTGACCTTGAATATTTTTACTTGTGTTATATAGTATTTGATAAAAATTATACGCAATGAAAATACATTTAAAACTTAATTCATTCATATATTTTGTATCAAATATTATATTATACAAACAAAATTATTTAAGGTCAAAGTTGAGAAAGAAAGACTTTAAAAATTCAAATAGGACATTTAATAAGGGACGGAGGGAGTAATTTGTAAATTTGTATAATATTACAAAACTATTAAGAAAATGACATTATAGTAGGATCTTAAGATCCCGATCCGATCTTACGATCACGATCTTGCAAAGACAAAAACGAACCTGGGTAGGATCCCGATCTTGAAAACCTTGGTTCAAATAACCCGAGAAACCGACAAACCAAGCATTTGGTTTCGGTTTTTACTTTTAGATATCCGTGGTTAACCGAACCGAGCCGTATATAATATAAATAAATTACCCCTATCAAGAGTACCAAACACACTTCACTTTTAAACTTATAATATATACAAACTTATCAAACACACTTCGAACACTTCAACATATTCCTCTCTTTCTCTCTCACACTCACAGTTACAACTCACTCGGATCTAGGGTTTTGATCCCAAATCTCAAAAAGCTGATAAGATCACAAATTAATATAATCCAAATAACCCCTTAGAGCTATTTATTCTTAGGATTAGGTTGATTATCTATTATAAGAATTGCGTTGCATTTGTATTGATAGAATAAGGAAGAACATGCTGTGTTGTTTTTGCAAATTATTAGAGCAAAAGAGATATTAGGTTTTCTTGGATTAGCTTATTTTATCTTAGGCTTAGGTTGACTATCTGGTATAAGAATTATGTTGCATTTGTTTTGAGAGAATAAGGAAGAAAAGTGGCGGATGTATGTGCGAATATTTAGGCTAAAACATCCAAGTATCAAAGATGGAAGAAGTATCAACATGGGTGAACAGACACCACTTTCAAGTATGAACATAAACTTGTTTTGGTGTTGTTCACCCATGTTGATTCATCTTTGCTCTTTGTCAAAATACAGAAAAAATTATCAAGTATAATTTGTAGGTTCGATGCTTGAATTTAGCGTCTTCGGCTTCCAGCATGTTGGTAGGTTAGAGATTCAAGGCTGAATAATATGTTGTTGTTAGCTAGGGTCGAAAGGATGGTAGTTCATTGCATTGTTAATATAAATTTTATATGATTTCATTCATGCACAATAAGCTCTCTAATGTCGTGGAATCTACATAATTAATATGTATGTTCGTCACATCTATGGGAGCAATATAAATGATAGTAAGAATCTGTTTTCTAATAACTTAAAGCTCAATGATTAAGGCAGATCTATCTTGCTTAATTTGGAAAACGTCTACTACCGTTTGTGTGGTTATTAGACGGTGTCCAAAAAACAAAGCAACGGAACCTTTCTGCAACATTAGATAGATCTGGCCTGATCATCGAGAAGTCTTCAATGCAATAATGATATAGTGTGTACTGTTCATGACATGCTACACTCCTTCATTATCGTATTCAAGATGAGTGATGTTACATAGACTCTATTCTTTACTCAACATTTCTAGATTGTTTGTATTACTTTGAGTCTGGAATTTCAACATACCTTTACATTCTAACTTCCCATACTGTTTCTTTTGTTTTTTCAACAATCTAGCAATTCGGCTGGTGTAGTCCTTTGCTCAAAGGGAGTTGAAACGACAAAAGGAACAGTAGTGGGAACTTAGAAGGGTTACGTATGTTGGTTTATTGCATTCCATTCTTTTTTATGATCTAAAACCAACCATCCACCAAGTAATGTGGCCATTGGAGTTCCAAGAACAAAGGTTGTTTCAAACACACCCTGAATTGCAACATTATCTTTTATTTCATTTACACTATATTTTTTTTAATTTTAATATATTTTTTATTATTTTGCAGAAATCATTAAAATTGACAGCAGTGACTCAAGTTCATTTCACATATCAAGCAGTTCTGAAGGTCCTCCAAATACATGGGCAGACTACTTTCCAAAGGGATATTCTGGATCAGGGACAAAAAGGAAGATTCTAGGAAGGTAAAACTCCAAAAAAGACTGCCAAAGAGCTTTTTGATGAGAGGGTTCAGGTGCTAGGCCGGCCCAGTGCTAAGACTTGTGAAGACAAGGGTATAAAACCATGGGAACCAAAAATGCCCAAAGTTTGTTCAAAAGGGAAGGGTAAAAAGAAAATGTATTAGTTGAGTCAGGAAGTAATTTGAATAAACCTTGTAATCGTTTTGTACTACTTTATTTGACTTTATGAATAAACATGTTGTAATCCTTTTAGATTAGTAGATTTTTAGAATGTGTACCTTTTGTTACCAGTATTTTTTTAATTTTTCATTTCAATTTTTAATGGAATATGTTTAATTTTAATTCCCGTTTGTCATTGCTAAATTTTCTCATTAATTGTTACAATATTTTGATTGTTGTGTTCATTAACAAGAACTTAGGATATATTTTGTATTATGTTAATCAAAAGTTTCTGCTCTATTAAAAAAAATCAAAATCAAAATCAAAAGTTTCTGCTGCTAAGAAAACGTAACTGCAGGTGGGTTTGTACTGCTAGATATGAGAGTGCAGGGGTGGATTGGTAATATTTACACTTAATTGTTACAATATTTTGATTGTTGTGTTCATTAACAAGAACTTGGGATATATTTTGTATTATGTTAGTCAAAAGTTTCTGCTTTGTTCAAAAAAAAAAAGAAAAAAAAATCAAAAGTTTATGCTCCTAAGAAAACGTTACTGCAAGTGGGTTTGCACTGCTAGATATGAGAGTGCAGGGGTTGATTGGTAACATTTACACTTAAGGGTTTAAATCCATAATTAACTAGTTATAAGGCCGTATAAGCCGCTTTCATACAATAATGTCAACCTACATAGTTTACTACATAACATTGTCTATGGATAAACCCATATGGTTCATCCTACATTAGTTAATTACATACCATTGTCTAGTGACAAACCCATTTGGTTTATCATACATCAGATACTTAAAAAAAAGTTTATCCAACTTACAAAAACTTTCAAACATTGTTTCACCCATCAACAAACATAAAACCATCAACAACCATCAACACACATCAAACCTTAAGACTCTTTGGGACCTGTTTGTGTCATCTGTTAAAAAGAAGCGGACCTTTGCAGCTGCACCAAAGGCGGCTTCCTGTCTCAACTCCCTGAAACCAGAGCATGAAACAATAAATACCTTCTTCCTCACCTTCCCTCGACCAGGTACCACCACTGTTCTCTCACATACTTGGAACACTTTCTGTATCATTTGGTGCTTCACAACAGCGACAAAGTACCTATACAAGTTGTACTTGTGCACAATTTTTGATGGTATAGTCTATTGCAAAATGTACAAAGTTACAACTGCTATAGATTGATAGTTGTTTAGTTTGTAATCTCATTGAAATTGTAGCATAACAATTTGACAAATTATCAAAGTTTTCAAGACACTTACTAGTCGTCCATCTCTCCTAAAGCATGCAGTCAGTGGTCGGTAGAATGCCCTATCTTCTTGGTCGTGGACAGTGTGAAACGACCATCTGCACATCCAGTTCATCCATCTGGCTTCAAAATCTGAATTTAATAATACAAAATGAGTAAGTTATAGATAATCCAAAATATTACAAAGATATCACATACTTGATGTAGTTAAAGTTAATAAAGGAAAAAATATCATAGCCATGTGGTTGATGACACAAGGTATTCATGGCAATATTGGTGTTGTATGTCTCCACAGTTGTGATGGCCCCTCCATCAGGTTCAAACAACATCACATTAAATTCCTGGCCCGGGTCAACCTGAGTAAAAACCATCCACTGACCAGCCTTCATATTCAAGTCTCGAACGAGTGTCAACCAAACACCGCCATAGAAGAAGGAGTGGACGTATCGACCATAGAGATGATCACTGGCCACCCTAACATTGTAGTCAGACGTGTTAGTGACCATTCAGATATCTCAGAAAGTCTTCCTCCAACAACTGCATAAGCAGAGATGTGTCTGTCACAGGCACTAAACATCTCCAAAATGGGGCACTCTCGAGTTCATAATTGTAAAACTCTAACCCATCCTCACCATAGCAAGTTACATAAAACACATCCTCACCCTCTTCAACAAAATGTATGTACTCAACAGTAGAACAGGAGATGTTGTGCATGACAAAATCATTCCACCTTGCTCCCTCAACAACACACTTAAATTGTGAGAATCTCCTTACACAAACTTTCCATCTAACATCCCCCCCCCCCCCCACAGTTAACTAACAAAATAAAACCATTGGCAGTATAGGAACCTCCTAGAACATAATCGTTATGCAGTTCCTGTATATGAAAATAACTTATACAAATGAAAACACAACTAAAAAGTTAATCCATTTATCTATCTTGCATCAAGTACTATATAACATGGAAAAAAAATTGAAGTCAAAGTCGAAGAAAAAGGACTTGAAAAAGTCATAGTGGACACTTAATGTGTGACTTTATAAGTCTTCATTTGGCAAATTTGACCTTATATATTTTTATTTGTGTTATATAATAGTTGATAAAAATTATACCAATGGAAAATACATTCAAAACTTAATCTATTCATATATTTTGCATCAAGTAATATATAACACAAATAAAAATATTTAAGGTCAAAGTTGAAAACTAAAGACTTCAAAAGTCAACAGTGGAGTATAATTATGGGAAGGAGTAATTAAACTAGTTTCTTAGAGAAATAACAGCTTGTCAATAATGGTGCTAACTTACAAACTCATCCGAAACATCAGGATTGTCCACAGCGCAAATAAATTGATTTCCAAACATAGTTACTGCATTAATGATTAAGGCTATAAAAAAAATGCAAAATACCATTTGAATGAAGTAAAAATCAGTAAATGTGGTTACCTGGTACGTGTGTTTTTTGAAGAATCACGACTGCTAAGCACCGACTTATTGTTTGAGATATTAGGTTGAAAGAAGATAGAGCGATTATGTGTGTGTGATTTTGTTGTGTTAAATACGACTTAGTTTTGTTATTTGCAAAAAATGTCCTCGTCGATTTTCGTGAAAGGGAGGTAGCTGAAGTGTGTTATAGTCGGGAACAATGAAATGACAAAAATACCCTGACGTGCAACACACGTGAGGGCTCACTAACGGGCTAGCAGCATTAAGTTCCGAGTTACTAGCATTAGCAGCATTAAGTTCGGAGTTACTAGCATTCACCCAAATTCCAATCCAAACAACTTTTTCTTTGTTTTTCCTGCAAAATGTTAGTCTAGAAACAAAGAAAATACAAGCCATAACATATGCACAATGATCCCAACATCTAAATATACTTAACAGTTCTAAGTATAACTAGGAGCATTGTAATGGGGCAAATGAAGAGTCATGACTAATAGTCTGAACTCAATTCATGCAGTGAATATCAAATTAGACTCAAACTAGATAGAGATAACAGAAATGTGTGACCATATGTATCGAATTGTGACTACATTTAAATAATGTGTGACAAAATATGACACAATGATTTAGACACCTAAATAAATACTTCATGTGACCATATATATAGCATCTTCAATTTAGTCACACAAAAACTCAATGTGACTTATATCAAGGTTAATGATAACTGACTTCACATTTTGCTATAAATGATAGTCACATGAATATTTCACAAAGTGACTATTTTGAATGTATTGGTCACATATAATACCCTTATGATGTGGCCATAAACATTATTAAGATACACATTTGTGATATGGTGTAACTACTGTAAAGCCTATAGTCACGTGATCGTGCTTCAATTAAGTGTGACTATACACATTAGGATTTGGCAAGCAAACACACACTAAACTTTAGACACACATATTAACTTACGTGACCATATGTATCGAATTTTTGTTACACTTAATCATGTTTCTATGGTTTAGTGTGACCATATATGACATTTGGTCACACTCGTCAAGTGTGTGACATATATTTGTCACTATTAAATGCATATCGTGACTAATGCTTCAAACTTACTTTTCCGTTGTAACACATTTCAAACACTATGTGGCTAAATATTCAGCAAAGAATAGCAGTCACGTTTAAATAATGTGTGACAAACTTGACTATATAATTTAGCTACTTACACAATTACCACATGTGACCATATATGGATTTTGGTCACACTGTTCAATTGTGTGACATATATTTGTCACATACGTATATATATAGTGTGACTAATGTCTCAAACTCATTTGTATCTGTCACACGTACCAAATTATAAGTGACTAAATATTCCAAATTTTTTTTCCAGTTACCTCTAGTCACATAAATATTCAAATGTGTGACAATAGAATTCCGAAATGGTCACACAAGTCGGATCAAGTGTGGCTGTTTATTTTATTCTGTTACATTTAGTCACGTATAAATGTTACAGTGTGACATTTCAAAATCGACCATGCGTGACCAGTAGAACTTTTTGTACCAGTGATTATTGTTTACAATATCCTTTATCCAAATACTAACCAATGATTTACATGAAACTACTAGCTAAACGAAGTCCAATGCCATTGGCATGTTGAGTAAGCTTTTCCTTAGATAAAGTCTTTGTAAATGGATCAGCTAGATTGTTATCTGTGTGAATTTTGAGTAAATTGATTTCACCTATATCAACTTGTTCTCGAACATAGTTATATCTTCTAGGAAAGTGCTTGGCGCCCTTCATGACTCCAGGTTCATTGGCGAAAGTAACTGCGGCAGAATTGTCACAATACATATTAATATGTAATTCAATTGACAGCATAACTCCTAGCCCCGAAATGAATTTCCTAATCCAAACAGCTTCCATCGCAGCTTCCGATGCAGCAATATACTCAGCTTCTGTAACAGACATTGAAATAGTAGTCTGCTTCTTGCTCTTCCAGTCTACTGCCCCTCCATTAATAACAAAGACATAACCCATCTGAGACTTCGTATCATCTTTATCAGTTTCAAAGGACGCATCGGAGTAACCTGTAACATCAAGTTCTGCATCTGGATTTCCCCCGTACACTAGAAACATATCTTTAGTATTCCTTAAATATTTAAGAATGCTCTTAACAGCATGCCAGTGTTTACCAGCTGGATTCTGTTGATATCGACTGGTCATATTTTGTGCAAACGCCACATCTGGCCTTGTGCATCTTACTGCATACATGATAGATCCTATTGCTGAAGCATATGAAACTTTCTTCATGTATGCCACCTCTTCAGGTGTTGAAGTACATAGTTTGCTAGTTAAGCCATGATCTACTTGTATTGGAAAATATCCTTTCGTGGAATTTTGCATATTGTATTTCTTCAATACTTTATTGATGCATGGAATTGCGCTCTCGCAAAAGGTATTACCTCTTAAGGGATTTTGAGAAGCTTGCAATCCCCACCAGGCAGTGTACCTGTTCGTTGTAGTATAGTGTAGTGACAAGTACCGGGGGATTGATCTTTCAAGTCAAAGAATAGTGTTCGCTAGGGTTAAAACTCACTAAAACTAGGTCAAGAGGTGAAGGATGATTGTTTTTGTATTTTTATATTTTAAGGAAAGCAAGTAAAAATCTCGATTTTGGAAGGAACGGGCGGAATTAGTTGCTAATCAACTAACCCAAATAACTAAAGATGCAATCAAAATAAAATAAACTAAACTTAAACTAAATTGTGGTGTAAACAATAATGAGAGAAAATTGTGTTTACTTAGATTTCACTACTCCCTAGCTATCTTTTACAGGTTGATTAGTTTGTTACAATTGCATGGATGACGGGTTATATTCCTTAATACCATTCGTAGGGCTGTGTGCGATCTTCCCTAACTCTATAAGCTTCTACCTCTTCCTATGTCGAGCCGACTACTAGCTCCTAACATGGCCTCGTTAGTAGTTACCTACGCATTAAATACAACAACTATATCGTAGTACACCTCCGATCATGTTTCTTAAGACGTTCAAGCAAGTTACCAAATGGAAGTCTTCCAATTTTCTTAATCCTAACATCGAATTCATTCATCCACAACAATTATAAACAAACAACCAACCCATAATCAATATCTAAGTTTCATTACATCTAAGCAAACACAAGGAAAACCTAGCCTAGCATGTTAAAGAGAAGACAAACGTAAGATATAATCAAACAACACATAGACATATTGAATGATTTGATAAAGGACTTATCTTCAATTAAGCATGGAAGAAACAAAGGGTTGAAACCCTTGAAAAAGCTGTAAAATTCGTCTAGGGTTTACTCCCTTCAAAGTTGCACACAATGAATGAAAGCTAGAAAACTATATATAGATTTTGTCTTCTGACGGCGTCAAGAGTAATGTGTGACGCCGTTAACTCGCCGCCAAAATAAACTCGTATTGCCTAGATCCACTTCTAACTATGTCACTCTTTATGGGTTCTGGGCCGTCACTCTTTGCAGTTACTCTTGATGCCCTTGACATTTTTATATGTGACGCCGTCACGACCCTTTCACAAAAACATTCCGGCGCATCACGTGTAATTGATTTATCCACCCTTTTGTCAACTCATGACGCCGTCACTAGCAATATGTGATGCCGTCAAGTACAATTTCCAGCGTGATTTGAGACTTTGTCATTTTCTTCACTTTTTCGCTCCAAAAACGTCCAAAATGCTTCCTTTTGTAAAATTCCTCTCAAAAGTACCTAAAATGACAAAAGGAACGATTTAGGGCAATATTTGATCAAATAATCTCGACTTTGGCCTTAAATGACTCCCAAAAGCGGTACACTTTTCATTTCATCAAATACCCTTACACTTGAGAGTTGCTTGTCCTCAAGCAAATGCGCTTTTATTCTAATCAAAATAAAAGTTAGGGTCATTTAACACTAATATAAAAGTAATTGCAACAAATAATCGTTCCACTTCAACCAAAAACAAGCACGGAAATTATACACTATCACCTCACAAATAGTGTTTAGATACTCACATCTCTCGGGTGTAATAAAGTATATATCACAATATAGAAATGAAAAACATCTCTCACTACCTGTCATAGCAAATAGATTACCATAGGCTTGGGAAAGGATCAAACCTCCACCACTTGGCGTAAGCACATAGGACCAACTATCAAAGAGGTCTTTTAAAGGGTTATAACGTGAGGTATAGGGATATGATAAACACGGTTTTGTTGGATAAAGGCAATATTTACTGGTGGCGAGTTAATCATCTTGGTCAATTACATGTATAATGTGGCGTTGCTAAGCCAAGACTCGACTCGACTTAAGCTAATCAAAAACTAACAAAAACATAAAATAAACATAAAAGAAAACGGGATGGTAGTCCGTATATTTTTCTTCTTTCTTTTTCTATTTTTTTTTCTTATTCTTGATTTTTTTTTTTTTTTTTTTTTTTTTTTTTGTTTTTTTTTTTTTTTTTTTTTTTTTTTGTGCATACACTCTTGCCCTACCATCCAAAATAATATATCATAGGAAATTTGCATTCCCCTTACACTTGAACTTTTACATACATTACAATCAAATATTCTAATGACTCGAATTAATATAATCAAAACACTTGGAGTACTTTTTAAGATTAACGCACATATGGGGGTAATATATGATGTTCTTCCCCATTACTCCATAACACAAGTACTTTACCCATGAGTCCCAATCGTCCCAAAATAATATGTACAAGATATGACTCGACTTAGCAACCATGTAATCAATTAGACAATTAACTAAGGGTTTAAACAAATAATAATAATGCACTAAAGATGAGTGCATACACGGAAGGCTAAGGCGATTTAGGTGTACATTTGGGGTGGATTGTTAACAAATTCTTCCTTTAAGTAAAATGCTTAAAGTTAGAAATTAAAAGATAGGCTCGGAGGGGTGTACTAGGGGTATCGTGTACTAAAAATGAGTACAACGCAAAGGTGTGGGAAAATTAATTGACTTTATTAGTCAAGTAATTATGACATATTGGTCAAGTAATTATGATACGGGTTTAAACACAAGGGTTATCCTAATGCCTCTTATCATGTAGTAAATCCTAACTACACGAATGTAGTCTCACTAGCGGTCTCGGGATGCATCACTAACGCAAGTTCTAGAATCTAAATACTACCGGTACACTCATAAGCACTAATAATGAATGCTTTTCCTAACAAATCCAAAGGCGAACCTCACATATTTGGGTGGAAAATTTTTTGAGTGGTATGGTTTTGTGCTAGTCATACAATTCCTATCCATAAGACGCTCATTAAAGCTAAAGCTTCATTCCTAAATGTTGTAAAAAAAATTATTTAATTTGGCACTAAAATTTCCCTAACAAGTATTTCTCATAGTTTTATTACACACCTACTATTGAACAAACAAACTCAAGCGTAACTGTATTCTCTATGGTATCATCATTTACCCTCCCCTTACACTTAGGCTGAACATTGTCCCCAATATTCAATAAAAAGATGTAAAAGTAAATAAGGTAAAAGAATGAAAACAAATACTCCCCTGATTCATTCGGTGTGGATAAATGGATGACAAGGTTAAATCCTCCTCCAAGAAAATGAATGTTGAAAGCTTCCCTTCCGAAATAATAAATCATCTTCTTGTCCAATATAACCTGAGAAAAAAATCATGGCAACCTCACGTAAAATCGGCGGCAATCTATATATATAAGGATATAATGGTTGTGGAATGAATGTTTGCAGATTTCCTGGAATTTATAAAACTAAAGAATTACAAAAACTTTAAGACTCCGTTAGAAAAACAAAACTTGCAAAATTTCCAGAATTTTACACCTAACGCCCTCAGGTGTTAATCCTGACATCGTCAGAGTGTTCTGACAGAAATCATATGTTAAGTTTCCAGAAAATTTCTGGAAAAACTTATGCCTTAATTCCTGGAATTTCCTGCAAAACATCATTATGACTCGATACAAGCATTTGACTCAAACAACTACTAATATACATGTTCATTTAATATTGTTGTGGTTCATGTTCAATTCCATTCTTAAAAACAAATTTAGATTTCCCTTACAATTATCTTTTGCGAAATACCTTTTTATGAAGTTAAGGAAAACAACAAGGTAAAGCATTTTCACAATTTAGTATGAAACATGATCCACAAACAATAAAAATCAAGCATGTATACGGAAACAAATAGAATCAACAAACAAACAAACAAACAAAACAAATAAAACTAATAAAACAACCATAATAATGAGAATCCTAAATGCATAAAATGAAAGATTAGCAAATATCCAATGGCCAACAGATGCCGAATCCTACGCTATTACAAACCAAATTGTTCAAAACACACAACCATAGATAAATTGTTCAGAAATCTTGACACAATCATAAAAACATCACTGGGGAGGAGGACCAAAGCGGTAATCATAACCAGGAGAGAGATGTCCGGTGTACCCATAGGGTGGATAATCCTGCTCACGACCAGGGAATGGGTCATTCTGCAAATGAGGCTCGATGTTATCACAGGTCAATAGATGCTGCATCTGACGGATCGTTTGATCGTACATCCAATCAAACCTCAGGTAGTGGCTCTCCAAGTATCCATCAGACCCATCCAGGCCCCCTGATGAGCCTGCCAATCCCCCCGACCCATGTGCCGGTAGTAGTCTGCAGAGCCGACCTCATAATCCCCATACTGCTGCTGCTGGGGTGCACCCTCATCATCATCATCACCAGCAGTAGCTGCTCGCCCAATGACAAACCAAGCAAAAGACCCATCCCCCAACTCCATTACAATGTTCATCTGCTTGAGGGACTTGGCCTTTACCACCCTGCATGTACCACAGTCACTCAAATACCTCATGATCTCAGGCACAAGAATCCCATAGGAGTGGGCTAGGTGCGTCACAAACCTCCCACCAAAGATCTTATCACCTTCCTTTTCCACCACACCTCCTTTCAGATAGCTCGCCACCCAGAATGGGATGTTGCAGTATACATCCGGTGAGAAGATGGTGTATAGGTAGAAGAGGTCAGAAGCAGTGACACGGTGGTTGGAGCTGTGGCACCCTGCTAAGCCGTAGGTGATACACCTATGGACTAACCTAATCCTAGGAACTCTGATGAGGGTCGCTCCAGTAGTCGAGGTATATCCCCCATTCCCGATGATCGGCCAAAATGTACCACACCTCAAATCATTCCTCACTGTCTCACCACCTAACAACCTACGCAAAAACCCTTTCTAAGTCGTCTCATGCTGAGTGTACAAACCCAACCTCCAACCAAACTCTGCGACTGAACAAGTCCTTTGCACACCTCCTAACCTAAAGTCAAGAGTAGTACCTATCACATCATTTCTTGCCTCAGCCAAATCAAAGTGGAAAGTAGCAAAGAATTCACGCACCAACTTGTTATAAATTGGTTCCCTCACTCTAAACAACCTCTCCCTTTGAGGACCGTGAATGCATCAGTTTGGAAACATTGGAGAAAAGCTTGCTCGAGGCCTTGATTTCTCAAAAAATTCCAATCAATCACTGCCCCACTATCAATCTAGTGGTAGAGAAATTCGGCGTATTTGGCGGTGGAGGTATCATCCTGAAACATACTCCAACTAAGGATTGTGTCACCCAAGCTCTCACGTTGAGCTCTTGAGGAACTCCCCCGGTTTTGTCTAGAACGCTTGCTCATTTTCCTGGAAAAAAATGGAATGGAACGAAAGTGATTAGAATAAGGATTTTAAGGGAGCTTAGGCTGGCAGACCTCCTGACGCTGTCAGACCATAAAGGATGACGCTGTCAGGTACATCAGATACTTGAAAATGCAATTACGAGGGAAAAATCAATTTTCAAACTCTAAATCCCTGAGCCAAACACCCCTCTTGCCAGAACCCATGGGTGGTGGATTAATAATTCGTGGGTTGAATAATTATTTTTCGCAATTGACTTACAAACCCTGCTAATTACTATTACCAAAATGCCTTAATCGTGGTCACAAAACACAAATACAAGGGCATTACGAGTTCTAGTAATGAATCCGTTTTAGGGTTTCGGATAATGGGGCTTTTCAAAATTGATGGGTCCTAAGCATAATTGAATGAATGAGGATAAAGAGAAATCACTTAGCATGTGGAGATTGGCGACAAGAGATGCAGGAATTGATCTTGAAGGTTCAGAGTGAGAGTATCAAGTGGATATTGTTTGTGGGGTATGTGGTGAAAGTGATGGAAAGGGGGCTAATATTGCTGAAAATGCGAGGTGACGGCGTCAAGAGTAAATTCTAACGCCGTCAGATGCCCGAATCATGAGTACTTTGTGACATTTCCAATTTGAGTCCCTGTACTTTTGTCAATAGCTTATCAAGGTCATAAACTATGATAGCCATTCTCGTTAGTGGAGTCCGCCAGGGTCAAATGTTTTGTTATTGTCACGAGGTGTGGTATGGTTTTGGACAGGGCTGGTTGCAATCCCGTTCAGGTCGCAATCTCCATATTGGTAAATAGTGGGTAAGGGAAGGAGTTGTTCCATAGAACTTTTTGAAGTTGAAGTGTGTTTGAGGTGCACCCTTTTCACACCAGGTCTAAAACCAAAGGAACGTTTCTTAGCTTCGTGTAAATTAGGGAACGTGACTTGCAAGCTTCCAACGAAGATGTTGTGAATTTGCAAGTTTTTTCCTTCTTGAGGAAGCTTATGGAAGTAAGGGGAATTTGAAGGTGAATCACTTGGGGAAGTTTCTCCATTATCCCCTTTTTCACACACCATAGGGGTTGGGAGTTCAAATATTTTTTCAATTTTCCTCGGTGTGGATTTTTCCCTAATCTTTTCCTTAATTCATGATATAAACTTATCTGCCAAGTCCATAAAAGCATTTCTGGTTCTTTGCATGAGAGCTTCTAAGTGTTGAATCTGCCTCTCTTGATTATTCATAAAAGTTATCATTATCCCTTCAAAATCCTCTTGTCGTGAACGTTCAGGAAAAGTATGTTTACTAATGGCACTCACATGTCTATTGGGACTCACTTCGGCTTCAGCTGCCGGCATTTCAGTTTTCATTAATTCCTTAACCTACTTTTTGATGTTCTCCAATAACTGTTCTTGGGTTGCATTCACGTATTTTAGACTCCCTTCCTCCAAGAACATTGGATCCTCCCATCCTTCTTCTTCGTATTGTGCTAAACCTTCAATAACCTCCCAGCACTTATCAATGCTAAGTCTGCTTAGTCTACCATTACCAGCGTAATCTATGGCCCTTCTCGTTTGATAATTAACCTTATCGTAAAAGATTTGGATTTAGAGCCAAGGATCTATGCCATGATGAGGGAATTTTTGGAGTAAGTCCTTGAAACGAGTCAATGCTTCATAGAGAGTGTCACCTTCACGTTGTTGGAACATCAAGATGTCATTTCTAAGCTTAGTAGTTCTCCCCGGTGGGAAAAATTGAACAAGGAAACAAGTGGTGAGATCATCCCAAGAGGTGATGGATCCCGCGGGTAAACGCTCAAGCCATTGACTAGCTTGGTCACGTAGAGAGAATTGGAAGAGACGCAATCGGGTCGTCTCTCGAGTTCCAACATCAAGGTCTATGGAATCTACTATTTTGAGGAAATCCTTGAGATGTTGATTAGGATCTTCGGAACGAAGTCCATGGAATGCACATCCGCTTTGCCCCAACCGGATGGTGTCGGATCGAAAGGGAGACACATTGGCTCCTTGATTGAGCTCAATGGTGTTTTGATAGCCTTGGTGGCCAGGATGGGAGTACTCTCCTAAAGTTCGGGGTCTAGGAGGTTGGTTTTGTTGTGGTGGGTTTTGTGGGTGGTTTTGTTGTGGTGGGTTGATGGGATCAAAGAGATTACCACCTTCTATGATGGCGGATGGCAAAGGTTACGAACAAAGGAATGAAGAAAAAAATAGACTAAAGAAAACCTATAAAAATAAAATAAAAATCTTACTAGAAAGGAATATATCAAGTAGACCTAGTAAAAAGAAATTTTAACCTAAACAACAACTATTTCCCTGGGCTGCGGTTCCCAAAACATGATGCTTGAAATTGTGCCCTCGCAAAAGGTTTTACATCTCAAGGGATTTTGAGAAGCTTGCAATCCCCACCAGGCAGTGTACCTGTTCGTTGTAGTATAGTATAGTGACAAGTACCGGGGGATTGATCGTTCAACTCAAAGAATAGTGTTCGCTTGGGTTAAAACTCACTAAAACTAGGTCTAGAGGTGAGGGATGATTCTTTTTGTATTTTTATATTTTAAGGAAAGCAAGTAAAAATCTCGGTTTTGAAAGGAATGGGCAGAATTAGTTGCTAATCAACTAACCCAAATAACTAAAGATGCAATCAAAATAAAATAAACTAAACTTAAACTAAATTTTGGTGTAAACAATAATGAGAGAAAATTGTGTTTACTTAGATTTCACTACTCCCTACCTATCTTTTACAGGTTGATTAGTTTGTTACAATTGCATGGATGACAGGTTATATTCCTCAATACCATTCGTAGGGCCGTGTACGATCTTCCCTAACTCTATAAGCTTCTACCTCTTCCTATGTTGAGCCGACTACTAGCTCCTAACATGGCCTCATTAGTAGTTACCTACGCATTAAATACAACCAATATATCGTAGTACACCTCCGATCATGTTTCTTAAGACGTTCAAGCAAGCTACCAAATGAAAGTCTGCCAGTTTTCTTAAACTTAACATCGAATTCATTCATCCACAACAATTATAAACAAACAACCAAGCCATAGGCAATATCTAAGTTTCATTATATCTAAGCAAACACAAGGAAAACCTAGCCTAGCATGTTAATGAGAAGACAAGCGTAAAATATAATCAAACAACACATAGACATATTGAATGATTTGATAAAGGACTTATCTTCAATTAAGCATGGAAGAAACAAAGGGTTGAAACCCTTGAAAAAGCTGTAAAATTCGTCTAGGGTTTACTCCCTTCAAAGTTGTACACAATGAATGAAAACTAGAAAACTATATATAGATTTTGTCTTCTGACGACATCAAGAGTAATGTGTGATGCCGTCAACTCGCCGCTAAAATAAACTCGTATTGCCTAGATCCACTTCTGACGCCGTCACTCTTTATGGGTTCTGGGCATCACTCTTTGCAGTTACTCTTGATGGCCTTGACAATTTTATATGTGATGCCGTCACAACCCTTTCACAAAAACATTCTGGCACGTCACGTGTAATTTGTAACACCCCCAAAATACCGCAGCGGAAGACCGTGTCACTTGGGGTGCTACTTCATAATACAAAGTACAAGTTATAGAAAACGAACTCTAAATGAGTCGTTTTGAAAAGTTACCATTCGATTAATGAATTCGAAGTTACAAACATGAGATTCCAAAGTATGATACATAAATGTATACAAATGTTTTAAATGGTAAATGATAAAAGCGTAAGTCTTCAGAATATGCAGCTTGACTCTAAGTTCCACGCACTAGCTATCGCCTTACTAACCTGAGATAAACATGCTAAAGTGTCAACACAATGGTTGGTGAGTTCATAGAGTTTGTCTTAAAATAGTTGAAAAGTCTTTAAAGAATATTCGCACAGCAAAGGCATCGTGAATCCACTCAGTTGCAAGTCCCGCCATAAGAGACTTGCAACCTGTGTGTTCACAACCCACTGCTAACATATAGTATGATTTCGATATATGTGTATACGATATATGCACGTTTAATGTAAAGTATCACTGCCTACTGAACCTCTTGACAAGAATAAGCACAAATACTTCAAAGAATAAGCACAAATGCTTCATAGTGGATTATATTCACCCAAGGCCAGGAATATATGGCAATGGTGGGGGCGTCAGCCCGATAGTACTATCAATACCTCTCCATCGGCTCCATCCAGGAGTTAAACAATAGTTCAAGAATATAGCGCATAGAATAGGTTTAAAACATTAAGGCACATATCGTAATAAGACTACACATCGTGTTTAAGAGTATAAAAGTATAGCGTAGCATATGAGTAAAATTGTCTTTAGTAAAAGAGAAAGCAAGTAGTTTAAGCATGTATCTCCCCAAAAGAGTTTAAAACAAGTATGAAAAGAGTAGGGGCTATGACTCACCTTAAGTCTATGTAATGAGAAATGAAAGTGGTAGTCGAATCGTGAAAGTCTCTAAGAGCAGCCTATATTAGAACGTTGCGACTTAGGTTTAGAGTAATGTCTAAGAATATGAAGAATTGCCTATATATGTCTTGCATAATGTTCATGATGTAGTACTTAGTATATAGTGTAAGTCTTTGAATATAAATGGCTTATGAAACATGTATAGGTTGTATATCTCTTACTACCGTTCCGGCCGACATAATTCAGAAGTCATGGAGTAAACGTTCGAGGAGCCAGGACACTTTAATTCGTAAATCCACAACTCATCTCGATGGCTTACTTAATGAACTCCTCACATGAGGCTCCCTACTATTGTAGTATTTGATAACATATATTTAAGTTTTGATCTTTAAAAGTTATATGTTCTTTAGCCATGGCTTTGCCATGACCTTGGTCATTGTTACCATGGTCTTGAGACTCAACCTTGGCTTTAGCCATGGTTGTGGTCTTGGCATTAGGTCATTAGACCTCTTGGTCTCATCTAATTATAATCATTATATAGTAACTTTGGTCTAAAAATGGGCTGTTAAGAATTTGAAGAAAAATATCACTCGGAAAGCATTTTCAGGGCTCGAGCTTCTTTTACCCTGAACAAAAACGGCGTTCCGGACAACTTTCGTGTTTTAACTTTTTGATGAATCGGACCAGAAGGGCCACTTTCAAAGAGGTCAGAATGCAAACAGTAGGGTATTGGCAGTTTCGGCATTTTGGTTTCGCTAACTTCTTATGGCCATAACTTTTGACTCGTGTACTCGTTTTAGGTGATTCAAATTGCTATGTTTTCCTTTCAAAACCCTCTTTAATAGTATGTAAGTGTTTCATATCATAGTTATACTATTTTGGTCGTGGTTCTCCATAAAAGTCACTAGTTTATTTGTTTAAATAACATAAGTTAACATATATATACCATAACTTGTTTTACTAGTTTTTATACGTCATGAACATAATACAAAGACCATATATAGCATGAAAGAAACATAATAAGCATGAAAATGATATTGAGCAAGAAAGTGTAATAGGATTTCTTACAACTTTTGGCTTTCTAAAGAAAGGAAGTCAAGTATGAAACTAGGACACTAAACCTATGCTTGCAAACCCTTCACCACAACTCTTGTAACCCTTGCTAGCCTTGATATAGACCTTGTGAAAACCATTTAACTTCAGCCCTAGTAACCTTGTGTAGCTCCTAATTCAACCATGGAATCACAAAACAAACTTAAGAACTAGGTAGAGAATACTAAGACCTTGAACTTTGTAGTGTAACTTGTAGTTTGAAGATCAAAGGATCATGGTTTTGTGATTAATGGTGTGGCGTTTTTAGTGATGAAGAAAGGAATGGATTGAGCTTTCTTTTATAGTGTGAATGAGGAGGTTAGGAAAGCTCCTAGGAAGGTGCCTAAACTTGGTGACCAAGTTTAGGATTAGGAAACTTAGCATGGAAGTTTAGACACTTGTTAATCTCTTAAGGCTAAAGTCATGAGATTAAGCCACATGGGCTGATTCCCCCCCCCCCTAGAGGCGGTTCAAGATGGATAAGGGGGAATGACTTGGTCTAGGTTGATATTATCCTACTTATGGAGCTAGTTTTTGGACCCGTAAAATGCTAACCGTAAGTTGTTAAGTCACGAAACGTAAAACCGGGTATCCTAAAAATATGAAACTTATAAATATGCTAGAACTTATCAATATACTCCATAATAAAATATAAAATGAGTGGTAGGTTCTATTAGGGTGCTCAAACCCTGCTAAAACTGGAAACACGGGTCTAAAAGCGTAATACGTAAAACGTACGAAAGTTGCGTAAAATTTAGAAAAGTAAAATATGACTATTCTAATAGGATACTAATGACTTAAAATGACTTATAATGTCTAGGCTGGGCTCTATCTAGTGTCGGTTGGTATTTAATGTCTTTAATCTTAAAACCGTAAGCCTAAAAATCAAGGAATGATTTATAAAATCAAGGAATGATTTTTGGTCAAAGGAGGAGGGAAAAATATGTTGACTTATTCCAAAAATGTGAAAACTCAAATTGTCTTAGAAACACGGTGCAGGTATAGGCTAAGGTTACGGCAAAGTAAAAGTGCTTAAAAACGAAAATTCCTGTTTCTCACGGCCGAGGTTTATTTGGTCATATTTTTCTTAGTCATGATTAATTCTCAAATTAATCATGAGAGTACTAAACATTTTTCTGATGCGGGGTCACTTAACGCGGTCGAGTTTCGTTGTGCGTAGAATTTTTGAATGACGTTTTACCCTAAAACGTGTAATTCCTTATTAACTTTCGCGAAAATGATCTGATGAATGTCAAACTTTTAATTCGCTATGGGAATGATTTATCACTCGAGGCCAAGAAACAATAACCAAATTTTGGGAAAAATAAATAGTAAAAGTGAATAGTAAATTTTTTTGGGAATAGTAATTAACCTGAAATTGCGAATTGTTACATAATTGATTTATCCACCCTTTTGTAAACTCATGACGCCGTCACTAGCAATATGTGACGCCATCAAGTGTAATTTCCAGCATGATTTGAGACTTTGTCGTTTTCTTCACTTTTTCGCTCCAAAAACGTCCAAAATGCTTCCTTTTGTAAAATTCATCTCAAAAGTACCTAAAATGACAAAAGGAATGATTTAGGGCAATATTTGATCAAATAATCTCGACTTTGGCCTTAAATGACCCCCCAAAAGTGGTACACTTTTCGCTTATTCATTTATCAATGTAAGTGAGGAGGCGAAAAATGAATCATTTTTAGGGGGTCATTTAAGCCCGGAATTGAATTTATTTGATCAAATATTGCCCTAAATCGTTCCTTTTGTGATTTTAGGTACTTTGGGAGTGAATTCTGGAAAGGAAGCATTTTGGACGTTTTTGGAGCTTAAAAGTGAAGAAAACGGTAAAGACTTAATTTCCCATGCTGAGAACAGTTCCTGACGGTGTCAAGAAGGAAATTGTGACGGCGTCAGGGGTAAAATCCATGATGACCAAGAGAAAACCTGAAAGCGTCAAGAGAAGGGCGTCAAGAGTTAATATGATGACGGCCTGCAAAAGGAGTACACGTGACGGCGTCAAACCCAGATCTAGGTAGTCCGAGAATTTATTTTGCGGCGAGATGACGGCGTCAGACATTTGCTCTTGACGCTGTCACCTCACATAATCTATATATACTTTTCTATTTTTCATTCATTAAGAGAGGAACTTGTGTGGAGAATACTAGGGTCGAACCTAATAAACCCTAGGTCGTTTGTAACAGTATTTTCAAGGGTTTTCACCCCTTGAAACCTTTCATGTTCAATTAAGATAAGTCTTCTTTCAATTCATTCAATATGTCTATGTGTTGTTTGAATATATTTTATGCTTGTCTTGATTTCAACATGCTAGGCTAGATCTATCATGTGTTTGCTTAGATGTAATGAAACCTAGATGTTGATTATAGGTTGATTGCTTGTTTATAGTTGTATTGGATGAATGATTTCAATGTTAGGCTTAAGAAAACTGACAGATCTCCATTGTGTAACATGCTTGAACGTCTTAAGAAACATGAACCGATGTGTACTAGGTTTTAATGGTTGTATTTAATGCATGAGCAAATTCTAGTTATCCCATGTTAGGAGCTTCTTAGCCGGCTCGACATAGGAATGAAGTAGGCGCTTATAGGATTGGGGAAGTAAGTACGCCACCCCATGAATGGTATTAAGGAATACAATCCGTCATCCACGCAACTGTAACAAGTAATTGACCTGTAAAAGATATCTAGGGAGTAGTGAAACCTAAGTAAACACAATTCACCCATATATTGCTCACATCTCTAGTATAATTTAGTTTATTTGCATTTTTAGTATTTTATTTTGATTGCATCTTAGTAATTGGGTTAGTTGACTAGCAACTAATTCCGCCCAATTCCTTCAAAACCGAGATTTTTATTTGTTTTTATAAAAACCTAAAGATACAAAAAGAATCATCCCTCATCTCTAGACCTAGTCTTTAGGTTTTCTAATCCTAGCGACACTATTCCTAGCTGAACGATCAATCCCCCGGTACTTGTCAGTATACTATACTACAATGATCAGATACACTGCCTGGTGGGGGTTATAAGCTTCTCGAGATCCCTCGAGAGGTAAAGCCTGGTGCAATCCCTACGCATCAAGTTTTTGGCGCCGCTGCCGGGGAATAGTTGTTGTCTAGGTTAGGATTTCTTTTTATTAGGTCTACTTGATAGATTCCTTTCTATTAAGATTTTATTTTTATTTTTAGGTTCTCTTTAGTCTATCTTATTTCTTGGTGTTTTTGTTCGTAACTCTTCGCCATCCGACATCATGGACGATGGTAACATCTTTGAACCCATCATCCCACCACAACAAGACCACCCACAAAACCCACCACTTGATAACCAACCTCTTAGGCCCCGAACCCTTGGAGAGTATTCCCGACCTAGCCACCAAGGCTACCGAAACACCATTGAGCTCACCCAAGGAGCCAATGTGTCTCCCTTGCGATCCGACACAATCCGGTTGGTGCAAAGCGGATGTGCATTACATGGACTTCATTCCAAAGATCCAAATCAGCATCTCAAGGACTTCCTTAAAATCGTAGATTCTATAGACCTTGATGGTACAACTAGAGAGTCAACCCGATTACGCCTATTCCAATTCTCTCTATGTGCTCAAGCTAGCCAATGGCTTGAACGTTTACCCGCGGGATCCATCACCTCATGGGATGATCTCACCACTCGTTTCCTTGCTCAATTTTTCCCACCGGGGAGAACTACCAAGCTTAGAAATTGATATCTTGATGTTCCAACAACGTCAAGGTGAAACTCTATATGAAGCATGGACTCGATTCAAGGACTTACTCCAAAAAGTCCCTCATCATGGCATAGATCTTTGGCTCCAAGTCCAAATCTTCTATGACCATATCGATCTATCCACAAGGCGAGCCATTAACCAATCGGCCAGTGGTAAGCTATGTGATCTAAATGCGGAACAATCATGGGAACTCATAGAAAATCTTGCTCTCTATGACAATGAAAGTTGGAATGATCCCCGTGATTTGAACAAAACGGTCAAGGCAATATCTTTGCCTTCGAACAATTCTAGCACTCCTGACCGTAGGATCAAGGAACTTGAGGACCAAGTCAAGTTTCTCATGAAATATTACGAAGCTCCTAAGCCTTCAAGCCAAGTGAACAAAATCACTTCTTCATGCGAATTATGTAGTGGTCCCCATGACACTCGTGATTGTGTGGAACTCCCCGGAACAGCTTTTGCGGACTACGCATCCTGGCGTACCGACGAAGCGGGAGATAAGTGGTACACTTTCAAACCCGAGCCAAACCCTTATGGTGATTCCTACAACCCCTCTTGAAAAAATCACCCAAACCTTAGGTGGAAACAAAACCAACCAAATTCTTCCAATCCGCCTAATCGTTACCAACCAAACAGTCCACCCTCAAACCGTACTTTCAACAACAATCCTTCTAACAACTATGGTAGTACCAACAATCTTGAAGGATTGATGTCCAAGTTTATGGCATCTTAAGAAGCTCGCATATCTAAGTTTGAAGCCGATTTCAAACAAAAGCAAAGCGAGATGACCACCAAAATTGACACATTATTGAAAGTTCTCAATGACCGAGAAATGGGAGCACTCCCAAGCGACACGGTCAAGAACCCGAAACTAAACGTTAATTCCATATCATCAATTTCGTCACCCACTTCTTGTCCGCAATACTACTTGGTTAAATCAACGAGCACGTGTTTCAAGCAAAACCAAATTCTTCAAAAGGACCAATCGAATAAAACACCTGATATAAAACCGGTCAAAAGCATAGTTGAAACACCTCCTACGCAAGACCTTGACGATGAATTTAAGGAGCTTCACCTTGAACGCCCCGTCATTGATGTCTTAGCCCGTGCTCCCTACTATAGTTCCCTCCTAGAAAAGTATGAGAAGTTTAAACTAGGTACAAATGGGACCGCCTTCGTTCAAAACAAGTTGCCTAAAAAGCTTGATGATCCGGGTATATTTGTTTTGCCTTGTAAGATAGGATGATCCGAAGCTTTCGACACACTAGCCGATTTTGGGTCAAGCCTCTACTTGATTCCCTTATCCCTTTTCACCACCCTCAAGCTAGGAAAGTTAGAGGAGACGGAGGTATTGATTGGTCTAGCGGATGGGAGTATTGCCCACCCGGTTGGAATGATTAAGGATGTAGTTGTTCACATAGGGAAGTTAACTATCTTAGCGGATTTTCACGTCCTAGACATGGTTAGTGACACTACATGCCCATTGTTGGTAGGAAGAGGATTTATAGCTACCGCTAGCACCATGATAGATTGTAAAGAGTCTAAGATAGCGGTAGGTGAGGGCGATACTTGGTCGGTATATGATGTTAAGAAACATAGCTACGATTGTGAGGATGAACCGACACCACATTAGGTAGAGATGAATAGGAGACCATCTAGATATGGACCTTGGATAGAAAGGAACTTTATAGGACCTCAACGCCCATTCTATCTAGAAAAAGATTTCATCGATAAGACACATTCGGTGGAACAACTCATAGCTAGAGATGAAGAGCTAGACCCTTTTGAGGACCCCTTAGTCTTTAGGAAGATGATTGAGTTCTTAAGCGTAATGCCTATTAATATAGAGATGAACAAGTGGAAAAGAGAGGGAGATAAGTGTAAAAAGAGGTGGGACAAGCCACCTAAGGAAGGTGACGGATCATGGCATGTGAAGATGATTTTGTATGATCCGGATGGAGAAAAGTTTGAAAGGTCATACCGTACTAAGAAAACCGATAGGAAGTTAAAACCTAAGTTTGATCCCAAAGATGTCCTCAATGAGGAACTCACCCGTATCACGTAGTAACCCATGACCTTGAGTCTAGCTACAAGACTCGTAAATAAAGAAAAGCGTTTCTTGGGAGGCAACCCATGCTTTGTGTGATTTTTATTTTATTTGATTGTTATTTGCTTCCGTATGCATGCTTTATTTTTATTGTTGGTAGATCATGTTTCAAAACTAAAATAGTGAAAATACTTTACTTTGTTGTTTGGCTTAGTCTTAACTTCATCCAAAGGTATTTCGCAAAAGATAAGTGTAAGGGGAAACCCCAAATATGTTTTTAAGAAACAAAACCGATCATGATTCTCCACAATATTAAGTGAACATGTATATTCGTATTTGTTAGAGTCAAATGCTTGTATCGAGTCATAATGTTGTTTTGCAGGATTTTCCAGGAAGTAGGACGAAGTTTTTCCAGAAATTTTCCGGAAACTTAACATAAGAATTTCTGCAGGTCACTTTTGACGGCGTCACGAGTTTACTCTTGACGGCGTCACGTGTAAAATTCTGGAAATTTTACCAGTTTTGTTTTTCTAACGGAGTCTTAAAGTTTTTGTCGAATCTTTAGTTTTATAATCTCCAGGAAATCTGCAAACATCATTCCACAAGCATTATATCTTATTTTGTTTTCTAGGATTTGTTAGCATATATAGATTGCCGCCGATTTTACGCGAGGTTGCCTTGTCTGTTTTCTCAGGTTTTACAGGTTATGTATGACAAGAAGATGATTTATATTCTGGAAGGGAAGCTTTGATTGTTCATTTTCTAGGAGGAAGATCTAACCTGGCCACCTTATTATCCATACCAAGCGAATCAGGAGAGTATTTGATTTCATTCTTTTTACTTATTTCACTTTTACATTCTTTACTTGAACATTGGGAACAATGTTCATCCTAAGTGTAAGGGGAGGTTAAAATGATGATACCGTACAGATACACTTTTGCTTGAGTTTGTTTGTTTGATGGTAGATGTGTAATAAAACTATGAGAAATACTTGTTAGTGCAATTTTAGCGCCAAAATTTAAATTTTTTTACAACATTTAGGAGTGAAACTTTAGCCATAGCAAGCGTCTCATGGATAGGAGATTGTATGACTAGCACAAAACCGTACCATTCAGAAAAATTTTTCACCCAAATATGTGAGGTTCGCCTTTAGATTTGATAGGAAAAGCATTTACTATTAGTGCTTACGAGTATACCGGTAGCATGTACATTCTAGAACTTGCGTTAGTGATGCATCCCGAGACCACTAGTGAGACTACATTCGTGTAGTAGGATTTACTACATGATAAGAGGCATTAGGATCACCCTTGTGTTAAACCCGTATCATAATTACATAACCATTTAAGTCATATTACTTGGCTAGTTAAGTCAATTAATTTTTCCCACACCCTTAGCGTTGTACTCATTTTTAGTACACGAAACCCCTAGTACACCCCTCCGAGCCTATCTTTTCGTTTTTAACTTTAAGCATCTTACTTAAAGGAAGAATTTGTTACACCCCACTTAAATGTACACCCAAATCGCCTTAGCCTTCCGTGTATGCACTCATCTTTAGTGCAGTATTGTTATTTGTTAAACCCTAAGTTAATTATCTAATTGATTACATGGTTGCTAAGTCGAGTCATATCCTTGTACATATTATTTTAGGACGATTGGGACTCATGGGTAAAGTACTTATTTTATGAAGTAATGGGGAAGAGCATCATATTATTACCCCCATATGTACGTTAATCTTAAAAGTACTCCAAGTGTTTTGATTTTCTTAATTCGAGTCATTAGATTAGTTTATTGTAAAGTATGTAAAAATTCAAATATAAGGGGAATTTTCATTTCCTATGATGTATTATTTTGGATGGTAGGGTAAGAGTGTATGCAAAAAATAAAAAAAAATAAAAAAAAATAAAATAAAAAAAAATAAAAATAAAAATAAAAATCGAAAAAAAAATAATAGAAAAAAAAAAGAAAAAAACATACGGACTACCATCCCTTTTTATTCTATGTTCATTTTATGTTTTTGTTATTTTTTATTCATTAGCGTAACTCGAGTCGAGTCTTGGCTTAGCAACGCCGTATTGTACATGTAATGAACCAAGATTGTTAACTCGCCACCAGTAAAGACTGCCTATATCCAACAAAACCGTGTATTCCATATCCCTACACCTAACGTTACAACCCTTTAAAAGACCTCTTTGATAGTTTATCCTAGGTGTTTACGCCATGTGGTGGAGGTTTGATCCTTTCCCAAGCGTATGGTAATCAATTTTGCTATGACAGGTAGTGAGAGATGTTTTCCATTTCCATATTGTGATATTACTTTATTACACCCGAGAGATGTGAGTATCTAAACAATATTTGTTAGGTGCTAGTGTATGACCTCCGTGCTTGTCTTTGGTCTTCAGTGGAACGATTATTTGTTGTAATTACTTTTATATTAGTGTTAAATGACCCCTAACTTGTATTTTGACTAGAATAAAAGTGCATTTGCTTGAGGACAAGCAAATCTCAAGTGTAAGGGTATATGATGAGGCGAAAAATGAACCGTTTTTAGGGGGTCATTTAAGCCCGGAATTGAATTTATTTGATCAAATATTGCCCTAAATCGTTCCTTTTGTGATTTTAGGTACTTTGGGATAAAGGAAGCATTTTTTATGTTTTTGGAGCATAAAAGTGAAGAAAACGGCAAAGACTTAATTTTCCATGCTGAGAATAGTTCCTGACGGTGTCAAGAAGGAAATTGTGACGGCGTCAGGGGAAAAATCCATGATGACCAAGAGAAAACCTGAAGGCGTCAAGAAAAGGGCGTCAAGAGTTAATATGATGACGGCCTGCAAAAGGAGTACACGTGACGGCGTCAAACCCAAATCTAGGCAGTCCGAGAATTTATTTGGCGACGAGATGACGGCGTCAGACATTTGCTCTTGACGCTGTCACCTCACATAATCTATATATACTTTTCTATTTTTCATTCATTAAGAGAGGAACTTGTGTGGAGAATACTAGGGTCAAACCTAATAAACCCTAGGTCGTTTGTAACAGTATTTTCAAGGGTTTTTACCTCTTGAAACCTTTCATGTTCAATTGAGATAAGTCCTCTTTCAATTCATTCAATATGTCTATGTGTTGTTTGAATATATCTTATGCTTGTCTTGATTTCAACATGCTAGGCTAGATCTATCATGTGTTTGCTTAGATGTAATGAAACCTAGATGTTGATTATAGGTTGATTGCTTGTTTATAGTTGTATTGGATGAATGATTTCAATGTTAGGCTTAAGAAAACTGGCAGATCTCCATTGTGTAACATGCTTGAACGTCTTAAGAAACATGAACCGATGTGTACTAGGTTTTAATGGTTGTATTTAATGCATGAGCAAATTCTAGTGATCCCATGTTAGGAGCTTCTTAGCCGGCTCGACATAGGAGTGAATTAGGTGCTTATAGGATTGGGGAAGTAAGTAAGCCACCCCATGAATGGTATTAAGGAATACAATCCGTCATCCACGCAACTGTAACAAGTAATTGACCTGTAAAAGATATCTAGGGAGTAGTGAAACCTAAGTAAACACAATTCTCCCATATATTGCTCACATCTCTCGTATAATTTAGTTTATTTGCATTTTTAGTATTTTATTTTGATTGCATCTTAGTAATTGGGTTAGTTGACTAGCAACTAGTTCCGCCCAACTCCTTCAAAACCGAGATTTTTATTTGTTTTTATAAAAACCTAAAAATACAAAACGAATCATCCCTCATCTCTAGACCTAGTCTTTTGGTTTTCTAATCCTAGCGACACTATTCCTAGCTGAACGATCAATCTCCCGGTACTTGTCACTATACTATACTACAATGATCAGGTATGTTGGGAATTACAGATTTGAAGATTACAAAACCTACAAGCAAAGAATGAAGAAAGAAGAAACAATGAGGACCTAATATGTAATAGTTAGCTTTCGTAGGAAGCTAGGGTTTGTAACCTCCCTCTATTATATAAAGAGGGTAGGTGTCTAGGTTACAGATCATCCATTCAATAGCTAGCCACTCCAATGAGAGTCTAGATTACGAATAGAGCGTGTTAGTAGTAGTTTAGTAGTTGTAGTAATTTTTATATTTATAATAAAGAAAACCTTGAAGTAACTTTGATTCTTATGTTCTTATTCCAATGTTGTTAATCATTGCTGCTATATCCTAGATAGGGCTTAAACGATCTTTAACAAGGTACACTGCCTGGTGGGGGTTGTAAGCTTCTCGAGATCCCTCGAGAGGTAAAGCCTGGTGCAATCCCTACGCATCAGTAAGCACTTTGGCTTAATCCAATCAACCGCTTTGATCTATTTCTGTAGATTTTGATTCCAAGGATGTATGCTGCTTCTCCTAAATCCTTCATAGAAAAACATTTACCAAGATAGGATTTAACTTCCTTTAAACTTGGTATATGATTTCCTAAGATTAATATGTCATCGACATACAGGATAAGGAAAGTAACATTACTCCCACTAGCTTTGTGATATACATATGGCTCATCAAGATTCTGATTAAATCCAAAACTTTTTATTTCTGCATCAAATCTTTTATTCCATTAACGTGATGCTTGCTTCAATCCATAAATGAATCTTTGAAGTTTGCATACACATTTTGATTAAGAAGGCAGTTTTGACATCCATTTGCCATATCTCATAGTCATAGTAAGCTGCTATAGCTAAGAGAATCCTAATAGCTCTAATATCAGCTATAGGAGAAAAGGTCTCCTCGTAGTCAACACCATATGTTTGTGTAAAGCCTTTAGCTACCAAACGAGCTTTATAGGTGTGTACATTGCCATCCATGTCTGTTTTCTTCTTGAAGAGCCACTTACTTCTAACTACCTTGGCATTGGGAGGAAGGTCTACTTCAATCCAGACTTTGTTGTCTCTCATGGATTGCATTTCCCCATTCATAACAACCTTCCATTTATCCTTTTCAGGACTATTAATGGTAGCCCTATAACTAGTAGGTGCATCAAGATCCCCTAGTATAGTTTCCTCACACTCTACGTTAAGACATAGACATTCAGGAGCTTTCATAGTTCTTGAATATCTACTAATGAGAACCACTTCAATTTCAGGTGGTGGACCTAGACTTTCAGGTTCCACAGGAATTGTGCTAGTGTTTTCTGAAGGTGATGTATCTTCATGATCATATTCTTGATCATAAACTCTCCCACTAAATTCTTGAGATATAAGATTCTTTTCAAAGAAATCTCCATACCTAGGCACAATGACTTTATTCTCTGGTGGAAAGTAAAAGTAGTAACCCATCGTTTCCTTTGGCTATCCTACGAAGATACACTTAATAGATCTTTGTTGAAGTTTATCTGGTGAATCACGTTTAACAAATGCTTCACAACCCTACAATTTTAAGTAAGAAAAGTTGGGAGCTTTTCCTGTCCATAATTCATATGTAGTCTTATCAACCTTCTTAGTTGGAACCATATTCAATATGCAAACCGCAGTTTCAAGGGCATAATCCCAAAATAATAAGGGTAGAGTTGTAAGATTAAACATTGATCGTACCATGTCTAACAATGTACAATTTCTCCTTTCAAATACACCATTTTGTTGTGGAGTATAAGGAGCTGTGAGTTGATGGATAATACCACACTCAGCTAAATGATCTTTAAACTCTTGGCTTAAATATTCACCACCTCTATCGGATCTGTAACAACCCATAAAATTTCATCAACATCATTTCCACCACAAGATAATTTCACAGATAAATTTTTACTTTTCATTACATCCATGACTCTTTAGACCTACTTACGTATCCACCTATGCCCAACACCACTATGTTTACACTATGTAAACACCCCCAGTATGTCAAATCTAGGTTCTAAACATCATAACACTAAGTAATCTATCACTCTAGTATGTTATATCTATTAGAAACCCTAACAAAACCCTAATTGAACCCTATGTGTTTACGGTTATCTTTAGAACCCTAATTGCTTATCTGAGCTAGTTTGAAAGTGTTCAAGGCTTAAGTATGAGTTACCTTAGGAGCATTAGGATACCTTAGGACCCTTAGACTAGTACAAAACCATAACTAGATTATAACTTCCCGGAAACTAGGTCAAACCTTTCCAAATCTTTCCCATAAGCTACCACGACTTAGTATAAGCCTCTTAGGACTTAGGATTAGTCATTAGGCACTCATAGGACACTAACCTAGGCACTAAACCATATGAGAAACCCTAATCTCTCACTAAAAAAAGTTAGGTCATTTAGGTCCCAAAACTAGGTCAAAACCTTCCCGAATCTTTAGTATAAACTACCATCACCTAGGAAATGATCCCTAAACCTTAATACTAGTCACTAATCACCCTTAGGACCCTAATCTAGGCACTAAACCCTAGGCTAAACCTAAATCCCTCACTAGACAAAACTAGGCAAAAACTAAACCTAACACTTAAACTAAGCTACCAAAGTACCACAAACCACCCAAGCAAGTACCCTAGCAGCTTAAGCACCTCAAGTAGGAACCCACACAAGTAGGTGCATCACCTACTTTTCACCTACTTGGTGTTTCAGGTGTTTTACACCACAAACACCCTATACCATCCCCCTACCTAGTTTTAGATCATCCATGTCACTCCCTAGACTCACCACATCGACCCCTATCTGCCATGAGTCAACCTCCCCCCTCCATGACACCTAGCACCACAAAATGACACCTATACCACTCGTTAACCCTATAAATACCCCATCCCTTCACCATTTCACTTCACACCTCTCTTCTCTTCTATCTCACTCATATTCTGTAGTAATAAGTCCCTAAGACCAGTAGGAGTCGAATACAGTAGCCCTAGTACTAGTCGAGTTATAGTTTTGGCCTAGAAAACCCTAGTTTTCACATTAAGCCTCCCCCGACCTAGGTAAGCCTCAACCTTGATTCTAGTAGCCTTAGTACTGATATAGGACTCATAGGATAGGCTTTATAACCTTTAGATAAGGCTTGATCATTTTCACTTAGAACTTTTCATTTTAAAACCCTAGATTTTGCTAAATACATGTTTATATGCTAAATTGCCTTATTATGTGCTATAATATGATTTAGGAGACTTATTTAAGTATATATTAGTTTAACATAAGCTAAAAAACTTAGTTGTTACGTAAAAATATAGTTTACTTGAATTTAGAACTAATTTTGCAACAATTTTCATGCATAGGGGTATATATGGTAAATTTCTGAAAATATTAAGTTTAGGGACTGTTTTTGACATATCTTAGAAGTAATTAGTATAAGGACCCTTTTTGAAAAGTTCTAAAACCTTAGGATAATAAGTAAAAAAAGTTATAAACTTAAAAGGACTAGTTTTGCAAATATCATTAAATTAAGGGTATAAAGGGTAAATATTAAAAGTTAGTGTAGTTTAAGGACTATTTCTGCCATTACTTGAAAATATATAAGTATAAGGTCTAGTTGTGTGAAAGATAGAAAGTTATATGCTTAATTGTTATAAGTTTATAAGTTTAGGGTAGAAAGTGTAAATATATAAACTTGAAGGGTTTTAATGGAATATTTTTCAAATAAAATATAAAAACCTATTTTGAGTTAGAAACATAACAAAATACTAGTTGTATGTGAGGAGTACCATGTGGATATTTCGTTTGGACGAGTTTGTTGGGTTTACGAATTAAAGTGCCCTGGCTCCTCAAATGATTATTGCATGTATTTCTGGATTATGATGGCCCGAACGGTGTTATGCTATAACTAAAACTTAATAACAACATAATTCAATAATAGGGAGCTTCATGTGAGGAGTATTAACTTCTGAATTATGATGGCCCGAAGGGTATTATGTTGATAACATAATACAATAGTAGGGAGCTTCATGTGAGGAGTCATATACTTCTGAATTATGATGGCCCAACCAGTGTTATGTTATATCTAGAAATCATAAGAGTAATTACTTAAAAACCTAGATTAAGACTTGACACACATACATACATACATACACACACCAAACCCTACTCCCAGGATACGTGAGTCAGCAGTCTAATCCTTGAGTCACTTTTCACATCAATCATAAAATCCTAAAGCCCAGGTGAGTTTTCATAGCCTCACACCTTTTAAACGCTTTCTAAATGCTTTACAAACCCTGTGGGCCTGTGGGGGGGGGGGATACATGCTACTTGCTTTACTTTAAACCAAATACAAGTCTTTTCATTGATTATTGCACGAACAAACTAATTGCCATCACTACATAACCAAAATTCATGAATCTAATCGTTTGGGATATTTTACCCACCCGAACACGAATATAGTTGATAGATCTATTGGAGTTTGACAACTCTCGTTGGTATTAACATCTTTCTGGATGGTACCAGTAAGTATTATATTTGAATCCACTAAAGGAATCACTTTGGCAAGTTATCCTTCTCATCCCCTCATGTTGGGTTTGCAGCCCACATGACCCGGATTGTTAAGGTGTGGTTCATGAGCTTAGTGCAATAACACCCTTGTCTGTAGTATTGTACTGATCATACAATATTGACAAATACAACTGTTTAAATATGGTTTCTACTACTCTACATGGGTGTAAAACAACGTAGCCCATGCTTTACTAAACCTGTATTCACACTACTACAACTACTTAAACCTATGACTCTCACTCAACACCTAGTGTTGACTCTTTAAGCATGTATCCTAGGTATATAGCCGTTACGGAGCTTTGGCAGGAAACGGCACTGAACTCGGAGGACTTTCAATCTTGTTATCATTCAAACACTATTTCACACTTAGATTCACGGGATCTCATCTTAATAAAACTCTGATATTTTAATGAATGATAACTTCATTATAAAAACGTCTCTTTTCGAGTCGTTTTCTATTATTGTGACTGTGATTCCACGAAGTAATATCCCAACCCTAAATCCGTTGCGAAACGTGAAAATGAGGGTGTTACAGGATCGAAGAGCTTTAATCTGCTTTCCAAGTTGTAATTCTACTTCACTTTTGAAAACCTTGAATGTCTCAAAGACTTCATGTTTATGTTTAAGTAAATAAACATAACCATAACGACTATAATCATCCGTAAAGGTTAAGAAGTAGCTAGCACCGCGTTTTGACACATGTCTAAGTGGACCACACACATCAGTGTTTATTAATCCAAGTAGATCTATAGCCCTTTCCACTTGATGTGAAAAACGTTTTCTTGTCATCTTACCAGATATGCAAGATTCGCATTTATCAAATGATTCATCATTGAGATTTTGTAAAAGCCCATCATGTTGCAGCTTTTCCATGCGATCTTTACCAATAAGTACAAGACGACAATGCCAAAGATAAGACGAATCCAAGTTAGAATTGCTTCTCTTATTGCTAATGCTATACATAGAATTATTTCTATTGAACACAAGATTTTCCATATCAATTTCAAATACACCATTTATTGGAAGTGCATTAAAGTAAAAAAACATTATTAAAAAAAAGAAATTCCATTATTAATAAATGTGTGAACAAAACCCATATCCAATAACAAAAAAACTGAAATAACACCCCTAAAAATAGAGGGTGCATAATGACAATTATTCAATACTAGTATCAAACCCGAAGGTAAAACTAAATTGAAAGTCCATATGGCTTCAACTGCTGTACGTATGCCATTCCCTACGTACAAGTATCTTTCTCCATAGGCCAGCTTCCTTGCTCATCTAAATCCCTGCAATGTATTACAAATGTGAGTACCACATCCCGTATCATATATCCAGGAATTATTCTTACGAAGAAAAGAAAATAATTCAATCATAAAATCACCTGAAGTGCTTGCAACGTTACCAGGCATTTTACTCTTGTTCAGGCGCAACTCCTCTAGAAACAATGGACACTTCTGCTTCCAGTGTCCAGCTGTGTTGCAGTAGTGACAAGCATCCAAATCGTTATTAGGAGTCTCCTTTTTCTTAGGAGGAGGATTCTACTTCTTAGGCTTCTGTTGGTGAGTCGCAACTTTTTTGCCCTTTCCAGCGCCTTTATGCTTGTTGTTCGCATGTTGCGGTTTGTTGGGCTTATATTGCTTAGTAATCCTGCTACCTTGTATTGCCATTATAGCAGGTGTAGGTGCCTTCTTTGACAAACCTTTTTCAAAGTCAATAAGCATTGCATGCACTTCACTTATGTCTTCCCCTTGCAATGCATATTGTAGTTTCACACAAACTCCCTATACAAATCCTGATTAAGTGATCGCAGAATGAAGCCAATAAATAGGCTTTGCACATATCTGCAGCCGAGTTGCTCCAATTGGTCCAAATAACGTTTCATCTCCAATACATGGGCACTCATGGATTTTCCTGCTTCCTGTTTACAACTGTGCAGAGTTTCTATCACGTCATATAATTCTTAAGCATGTGGTTTCACAAACATTCGTTTGAGTTCATTGATCATGTCCATGGGACCAAAGTTCTCAAATTGTTTTTGCAATAATTGAGTGTTCATCCCAACCAACATGAGACAAGCCAGATCATTGTGCTTCTCATATTCAATGTTGTATTCTCCATGGGCTGTAGTAGTTGCAGTCCCTTCAGGAGCAGTAGGAAGAGGCTTACTAATATAATCAAATCTTTTGGTCATCCTTAAAACAATTCTTAAGGATCGATACCAATCATTGAAATTTGCACCAGTCAACTTGCCTCGATCAATCAGTTGTTTGAAAGTAGAACTCGTGTTGCTCATATTAGTGTTTTCGGGTGTAGCCATTTCTACAGAAAAAATTCAAAAGTTAGTACTTTCGATAATAAAATTTCAAGAAAATTAAATACCCATGGTAAATGTAAACATATAACCATTTAATTCTCACTGAAAACTAGGATCTAAATCGACATAGTTTCATCACATCAGTTGATCTGCTAGTGATGAACATATTCAATAAGGTACGAGTCGAGCCTCAGTTGCCAATATTCAATTGCAATTCCTAGAAGTGAGGGGATTTACATATTTGCCAACCGCAGTTGCAATGTAACCATGTTTTATCCCTATCTTATGCCTTGAGTGATCAGTTCCCACTATCAACTCAATTAAGTTAACCAACTGAAGAAACAGCAAACTCACATAATTTCATCACATCAGTTGATCTGCTAGTAATGATATCATGCAGTTTACCCTTCCATTACAATCTAGCCAGGTTACACCCTGACGTAAATAACAACTTCAAGTGTTTCGGTTTCATTGGATGGCATATAACTTAAATTAAAGGGTATAAGTCTTGATGTGTGTAATCAAAATATGTACAAAGATGACATGCATTCAACTTTGTCACATAAGTATTCATTTAAAAAACTTTTACTCTTTAGTTTCTTTATAAAGCTTAAATCTACAAAGTTTTAATTGAGGCGCTGAGAAACTTACAACTTTTCCTTAAGTGCTTCGTACATAGATAATGGTTATACTATGGCAAGTTCTCCTTGACTCACAAGCGGGCGTAGAAATCCGGTAGGCGCGAGGCTCTTAAAAAACCCATTTCTACTAGAACACACCACACAGTTTATCAATTCAAGTTCGCCGTTTCAACCGTTATTAGTACAGTAGCGATCAATCAATTAAATGTTCAAGATTTTTCAGCTCAAAATAAATTTCACCATTATTTAGTCTAATTTATAGTTTCTATTCGAAAATTACCCTTTTGTTTACTATCATGTCATTAACATATAAAAACAAATACGTAATTAATAAATCAAATAAATGACATAAATAATGAACATGCAAAATAAATCAATATACAATAACACACATAATTGATTTATAAATAACGATTTATGAGATCTTCCCCAATTTCATAATTAATTAAATTTTAGTAATTAAACAAGTCTTTACAATTTTATTACTAAAACCCTAATTAATTAAATCAAATTGCATAATAAGCATGTTAATACAAAACAATCAAAATCAACATAATCCATGACAAAACATGCATTGATTTGTAATGGATTCACACATTGCACTTATTATAACAATAATAAAGCCTTAGATCGCGTATCAATTAATAGCATATAACAAATATCCATCAATTTTTCACATAAAACATTACATGCATCATAGGGTTTCTACAAGTTTTATAAAATCAAAACCTAATAACTAAAAATTTGGGTAATCGAACCACAATTAAATAAAATTAGGGTTTACAATTTATAAAACCCTGGAAATCCATAACATGTAATAATCATTTAAGATTCAATTTTGTGTGTTTCGATAAAATGACACAGTATTAACGGCTCATGATGCCACTGTTGGAGTTTAGTAATCATAACAATTATAAATTAAACAAGTAAACATTAAAACATGCAGCGGAAGTAAAGAATCATAATACTTGTATTAATTAACCGGATTTAAATGATATGCGTACCTTGGTGATTTCTAGCCAAACAAGAAATCAAATAATAAGAACGAGTAAAACCCTAACAAGGGTTTAGGCAATCAACTTTAGGGCAAGTCGAAAAGGGAAATAAGCTAACAAAAGTATGTTAGATCTTCGCTCTTGTACACACGTATTAGTAGCTTTTCAATTAGAAAAACTAGGTTCTTGATCACAAACAATCCAAACACAATGTTTAGAAGATCGCGTAAGAACTTTAGAAGGGTGTAGTTGTTCAACTAAACAAGAATGGTTTGAGCTTAGAATCTAGTAGGAACCCTAGAAGGGTGTAGTTCGATTAACTAGGCTCAAGAGAAGAGAAGAAGAAAATTGTGATTGCAAGTGAATCAAGGAATGAATGAATACAAGGGGTCATGTATTTATACTTTCACAATCTTGGAGCACAAGACAACAACCTAAACCCCTATGGGTGTGGGTTTACGGCCGAGCATAGCCCAATGAGGGTCCATCCGGATCCTTCTTGTCCACTATTTCTATTCGAACCTTTCTTATTTCGTCTAACGACCGTTAGGTACCGTTACGTGTTTATTTGTGAAAATAATAATTATTCATAACTAAATATAATAATTATTAATAAATTGAAACTCATACGTAATGTGTGCAATCCCGAAGTCTCGTGTTCGAGTATGGACATACTACATTAATATTTATCCGTAAAAACTAACAATTTACAGGACGCAAAGAAAAAAGTATCCAAATTTTGGACTTGTTTTGCGTCCAATATATTAATCAGCTGCCAGTAATACGGAGTACTTGCATTTGATCGTTAAATTATACTGTAGTATATAACAATCACAATGTATGCACCAATACCCCGTATAATAATAAGACGTACCATTATCTCGAGCGGCCTGGTGGTTAATATCTTTTTTCAAACAGAAAATAAGTTCATTACTGAATATTGATATTGAAGCCAATAGATGTGATAGCTATCGTCCAAAGTAATTATCTGAAATTCACCATGTGATGCATTTAACATCATCGTCTGAAGTTCACCGTGTGCTAGCCATGGTTTTCATTTTTATAATATACCATCCATACCTATGTGAATTAACTCCTACCTGACTAAGATCTTATGAAAAATAGACGTGTTAATATAATTTATTATATATAGATAGCTACGTGTCACGAGCCAAATTGTGAACGATCGGTTCTGCTTTTAAGTGTGTTGAATGCGAGAGTTCCTGGTTTATCTTGATGATCTTGTTAGAGTACTCTAACGGTAAATGTGTAGCATGTGCCACAAGTAGAGGACTCGACGTGGCACCACATTGGTAGGGAGTTGGGGCCGCTACCCTGATGAGTCTCTATTATACGTGGGATGGATGGCTGGTATTTATCGGGTTAAGGACGCCACACGAGGTAGAAAGAATGACTCCGTGACACAAGTCTTTCTTTTCCAGGGGATAATTTTTTTCGCTATCTTTTTCAGAGAACCACCAACAATCCGTTCCTTATACAGGAGCAGAGCTTTCGCTGAATATTTGTGTATCTTGAACGACACACCATATTTACTATAGGTGGATTTTTCCATTTAGTTGACTTCTTTACGTGGGATACCCTATGCTAGAAAATGCATTTCGATAATGCCATTAAGAAGTTTGATAGTATTGTTCCAATTATGCTTCAGATTGGATCATTTGCAAAATCAAAATTTTGTAATGCATTAGGGCATCCTAGTATAGTTTAAATCGCAGTGTCTAACTCACTCAAGTACAGTGCCAAACAATTGTTCGTTCAACGTTTACCTGTCTTGAATAATCGATTCTTGCATTCTTTTCAAATGTAATATGTAGGTTGCACTGCACCAAGAATATTCAACCGTCCAAGTGTCCAACAATACGCCAAACAACATTCTTCTTCACTCTTAGAAGGAGATCGATAAGTAATAATTCAAGTTGAAACGTACTTGTTTTAAAAGATTTCGTAACCTTCTTTGGAAATAAACATATAAAAAATGCGGATGTGAATCTGTGACATCCACGTAGTGGACACTGAAGGTAAGCATGAGATGTGTACTTAACTTCTAATTAGCCCATGAAAATTATTGTATAGAAACATCTGAATTCATGTCAAAACTTAATAAAAATTGTTGAAAGAACAAGTCCAGTGAAAACTTAAGTTACTAAAGTTAGTAATAATCAGAAAAGCACTGCACTTCAGTTGAAGAACAAAAAAGAAACATGTTAATTACTGTATGTTTACATAAAACAATGTAGAGACATGTTTAGTATATATTATTATAAATTATAAATATATACATTTCCCGTGGCCTTTGATGAATAGTGCCCGGGTTACTATTCTTTCTACAGTAACAGGCCTTGGGCTTTTTTTTTTTTTTTTTTTTTTTTTGGGTTTGGGTGGACATGCATATTAAGTCCAGCCCGTTTCATTTGTGGCCCCTTTTTTTTTAGATTACTCGGACCCGGGTGAGCATGCATACCTTAATATTGAAACATCCCGCGACAACGTGCGGGTTTAAAACCTTGTATATACATTTCCCGTGGCTTTGATGAACAGTACCCCGTTTTACTGTTCTTTCTACAGTAAAGGGCTTTTTGGGCCTTTTTTTTTTTTTTTTGGGCTTGCTGCAGTAACCCGCCTTGGTTTTTTCGTTTGCTACAGTGGCCCATTTTTTTGAGATTCCTCCGACCCGGGTGAGCATGCATACCTTAATATTGAAGCATCCCGCGACAACGTGCGGGTTTAAAACCTTGTTTTGAAACATTAAGCGTTTTGTTGTGTTTGACCGAGTAAGCAAGACTCCACCCTCACGTTGTATTTGACGGCTACCGACAAATTGTTGGCCGTTGGATTTCTTTTAATTGCTTATAAATCTAAGTCATTAACTAACTACAAAATACAATTTTTCATAGTTTGTTATAAAGCTAAGGCCCGTTTGGTTGGATCTTTGGGAATGAGACTATTACTTTGAAAGTCGTTAAAAGTGTTTGTTTCGTGGGACCATGAATAAAATGGGTATATAATAGTCACAAATTTACTATCCACCAATTTGATGTTTATGAAATCCATTCCGTGAGTCTCTCTCATTTTTAAGAGAAAATTCAAATATCAATACACTTTTTCATACCATATTTTGTCATCCAAACATAAACAATTGTAATGATACATTTTTTTATATCTATTGTCATTTTACCTCATACCAAATCCGATACCCATTTTGATTCATAGCAACAAACCAAACGGCCCCTAGGTGATGAATAAACAAAAGATTTTGTGCTATAAATCTATAATATAGGAATTTGTTAACAACAACCCTATATATGTTGTTTAAGCATTTCATGTTTAGATATTAACATTTAATGATCTCTAAAAATATCGTACCTAACAGCACATGTATATATAATGTTTAAAATGATTAAAAGTGTGTAATTATAAAATATATGGATTCATTAACTGTGTGTGTATGTGTGTTTGTGTGTGTGGGTGTGTGTGTATATATATATATATATATATATATATATATATATATACTAGCTTCATAACCCGCCCGATGGGCGGATTCGTTTCATAATAATATAGATAATATTAAGAGGAAGAAAATAAACATTGGTAAGTGCAAAACATGAAAAAAAAATATAAAATTGTTTAAATAACATGACGGTTTGACAAAATAACAATGCATATGTTTAACGTACACAAAATAATGGTTAATCAAATCCGACCTAAGACTTCTTTATAAACGACATTTGAAGTGTAGTTGCAATAGTCTAAACATAGAACCTTCAATCATCGCTTGCTCTTCACTCTTGACATACCGACATACAGTTGACCATGTGAGAATACCGGCTTTGGCAAAAACAAACCAACCTGTGACAAAGTCTGTCCTTGGCTTTTATTAATCGTCATACCAAAACAAATTTGAATTTGAAACTGCCTTCTATTAAATTTGAACGGCATCTTAGTCTCTGAAGGGCTAATAATCATACGTAGAATAGCGCAAATCTTACCAATGTTGCCACCAGATATGATCTTTGCTTCAATTACATTGACTCACAAACGTTGAACTTGAAGCCTTGTTCCATTGTATAATCCTACTTTTTGATCAATGTTTCGCATTAACATTACGGGAGTACCAACCTTTAGCTTGATTGCATGATGCGGAACACCGGACATCCTTATACCATTTAGGAACTCTATCGTGTATATAGAGTCATCAAAATTGGTTTCTGCATCGTCCAAGGCAACAGAATCTGATGATTCATATAGCGTCTCGGCGCCGTCAAGTAAATCCAGCATTCGATCATTAATCCTATCAACCATTTCATGAGTTAGCGCAAGAATGGCCCTTTCTTGAAAGAACTGAGGGTCCTATAGGTTTTGTAGCAGATTTGGGTATGTTTCACCTATTATTGATCCAACATGATCATCGGACTCTGGAATCAACATTGAATCTGGAAAGACAACTATGGTGTTCTCTTCATTCTTGCCACCAATTTTCCCATCACCAATGTCTAAAATCCAATCCGCAAATTCTTGTATTTCCTTTTTTTCAGATTCATTAGATCCAGAGATCAATCTCATGTTCACTGTCAAGTTCATTACTTTGCAGTGTTGCCAAAGATAAGATGAGTTAAATGTCGCATGTACGACTTGATTACGGTTGGCATTAGGAATGACTGGAAGAATCTGTCTAAAATTACCACCAAACAAAACAACCTTTCCGCCAAAAACTTGAGTAGATAGTTCTCCTTGCTCGTCCCGGCAAATATCTCGCAATGTCCTATCAAGTTCTTCATAACAATATGACTGTATCATAGGGGCCTCGTCCCATATTATGAGCTTTGCCTGGCATATCAAATCAGCAAGGTCGCTGTCACTAGGTATGTTGCACATTGAATCTTCAAGAATATTAATATGAATTGCAAACCGAGAATGTGCTGTCCTTTCGCCTTCCAACAAAAGAGCTGCAATACCGCTCGACGCCACATTTAATACTATATCACCCTTTGAACGTAAAAAGGCTAACATAGTTTTGTAAAGGTATGTCTTCCCCGTGCCACCGTATCCATATACAAAGAACATTCCACCATTGTTTTTGTCTACCACGTCCATAACAGTCGAATAAATCCCTTTTTGTTCCGATGTCAAGCTACCGTACAATGTCTTATGTTGCTCTTTTAATTCATCTTTATTGTACGCTGTTTCGTCATATATCAACCTGTTATAACCTTCCATCGTATATTCATTATTCGGATATGACATTTCCAAGAAAGACTTTAAACTCTTATTGTTACACAGTAGCATGTGTTCAATATAAGTTAGACATATATTGTACTTCTGAGTGTCTGAAAGCTGCAAATCTGCAATGTTAAATTACTAAAAGTTAATATACAAATGTGTTACATGTTATGCATCTACTTAGATTTCACATGAGGGAGTTGATTGATGGCTGTTTGTCTAATGCACAAACGTAACGATAAATATGTTTAGCGGCCCTTGACCATTTGAAGAACTATATATACATTTTAGCAGATAAAGAATCCCATGACAGAGAGGAACATTGTTAGATCACATAATCAAATTTGTTAGCTGTATTGACAATAAATTTTATGAGAACAAATAGATGGTTGTTTTTTACGCTTGCAATGGTAAAACTGCTTTTCAACTTTTAGTTGTAACTTGAAGTATATTGAATTTATCAAGTGAGCATGCTACTGATCTAATAATATAATAAATAAGTTTAAATGCATGTGAGGATCATGGCAGTGTGCTTGATACATGAGAATTTAGTTAGACAAATTAAAACTATTCTATTAAAAAAGTAGATTTATTTTAATTCAGTTGCAGCAATTAAGAATTCGCTTGGAGCAATTTAATTTAATTGCAGGTGGATCTAATAATATTCAATTGAACATAGTTGAAAAGGACTTAACATCAAGCAATGGTGCTTTGGTAGCAATAAAAAAGGCCATTATATCATGTTGCACACAAATGTGTTATATGTTATGCATATGCTAATGTAACTATGAGATGTAAAAATTAATATAACATACCAGGGTTATTATGCTTTCTGCGCTCAACACTCTCCACGTCCGCAGCCACTTTTCTGCCACATAATTTAACCCTGGACTCTGGATTCTCTGCAAGTTTTGCCAGCCTAGAGTACGTTTCACTTCTAAGTTCCTTATTATTCTTTTTATTAAAGGACATCATTTCAGACTCAATCATTGTGTAACCATCTACAATAAATTGCTGAAATAGACGTCTTCCGTTTAGCATCATAGAGAATTCATTTGGCTTTTCCTGTATGCGATATGCAAAATACTCTTTCATTGTAACAGGTGCTCCTTTGTTTTTTTCATCATAGTCCGTAACGCCAAAATGGGATATATTTGTGCGATAACCATCCTTGGCGTAAGGGAAAAGCAAAGGGTATTGCATTGCCAGATAGGAGGGATGCAGTTCACTGATCCTCTTAAGATCGCCATCGTGTCTATGGAGAATAATATCCCTTTTGTTTTCGGTTTCATCAAAATCTCCGACAATTAACGCAGCCACCTCAGATGCAGTAGGTAGATTTAGTCTCTACCATCTCGCGTCCTTGTCCCAATAAGCTTAAGCTTCAAACTTTGATCATCCTTAGTCCTGCTACGTTCACCAGCCATACGAAACTCCTTGACCAACGGATTAATTGAATCAATCATGTCGCGTAAATCTGATGTTAGTTGGTAATCTAAATCATTTTTATTTGAAGACGTCGAAGATCCATTGCTGTAAAAAAATGCAGAGTATTTAGTAAGTACATTTCGTTTAACAAAATACAAAGTGTATGTGTTCACGTAAATAAGAAAAATGAAGTTGTAATAAAAATTGCACCTGACAACTTGTATTCTGTTTTTAATCTCATTCTCAGTATCAAAGATATACAGTTGGGAAAACTTTGGCTCCTTTCCTGGCTTAGGCAAAAGAGTACCTGCCAAATGGTAATTCTCACCTTGTATGCGATAGCAATATGGACCACGTCCAACATTAACGGAAGTGTCTTGTTGAGCACCCATGGAAGTGAAGGCAAACATTGAATTATAATGCCTGATATTATCTATGAATGACGCTCTTTTAGGGTGTTGATTCGTAATAAGTTTTTTCAGCAACTCAGGTGGCTGTTTAACATCTTGGCCCAACTTAACCTTGCCTCTACCACAACATATTGAATACGATTTGGATTTTGTATTTGTTGCACCTCAAAGAGTCTCGGCATGCCATAGTAGTGCACCACAGGATTGACATGAAAATGTTGGATCTCCATGATCAATGTATTCTGGTATATATGAGTATCGATTATATGGCCATTAATGGTAGAAACGTACATACTTAAAGAATTACAAATTATTAATATTATGGAAAGTTATGCGGTTTGTATTGGTTACCTTTTGAGATTCCAACAGATGCGTGTCTTTCTCCAGTTTTATCAACATCTTGCTCAGCATCATTGAAGTTAATACGACATGCAGATTGCCTAGTAACCATTTTTTATTTAAGCTTTTGAGAGTTCTTTGTAAGTAAAGACGATTGGCCATGGGACATTGCATCATGTTTAGAAGTTGTCGAACCTGATAGACAGTATATTATTACATTAGATTAGTGTGTTAAGGTTTTACAAAAAGGTTTACAGTCTAATAAGTATTTAAAATCATACCTGAATTGAACTTGACGGGTGTATGGTTGCGAAACCTTGGACCATTATTGTTCCGTATAAATGTCCCTATTAGCATCTCTAAAATATAAGCAATGTAGAAAGGGAAGATAATTTTTGATGGATATGTATGCTATGATAGTAATACTTTATGATGTTACGATAAATACCTTGTGATATTGCGTCCGTATTAGCACAACCAATAACCAAACGGTTAACTGATGGAGTTAATGAGCCGAGATGCGTAACATCATGATGTAATGTACCTGATGTAAGCAAGATTGATACAAAATTAATATACACATAATATAATTTTCAAATAAGATTTATGCAAAAAGAAAATTACTTGTTGAAACCGGATGTACACCACGACGAATTGTTGAATCCATCGATATTCCAGAAACATCGCAAACAACTTTATGAGCCTGAGTTGATTCAGGCGATAATGGCGTAGATGCTCTTTTTCCTAATACAAAAAATTTAAAATTGTGTATGATTAACACAAAAATTACTAACCATGAATGCGTAAAAAATATTCATTGTTATAAAAAATTTATGATTAAAAGTATACACTACGATATATACCTTTAGCGACACTTTTATTATTTTGAGTATACATAATTGAATGATTATTTATTGTAGATTTTGGAGATAATGAGCCGATAGGCGCAACATGTTGAAGTGGCGTACCTATAAAAAAATGGTATGAATATAATGTACACGTAAAATATATATATATATATATATATATATATATATATATATATATATATATATATATATATATATATATATATATATATATATATTAACTAAATATGAAGTACGTGTTGAGATATCTCTTTTACTCGGACGTCCCGGACGACGTTTTGTTAAATCAATAGGTATTGCAGAAATAGAACAAACAGCTTTAGGTTGTTGACTTGATTCAGGAGATAATGGTGTAGGCGTTCTTTTTCCTAATACAAAAAAAATGTGTGAGTAAATAACTAATGAAGTTTGACGTGCAATTAAAATAACGAATAAAACTTTACTTATTAAATAATCAACATAAACTTTAATTAATTCATAAAACATATGAAACGTACTATTTGCTAAATCAATAGGTATTGCATAAACAGAAGAAATATCTTTAGGATGTTGTCTTGATTCAGCAGATAATGGAGTAGGCGTTCTTTTTCCAAAAAAAAATGAATTTGTTAGTAAATAATGACTTCCGTTTGATGTGCAATTTAAATCACACAAAAAACTTTACTTATTGGGTAATCATCATAAACTTGGGTTACAAATGATAAAATACATCAAACGTACTATTTGTTACTTCATCAAACGGCAATCTTGGTCTCCCTTTTTGGGTTTTTGAATTGAGTAACTCATTACGCATACCTAACAATAAAATAAATACATATATAAATTGACAGTGGATATAGATATAAAAGATGAGTAATTAAAATGTGTAGATGACTATATTATAAATAAAAGATTTAAGAAACTTGTATACTTTCTGTGAGTGGAGGTCTTGTTGACATTCTTGCTCGTGATCTTATGAACAAATCCACTAACAATGAACCGGGTACCGGAAAATATTAACAAATCAACATATACAAACAGTCAAATAACATAATAAAAATTTGAAAACAACATATCAAATATATTAAGTGTGTAAATGTTTTCGATTGCTATAACGTATAGAAGATTAAGAATAACACATAAAATACCTTTTGGTGCCGAAATTCCAACATTTGGTTTTGCATTACTCACATGAGGATGTTGATTTTATTTCATGAATATGGTTTGGAATATCAATATTTTGATGAAGATGTTGATCGAACTCAAATAAATATGAAGTATACGTTTCTGGTTTTTGGACTTCTATAATTTCCAAATATGCACTAAATTTGTGCTGAAATTATTTCCTATACTTTTGGTAGGTACCATTTTTAAAAATACAAATTTACATTATTAAAAAAAATAATGTGATTGAATAAAATAAAAATAAATATTACAAATACAATCTAACAAAATCTTCTCATAACTCTCCATCTTTTCATTTTGGCTCGAGAAGTTATCTTCATCATCACACGCCATCTTCCACGCAGGTAATAATTCGCTCAGAACTTTACTCATAAAAAACCAAACGTTTTTCTTCAATAAATCGTTTAAAGATCTGATAAAGTTGTGTAAGATTTTTAGTTTATTGTCCTTGATCATACTTTAATAGATTATTAGAGACGTATAGGTAGAATGCCTAATTTATCATATTGCTTTGCATCATCTTGTTAGATTGAAACACTATATCCATGCTACAAATTACTAACAATCGCTAATTTATCATTCTGCTATTTATTGTTTGATGACACGTTGCATGTGGTTTTCGTAGTAAGTATGGGAAAAAAATTAGGTGTAAATGCGATTTAGCTAGTTTTGATGATTGTTATGTTTGTTAAAATAACATTGTTTTAAGATTAATAATAACAATTTTTTGTTTTATGTTATTCTGATGATTGATATATTATAAGGATGTATCTCAAGCTTTTTTGATTGTGCTATTTTGATGATTAGTATATTTTAAAGATTGGTGGTCATGATATATAGATTGTGGTTAGAGTGTAATCATGATGTTTTGTTTTTATAAGTAAGATAAGTATCAAATAAGCATATTTTCAGGAAATGAGGGTTACGTGTTTTATAGTATGCGAAATATCGCTATTTTAGGGATATGTTCATTGGTGTTTAACTACCAACTTGTGTTGTATAAATACAGTTTGATGCTCTCATTTGAATCCACTTTTATATGGTGTTTGGCTAACTTGCTATTTATCTATAGGAAAATGGGTATCGAATTTGTTATATTGCAAGCTAAAGATAAATTTTCGGAATACCAGGTACTTAAATCTGTTAAAGTAATTTAGTGTTATATAATGTTTAGTGATGCTTTATTAAATAAAGTAAGAAATTTATCAAAATTTTTGCAAGGTTTTGCCGGAGGTTTACAATGAAGAGGCATACAATGGCAATAAAGACATATACATTGTAAGCTCAGAAGGATACCGCTATAGAGTATCGTTAAACACTCCGTGATGCGGGCTTTGGTATCTAGATGGGAAAAAATGGACAGAATTTTGCAACCGAAGCCTAAATGAGGATGTTCAAATGTTGTACTTTGTTGAAGAAGGGGAAGATTGTTTTTATGTTACGGGGTACAACAATGATGGAAAGGAAGTGGGAGGTTACAATGGAAACAGGTCTACTTATAGGAGGTTCAGAACCAATGTTTTACCTTATCCACATTTGCCTCAGGTATTGTAAATTAACACTTATTTTAGTTGAAGTTCATAAAGTAGACTATATTGGGACTAATAGTTTTGTACCAACACTTTCCTAATGTTTTTATGTTATAATTTTCAATGCAGGCAATTCCTGGTGAACTACTACCAGGATTAAATGACCTGGATGAAATAACCATTCTTGCAAACGGAATGAATTACCAGGCTTATGTGCGGCACATAACCACGCATGGTCATAACGTCTATCACTTGTTGGGTGAGACGTGGAATACATTGGTCGCAAATATTGGTATGGAAGTGATGAGGCGAAAAATGATCCGTTTTTAGGGGGTCATTTAAGCCGGAATTTGAATTTATTTGATCAAATATTGCCCTAAATCGTTCCTTTTGTGATTTTAGGTACTTTGGGAGTGAATTCTGGAAAAGGAAGCATTTTGGACGTTTTTGGAGCATAAAAGTGAAGAAAACGGCAAAGTCTTAATTTTCCTTGCTGGGAACAGTACCTGACGGCGTCAAGAGCAATTTTATGACGGCGTCAAGAGCAATTTTGGTGACGGCCCAGTGAAAACGTGACGGCGTCAAGGCAAGGGCGTCAAGAGTAAAAGTGGTGACGGCCCAGAACAGAAATACACATGACGGCGTCAGATCTGGATCTAGGCAATCCGATTATATTTTTGGCGGCGGGTTGACGGCGTCAGAACTTTCTTCTTGACGTCGTCACCTTAGTAAATCTATATATAGTCTTTGTAATTTTCATTCTAGAGAGAGGAGAATTTTAGGGTCGAACTTAACAAACCCTAACACGACTTTTACAGTATTTTCAAGGGTTTTCACCCTTTGAAACCCTTCATGTTAAATTAAGATAAGTATCCTTTCAATTCATTCAATATGTCTATGTGTTGTTTGAATATATCTTACGCTTGTCTTGATTTTAACATGCTAGGCTAGATCTCTTGTGTGTTTGCTTAGATGTAATGAAACCTAGATGTTGATTGTAGGTTGATTGCTTGTTTATAGTTGTAATGGATGAATGATTTCGATGTTAGGCTTAAGAAAACTGGCAGATCTCTATTGTGTAACTTGGTTGAACGTCTTAAGAAACATGAACCAATGCGTACTAAGGTTTTTATGGTTGTATTTAATGCATGAGCGAATTCTAGTGATCTCATGTTAGGAGCTTCTTGCAGGCTCGACATAGGAGTGAAGTAGGAGCTTATAAAGTTGGGGAAGTACGTACGCCACCCCACGATTGGTATTAAGGAATATAACCCGTCATCCACGCAACTGTAACAAACAATTAACCTGTAAAAGATATCTAGGGAGTAGTGAAATCTAAGTAAACACAATTCTCCCATCTATTGTTCACACCATATTAGTTAAATTAGTTTTATTTTCATTTTTGTTATTTTATTTTGATTGCATCTTAGTTAATTGGGTTAGTTGGCTAGCAACTAATTCCGCCCACTCCTTTAAAACCTGAGATTTTACTTGCTTTTCAAAAAAATATAAAAATACAAAAAGAATCTTCCCTCACCTCTAGACCTAGTTTAGTAGGCTTTCTAATCCTAGCGACACTATTCCTGAGTTGAATGATCAATCCCTCGATACTTGTCACTATACTATACTACAACGATCAGGTACACTGCCTGGTGGGGGTTGTAAGCTTCTCGAGATCCCTCGAGAGGTAAAGCCTAGTGCAATTCCCACGCATCAAGTTTTTGGTGCCGCATCCCGGGGAATAGTTATTGTCTAGGTTAGAATTTCTTTTTATTAGGTTTACTTGCTAGATTCCTTTCTAGTAAGATTTTATTTTTATTTTTAGGTTTTCTTTAGTATATCTATTTCTTCGTGTTTTTGTTCGTAACTCTTTACCATCCGACATCATGGAAGGTGGTAACATCTTTGAACCCATCAACCCACCACAACAAGACCACCCACAAAACCCACCACTAGCTAACCAACCTCTTAGACCCCGAACCCTAGGAGAGTATTCCCGACCTATCCACCAAGGCTACCGAAACACTATTGAGCTCACCCAAGGAGCCAATGTGTCCCCCTTGCGATCCGACACCATCCGGTTGGTGCAAAGTGGATGTGCATTCCATGGACTTCATTCCGAAGATCTTAATCAACATCTCAAGGACTTCCTTAAAATCGTAGATTCTATAGACCTTGATGTTACAACTAGAGAGTCGACCCGATTACGCCTATTCCAATTCTCTCTACGTGATCAAGCTAGTCAATGGCTTGAACGTTTACCTGCGGGATCCATCACCTCATGGGATGATCTCACCACTCGTTTCCTTGCTCAATTTTTCCCACCGGGGAGAACTACCAAGCTTAGAAATGATATCTTGATGTTCCAACAACGTCAAGGCGAAACTCTATATGAAGCATGGACTCGTTTCAAGGACTTACTCCAAAAAGTCCCTCATCATGGCATAGATCTTTGGCTCCAAGTCCAAATCTTCTATGACCATATCGATCTCTCCACAAGGCGAACCATTGACCAATAGGCCGGTGGCAAGCTACGTGATCTAAGTGCGAAAGAATCATGGGAACTCATAGAAGATCTTGCTCTCTATTACAACAAAAGTTGGAATGATCCCCGTGATTTGAACAAAACGGTCAAGGCAATATCCTTGCTTTCGAACAATTCTAGCACTCCCGACCGTAGGATCATGGAACTTGAGGACCAAGTCAAGTTTCTCATGAAATCTTACGAAGCTCCTAAGCCTTCAAGCCAAGTGAATAAAATCACTTCTTCATGCGAATTATGTAGTGGTCCCCATGACACTCGTGATTGCGTGGAACTCCCCAGAACAGCTTTTGCGGACTACGCTGTAACACCCCCTATTCATGGATGCAGCGGAATTCAAACTGGGTGTTACTCGACGGCACAATAGTCACAATGATAGAAAACGAACTCTAATTGAGTCGTTATAAAAGATTTATCATTCAAATTATATAAATATTAGAGATTACAAAATGATGTCCCAGATGGTTCCATGTTTACAAATTACATTAAATGAGTTTTTGAATGATAATAAATTTTATAGCCATCTTGAATATCCGTGCCCTTCCGTGCCATCCTTGATCATCATGGACCTGAAATACATGCTTAAGAGGTCAACACAAAGGTTGAGTGATATTCATAGAGTTTGTTTAATGGTTAAACACAATATGTTGGTAGTATGAGTTAATTAGACTCATACTCATGGTTGGAAAATAAAACAGGTAGGCTATTTTATTATACGCCCATAAAATGTATTATACACTAAGCTTATGACACCAAAACATTAACGGGTACCAATATCAATCGGCAAAGTTATCCCGGTAGGTACTTTGCTAACATACCTAAATCTCAAATATTAGTGCATTTGTTTGAACTTAGTCAATAAAAATGGGATTCGTCAATCCCAATAGGCCTATTCACAATATTCGCGCTCACTATTACTAGTGATTAAATGGTTCATAATAAGGGATATTGGTTTTAGCAAGGATAGTACTTAGTGATAATAAAACAATTAGGCAAGCATACAATTGAAAAGCATTGTGTTCGGTTTAAAATAGCATGTATTCCCCCCAAGGGTTTGTAAAACAATTAAGTAATGGAAAGTGGGGCTATGAACTCACCGTGAGTTGGATGATGTATAATGAGAATGATGGATATGCCGTGAGAACTTCTACGAGCAACCTAGAATAATTGTTGCAACTTAGGTTTGGAATAATGTTTAAGAATACGAAGAATTGCCTATATATGTCTTGCATTTAGTCCATGATGTAGTACTTAGTATAGTGTAAGTCTTTGAAAAGAAATGGTTTATGAAACATGTATGGTTTATATATCGCTTACTACCGTTCGGGCCGACATAATTCAGAAGCCATGTAGAAAACATTCGAGGAGCCAGGACACTTTAATTCGTAAATCCACAACTCATCTCGACGGCTTACTTAATGAACTCCTCACATGAGGCTCCCTACTATTGTAGTATTTGATAAAGTATATATATATAAGTTTTGATCCGAAAAGTTACATGTCCAATATTTGAATAAACTTAGGAAAGTTTATTTTTACATGAAGATTGTTATTAGGATGAGTTTCTTAAATCTTGTATGACAATTACTTGTAAGATCTCATGGTTCTTTAGATGAAGTAGATCCAAATTGTATGTTTAAGTTATCGCCAACTCTTTAGCTCATGTTTTCGCCTAAGTAAGTTTATATGGTCATTTAGTCATGGCCTTGCCATGACCTTTGGTCATTGTTCCATGGTCTTGAGACTCAACCTTGGCTCTAGCCATGGTTGTGGTCTTGAATCTAGGTCATTAGACCTCTTGTTCTTTTTAAACAATAACAATTATATAGTGACTTATATATATAAAATAGCTGTTAAGAAACTGAAGAAAATCTCATTCGTTATTGGTTTTCTGGAGACGTGCTCCTGAGTTTTTGAAGAAAATGTGATTCCGGACAACTTTCGTGCTTTAACTTTTTCGTAAAACAGAGCAGAAGGGCCTCTTTTTGCGTGTTTCAGGTTCTGTCACACAAGGTTTTTAGGCAGTTTTGCTGTAAAGTTTTGATAACTTCAAATGGTCATAACTTTTGACACGTGTACTCGTTTTAGGTGGTTCAAATTGCTATGGTTTCCTTGTTAAGTCCTATACTACAATATGTAATGGTCTAATATCATAATTATACCATTTTGATCAGATTTCACCAAGAAAGTCACTAGTTTACTTGTTTAAATAACTTAAATTGACAATCATTTACAATAACTAGTTTTACCCATTTTTATACATCATGGACATGATCACAAGACAAAATATAGCATGAATGATATGTAAATAACATGAATATGATATTTAAAAAGAAGTATGTTAGGGGTTTGCTTACAACTTTTGGCTTTCAATTAAGAAAGGAAGTTAACATGTAAGGTAAGGACTTTGATAGACTTAAGCTTCACCCTACTTCACTTCATGCAATCTTTCTACCCTTGTATTCTTGAAAGAGAGATGATGAAAGTTGAGGTGACTTGAGTAGATTCAAACTCAACAGAAATCACCAAAGTTTCTAGGGTTTGGAAGTAGCTTGATGAATCAAAACCAAACTAGGGTTTATGTGTTAATATAGCTCTTGATTCCTTGAATAATTCTTGAAGTATAAGATCAAATGAAGAGAGTATGGGTTTGTTTGTGTTGTGAACGACTAGGAGGGATGGGGAGGGCTTTATAGTGAGTTGAGGAGGTGCTAGGAAGGTGCTTTGAGGAGGTGCAAGTATTTAGGATATTTCCTAAACTTGGAGACCAAGTTGTACACTTGTAAGGATCCTAGGGCTTTATGCATGAGATCAAGACACACAAGGGTGTGAATCCCCCCCCCCCTATAGGCGGTTCATGAGGCTAGGGAGGGTGAGGTGTGCCTTGGATGATCTTATCCTAGATATTGTGTTAGTTTTGACTCCGGGAAATGCTAACAGTAAATGATTAAGCCTCAAAACATAAAACCGGGTATCGTAAAAATGTGGAACTTGAAAGTATGGTTAAACATGTCAATATACTCCATAATAAAATATAAAATGAGTGGTATGTTCCATTGGGGTGCTAAAACCCTGCTCAAACTAGAAACACGGGTCTAAAACGCGTAATACGTAAAACATATGAATATTGTGTAAAATTGAGAAAAGTAAAATGTTACTTTTCTAATACGATAATAATGATTTAAAAATGACTTATAATGTCTAGATTGGGCTTAGTCTAGTGTCGGTTGGTATTTAATGTCTTTTAGACATAAAACCGTAAGCCTAAAAATCAAGGAATGATTTTTGGTCAAAGGAGGCGGGTAAAATATGTTGACTTATTCCAAAAATGTGAAAACTCAAATTGTCTTAGAAATGCGGTGCAGGTATAGGCTAAGGTTACGGCTAAGTAAAAGTGCTTAAAAACGAAAATTCCTGTTTTTCACGGTCGAGGTTTATTTGGTCATATTTTTCTCAGTCATGATTAATTCTCAAATAAATCATGAGTGTATCAAACATTTTTCTGATGCGGGGAAAATTAACACGGTCGAGTTTCGTTGTGCATAGGATTTTTTAATGACGTTTCACCCTAAAACGTGTAGTTCCTTAATAACTTTCACGAAAATGATCTGATGAGTGTCAAACTTTTATTTTGCCAAGGAAATGATTTATCATACGATAATATGAAATAAAATCAAATTTCGGAAAATTGAATAGTAAAAGTGAATAGTAAAAATGAATAGTAAAATTCTCAGGAATAGAAGTTAACCTAAAAATGCGAATTGTTACAGTCTCTACCCCTTACGGGAACTTCGTCCCGAAGTTCTATGTGTGTTATATGTTGGAGTGGTGTCGATGAAGAGGTGTGGTTACTTATGAGGACTAGAGTGATGTAGTTTGATTTGTCGTTTCAGTGTATGGCGTAGGATGAGGTTTACTTTTATGTGGGAAAGGTAGAGTAAGAGTGATTAATTGTCGTATTCTATCGTATGAATACTTTATAAATTTCCTATACTCATACGAAATTTGTTTTAAGATTATAAGTGAGAAGTTTGTTTCTAAGAAAACATACAGGTGACTACTCCCAGCATAACATGATCCCTCCTAAATTAGACATAGGTGATCAGGCTATGTATAATTTAGGACCGATAATGTGATGTTCGGTTTAGTCACGTAGTATTGTGTTTCTTAAAAGTTTTTTATGGTATTCAATCTTGTAAAGCTGATGAGGGTGCTTGTGGTGTAACTAAGGATGATTTGAGCTTTAAAAGTGCATCAAGGTCTGTTAATGAGCTTGTGGTTGCAACGGTTGTGAAGATAATGATGGTGAAAATATGAACGAGGCTTGTGTTCTTCATTTTGGTTTGATGAGTTTTAGTGGTTTGAGATGAAGCTGGGTAAAAAAGACATGGGAGATATGATAAGAGGGTTTTTGGTAATGGTGCTGTATTTTCTTCGTTGGCGCCATGATTCTATTATATAGAAGATACGTCGTGAGTAGAGTAGTTGTGAAATAAGCATGATTTTTTATGGGAAATAATAGAATAATTACGTTTGAAGATTTAAAGGCATAACACATGATAGTATAAAACAAGAGTTTTATTCATACAACGTTGGTTGATTTACAAAATCGAAACTTATTACAAGCTTCTTCAAAATTTACTAACTGATACTTTCAGTTTAGTAATTACAACGTGTTTACTATCGCTAGTTATTACATGGATTCTACAGAGTTTACTAACTGAGTCTATTCAGTTTAGTAGTACAAAAGATAACTAGTATCATCGCACTAGTCTATTGCGGGTTAGAAGGTCCGAGCAGCTCTGATTGATCGGCAACTTCTTGATTTAGTGTGTCATAGGGGTACGAGTCGATGAAGTTTAAGAGACTATAGTGTCCAAGCTGACTTTCTTGTTGGATCAATGGTGGTCGTGATACGATCCATAATGAGTGATCCAACTCATCATATGTAGGGATATAAAAGGGAAGTGATAGTAGTGGTGATAATGGCGCTAGTACATATTCATACTCATCATCCTCCTCGAAGTCTGCCTCAACCCAATTTTGTTCAAAATAATTAAAAGTATTCGATGCAAAATTAGTTGGCATTGGTTCCTCCTCTTCTTCGTCGGTTGAATCTTCGAAAGGTTCTTCTTCGTCATCAGAAGCGCAGGCATTTACGAAGTCAAATCCGAACTCGGGTGATGGTGGTAAGACTTGGAAGTTATTAGGTAGAGTGGGCACATAATCGGGAGAAGTGGGTACATACATGATTTCTATGAAAAGAATTACTATGTTAAAACAATTCAATGTTTACGGGAAGTGCTCAAAATATGACAAGTGTGTATAAATCAATATACTAATATGTTCATGTAGTATAAAATGCTTACGGGGAAATGCTCAATTATGTTAAGGGTACATATATCAATACGCAATTATGTTTGTGTAGCATAAAAATGTATACGGGAAAATGCTCAAAATGGGTATATATCAATATACTAATATGTTTGTGTAGCATAACATGCTTACAGGAAAATGCTCAAATGTGCTAAGGGTACATACATCAATATGCAATTATGTTTGTGTAATATAAAATGCTTAATAAGTCCATAATCGTCTGGAGGTTGGAAGACACGGAGAGCGGAAGGCTATAAAAATGTTTTTGCATTTAAGTGTAGTTATAGTTTAGGTCTCAATTAGACCCATTTCTCTATAACCATGGCTCTGATACCAATCTGTAACACCCCCAATTCATGGATGCAGCGGAATTCAAACTGGGTGTTACTCGACGGCACAATAATCACAATGATAGAAAACGAACTCTAATTGAGTCGTTTTAAAAGATTTATCATTCAAATTATATAAATATCAGATATTACAAAATGAGGTCCCAGATGGTTCCATGTTTACAAATTACATTAAATGAGTTTTTGAATGATAATAAATTTTATAGCCATCTTGAATATCCGTGCCCTTCCGTGCCATCCTTGATCATCATGGACCTGAAATACATGCTTAAGAGGTCAACACAAAGGTTGAGTGATATTCATAGAGTTTGTTTAATGGTTGAACACAATATGTTGGTAGTATGAGTTAATTAGACTCATACTCATGGTTGGAAAACAAAACAGGTAGGCTACGTTATTATACGCCCATAAAATGTATTATACACTAAGCTTATGACACCAAAACGTTAACGGGTACCAATATCAATCGGCGGAGTTATCCCGGTAGGTACTTTGCTAACATACATAAATCTCAAATATTTGTGCATTTGTTTGAACTTAGTCAACAAAAATGGGATTCGCCAATCCCAATAGGCCTATTCACAATATTCGCGCTCACTATTACTAGTGATTAAATGGTTCATAATAAGGGATATTGGTTTTAGCAAGGATAGTACTTAGTGATAATAAAACAATCAGGCAAGTATACAATTGAAAAGCATTGTGTTCGGTTTAAAATAGCATGTATTCCCCCCAAGGGTTTGTAAAACAATTAAGTAATGGAAAGTGGGGCTATGAACTCACCGTGAGTTGGATGATGTATAATGAGAATGATGGATATGCCGTGAGAACTTCTACGAGCAACCTAGAATAATTGTTGCAACTTAGGTTTGGAATAATATCTAAGAATACGAAGAATTGCCTATATATGTCTTGCATTTAGTCCATGATGTAGTACTTAGTATAGTGTAAGTCTTTGAAAAGAAATGGTTTATGAAACATGTATGGTTTATATATCGCTTACTACCGTTCGGGCCGACATAATTCAGAAGTCATGTAGTAAACGTTCGAGGAGCCAGGAAACTTTAATTCGTAAATCCACAACTCATCTCGATGGCTTACTGAATGAACTCCTCACATGAGGCTCCCTACTATTGTAGTATTTGATAAAGTATATATATATAAGTTTTGATCCTAAAAGTTACATGTCCAATATTTGAATAAACTTAGGAAAGTTTATTTTTACATGAAGATTGTTATTAGGATGAGTTTCTTAAATTTTGTATGATAATTACTTGTAAGATCTCATTGTTCTTTAGATGAAGTAGATCCAAATTGTATATTTAATTTTTCGCCAACTCTTTAGCTCATGTTTTCGCCTAAGTAAGTTTATATGGTCATTTAGTCATGGCCTTGCCATGACCTTTGGTCATTGTTCCATGGTCTTGAGACTCAACCTTGGCTCTAGCCATGGTTGTGGTCTTGAATCTAGGTCATTAGACCTCTTGTTCTTTTTAAACAATAACAATTATATAGTGACTTATATATATAAAATAGCTGTTAAGAAACTGAAGAAAATCTCATTCGTTATTGGTTTTCTGGAGACGTGCTCCTGAGGTTTTGAAGAAAACGTGATTCTGGACAACTTTCGTGCTTTAACTATTTCGTGAAACGGACAAGAAGAGCCTCTTTTTGCGTGTTTAAGGTTCTGTCACAGAAGGTTTTTAGGCAGTTTTGCCGTAAAGTTTTGGTAACTTCAAATGGTCATAACTTTTGACTCGTGTACTCGTTTTAGGTGGTTCAAATTGCTATGGTTTCCTTGTTAAGTCCTATAATATAATATGTAATGGTCCAATATCATAATTATAACATTTTGATCAGATTTCACCAAGAAAGTCACTAGTTTACTTGTTTAAATAACTTAAATTAACAATCATTTACAATAACTAGTTTTACCCATTTTTATACATCATGGACATGATCACAAGACAAAATATAGTATGAATGATATGTAAATAACATGAATATGATATTTAACAAGAAGTATGTTAGGGTTTTGCTTACAACTTTTGGCTTTCAATTAAGAAAGGAAGTTAACATGTAAGGTAAGGACTTTGATAGACTTAAGCTTCACCCTACTTCACTTCATGCAATCTTTCTACCCTTGTATTCTTGAAAGAGAGATGATGAAAGTTGAGGTGACTTGAGTAGATTCAAACTCAACAGAAATCACCAAAGTTTCTAGGGTTTGGAAGTAGCTTGATGAATCAAAACCAAACTAGGGTTTATGTGTTGATATAGCTCTTGATTCCTTGAATAATTCTTGAAGTATAAGATCAAATGAAGAGAGTATGGGTTTGTTTGTGTTGTGAACGACTAGGAGGGATGGGGAGGGCTTTTATAGTGAGTTGAGGAGGTGCTAGGAAGGTGCTAGGAAGGTGCTTTGAGGAGGTGCAAGTATTTAGGATATTTCCTAAACTTGGAGACCAAGTTGTACACTTGTATGGATCCTAGGGCTTTATGCATGAGATCAAGACACACAAGGGTGTGAATCCCCCCCCCCCTATAGGCGGTTCATGAGGCTAGGGAGGGTGAGGTGTGCCTTGGATGATCTTATCCAAGATATTGTGTTAGTTTTAACTTCGGGAAATGCTAACCGTAAATGATTAAGCCTCAAAACGTAAGACCGGGTATCGTAAAAATGTAGAACTTGAAAGTATGGTTAAACATGTCAATATACTCCATAATAAAATATAAAATGAGTGGTAGGTTCCATTTGGGTGCTAAAACCCTGCTCAAACTGGAAACACGGGTCTAAAACGTGTAATACGTAAAACGTACGAATATTGTGTAAAATTGAGAAAAGTAAAATGTTACTTTTCTAATACGATAATAATGATTTAAAAATGACTTATAATGTCTAGACTGGGCTTAGTCTAGTGTCGGTTGGTATTTAATGTCTTTTAGACATAAAACCGTAAGCCTAAAAATCAAGGAATGATTTCTGGTCAAAGGAGGAGGGAAAAATATGTTGACTTATTCCAAAAATGTGAAAACTCAAATTGTCTTAGAAATGCGGTGCAGGTATAGGCTAAGGTTACGGCTAAGTAAAAGTGCTTAAAAACGAAAATTCCTGTTTTTCACGGCCGAGGTTTATTTGGTCATATTTTTCTTAGTCATGATTAATTCTCAAATAAATCATGAGTGTATCAAACAGCTGGGAAAATTAACGCGGTCGAGTTTCGTTGTGCGTAGGATTTTTGAATGACGTTTTACCCTAAAACGTGTAGTTCCTTAATAACTTTCGCGAAAATGATCTGATGAGTGTCAAACTTTTATTTTGCCATGGAAATGATTTATCATACGAGAATATGAAATAAAAATCAAGTTTCGGAAAAATAAATAGTAAAAGTGAATAGTAAAAATGAATAGTGAAATTCTCGGAAATAGAAGTTAACCTGAAAATGCGAATTGTTACATACGCATCCTCGCGTATCGACGAAGCAGGAGATAAGTGGTACACTTTCAAACCCGAGCCAAACCCTTACGGTGATCCCTACAACCCTTCTTGGAAAAATCACCCGAACCTTAGGTGGAAACAAAACCAAAACAATTCTTCCAATCCGCCTAATCGTTACCAACCAAACGGCCCACCCTCCAACCATACTTTAAACAACAATCCTTCTAACAACTATGGTAATACCAATAATCTTGAAGGATTGATGTCCAAGTTTATGGCATCTCAAGAAGCTCGCATAGCTAAGTTTGGAACCGAATTCAATCAACAACAAATGGAGATGACCTATAAGATTGACAACTTGTTGAAAGCCCTCAACAACCAAGCGTTAACTACACCTAGGAAGGACACTAGGGACGCCAATAGCGGAATCCAAACTAAGGACCCCTCGTCATCCAAACACGTCCACTTTGTCAATGTTGTCACTATTAAGCCAATTGATAAGGAGATAGAAGAAAGTGACAAGGATGAAGTTGGAGTAGAAACCGAGGCTAGGGATGAAATTAAGGAAGTTGAGGTTAATAAGGGAGAAAAGTTAGAGAAAGTAGAAAATGTAGAAGAGTACTTTGATAAGTTGCCCACCAAGGAAGAATGGGAATATCACAAGAATTTATTCGATGACCCTGAGACACCATATATCCTTGGTTCACCCCTTATTAAAGTAGGTGACCCCTCTAACATCAACATACCATGCAACATTGGGCATATGCATTTATGGAAAGCTTATATCGATCCTAGGTCTCCTATAAATATCATGACTAGGACTTACTATAATTGGATAATGAAGAAGCAACTTGGTTATTGGATGATGCCCGACAAGAACTTGCTAAGTAATTTTGTAGGTATAGTGAAAGGATTGCATGTGATTTTCTGAAATTTCACTTATGAGACCGATTTTATGATAGTGGAGGATACTCGTCCGGTGATAGATGCTTGCCTAAGTCAAGTAGTGTTCGGAAAACCGTTCATTGAGGCCACAAAGATGAGTTATGATCCGACTCTAGGGATAGTTAGGTTCAAAGAAGAGAATGATGAGATTGCCTACCAGATGCCCTATAAGATTGAACAATACCGCCTCCTATCGAACATAGAAAAAGAACACAAACAAGCGGCTTACTATAGGAATGATGAGGATAGACGTAGAGGAGTAGAGTATGTGATGAATAGGATGCTTGGTTTCTACAAAGAATGCTTGCAACTAGGTCCGGAATACAAAACTAATATAGGAGGTGACCTAGAGAGTGAAACCAACGATGAGGTCACGTAGTAACCCATGACCTTGAGTCTAGTTACAAGACTCTAAAATAAAGAAAAGCGCTTCTTGGGAGGCAACCCATGCTTTGTGTGATTTTTATTTTTTTTTATTGTTATTTGTTTCCGTATGCATGCTTTATTTTTATTGTTGGTAGATCATGTTTCAAAAACTAAATGGTGAAAATACTTTATTTTGTCGTTTGGTTTTGTCTTAACTTCATCCAAAGGTATTTCGTGAAAAGATAAGTGTAAGGGGAAACCCCAAATATGTTTTAAGAAACAAAGTCGATCATGATTCTCCACAATATTAAATGGACATGTATATTCGTATTTGTTAGAGTCAAATGCTTGTATCGAGTCATAACGATGTTTTGCAGGGTTTTCCAGGAAGTAGGACAAAGTTTTTCCAGAAATTTTCCGGAAACTTAACATAAGAATTTCTGCAGGTCACTTCTGACGGCGTCAGGAAGAAATTCCTGACAGCGTCATGTGTAAAAATCTGGAAATTTTGCTAGTTTTGTTTTTCTAACGGAGTCTTAAAGTATTTGTTGAATCTTTAGTTTTATAAACTCCAGGGAATCTGCAAACATCATTCCACAAGCATTATATCCCTTTAATTCCTAGAAAGCAATTTAATATATATATGTTATTTTTCTAGGATTTATTAGTATATATAGATTGCTGCCGATTTTATGCGAGGTTGCCTTGTTTGTTTTCTCAGGTTTAACAGGTTATGTATGACAAGAAGATGATTTATATTCTGGAAGGGAAGCTTTGATTGTTCATTTTCTTGGAGGAAGATCTGACCTTGTTACCACACTATCCATACCGAGCGAATCAGGGGAGTATTTGATTTCATTCTTTTACCTGTTTTTACTTTTATACTCTTTAATTGAACATTGGGGACAATGTTCATCCTAAGTGCAAGAGGAGGGTAAATGATGATACCTTATAGTATACACTTTCACTTGAGTTTGTTTGTTTGATGGTAGGTGTGTAATAAAACTAAGAGAAATACTTGTTAGTGTAATTTTAGCGCCAAATTTAAAATTTTTTACAACATTCAGGAGTGAAACTTTAGCCATAGCATTCAGAAAAATTTTCCACCCAAATATGTGAGGTTCGCCTTTAGATTTGATAGGAAAAGCATTTACTATTAGTGCTTATGAGTGTACCGGTAGCATTAAGATTCTAGAACTTGCATTAATGATGCATCCCGAGACCGCTAGTGAGACTACATTCGTGTAGTAGGATTTACTACATGATAAGAGGCATTAGGATCACCCTTGTGTTAAACCCGTATTATAATTACTTGACCATTTAAGTCATATTACTTGGCTAGTTAAGTCAATTAATTTTTCCCACACCTTAGCGTTGTACTCATTTTGAGTACACGATACCCCTAGTACACCCCTCCGAGCCTATCTTTTCGTTTCTAACTTTAAGCATCTTACTTAAAGGAAGAATTTGTTATAACCCACTTAAATGTACAACCAAATCGCCTTAGCCTTCCGTGTATGCACTCCTCTTTAGTGCATTATTGTTACATGTTTAAACCCTTAGTTAATTATCTAATTGATTACATGGTTGCTTAGTCGAGTCATATCCTTGTACGTATTGTTTTGGGATGATTGGGACTCATGGGTAAAGTACTAATGTTATGGAGTAATGGGGAAGAACATCATTTTATTACCCCCATATGTGCGTTAATCTTAAAAGTACTCCAAGTGTTTTGATTATCTTAATTCGAGTCATTAGATTAGTTTATTGTAAAGTATGTAAAAATTCAAGTGTAAGGGGAATGTTCATTCCCTATGATGTATTATTTTGGATGGTAGGGTAAGAGTGTATGCAATTCAAAAAAAAAATACGGACTACCATCCCGTTTCATTCTATGTTTATTTTATGTTTTTGTTATTTTTTCATTTATTAGCTTAAGTCGAGTCTAGTCTTGGCTTAGCAACGCCATATTGTACATGTAATTAACCAAGATTATTAACTCGCCACCAGTAAAGATTGCCTATATCCAACAAAACCGTGTATTCCATATCCCTACACCTAACGTTATAACCATTTTAAAAGACCTCTTTGATAGTTTATCCTAGGTGCTTATGCCATGTGGTGGAGGTTTGATCCTTTCCCAAGCCTATGGTAATCTATTTTGCTATGACAGGTAGTGAGAGATATTTTCCATTTCCATATTGTGATATATACTTTATTACACCCGAGAGATGTGAGTATCTAAACACTATTTGTGAGGTGCTAGTGTATGACCTCCGTGCTTGTCTTTGGTCTTTAGTGCAACGATTATTTGTTGTAATTACTTTTATATTAGTGTTAAATGACCCCTAACTTGTATTTTGACTAGAAAAAAAGCGCATTTGCTTGAGGACAAGCAAATCTCAAGTGTAAGGGTATATGATGAGTCGAAAAATGATCCGTTTTTAGGGAGTCATTTAAGCCGGAATTTGAATTTATTTGATCAAATATTGCCATAAATCGTTCCTTTTGTGATTTTAGGTACTTTGGGAGTGAATTCTGGAAAAGGAAGCATTTTGGACATTTTTGGAGCATAAAAGTGAAGAAAATGGCAAAGTCTTAATTTTCCTTGCTGGGAACAGTACCTGACGGCGTCAAGAGCAATTTTATGACGGCGTCAAGAGCAATTTTGGTGACGGCCCAGTGAAAACGTGACGGCGTCAAGGCAAGGGCGTCAAGAGTAAAAGTGGTGACGGCCCAGAACAGAAATACACATGACGGCGTCAGAACTGGATCTGGGCAATCCGATTATATTTTTGGCGGCGGGTTGACGGCGTCAGAACTTTCTTCTTGACGCCGTCACCTTAGTAAATCTATATATAGTCTTTGTAATTTTCATTCTAGAGAGAGGAGAATTTTAGGGTCGAACTTAATAAACCCTAACACGACTTTTACAGTATTTTCAAGGGTTTTCACCCTTTGAAACCCTTCATGTTCAATTAAGATAAGTATCCTTTCAATTCATTCAATATGTCTATGTGTTGTTTGAATATATCTTACGCTTGTCTTGATTTTAACATGCTAGGCTAGATCTCTTGTGTGTTTGCTTAGCTGTAATGAAACCTAGACGTTGATTATAGGTTGATTGCTTGTTTATAGTTGTAATGGATGAATGATTTCGATGTTAGGCTTAAGAAAACTGGCAGATCTCCATTGTGTAACTTGCTTGAACGTGTTAAGAAACATGAACCAATGCGTACTAAGGTTTTTATGGTTGTATTTAATGCATGAGCAAATTCTAGTGATCCCATGTTAGGAGCTTCTTGCAGGCTCGACATAGGAGTGAAGTAGGAGCTTATAAAGTTGGGGAAGTACTGGTATTAAGGAATATAACCCGTCATCCACGTAACTGTAACAAACAATTAACCTGTAAAAGATATCTAGGGAGTAGTGAAATCTAAGTAAACACAATTCTCCCATCTATTGTTCACACCTTATTAGTTAAATTAGTTTTATTTTCATTTTTGTTATTTTATTTTGATTGGATCGTAGTTATTGGGTTAGTTGACTAGCAACTAATTCCGCCCACTCCTCTAAAACCCGAGATTTTTAATTGCTTTCATAAAAATATAAAAATACAAAAAGAATCATCCCTCACCTCTAGACCTAGTTTTTATGCTTTCTAATCCTAGCGACACTATTCCTTTGTTGAACGATCAATCCCCCGGTACTTGTCACTATACTATACTACAACGATCGGGTACACTGCCTGGTGGGGGTTGTAAGCTTCTCGAGATCCCTCGAGAGGTAAAGCCTAGTGCAATTCCCACGCATCAGGAAGCTAGGACAACATGTGTCCTGACTAAAGATGTTGATAACATGTTTTGGTTTGATGCATTTAACGACGACGGGAGCATCATAACACAGCCGGTTTTCAAAGGAGCAACTACTTTGAGGAAGATGCAACTAAAACTGGATTTCTTTGAAAAAAGTAAGTAATACTTTATGTTGTTTCATAATTCAACCTTTTATGAGTGTGTCATGTAATTGATTGGTAACTTAAAAAATACAAACTTGTGAATTGTAGAGGACGATAGAATGAAACATATTTGCTTCTGGCCATTCCACATGGATCATTTTGGTGAAGGTCACATGAGCTTCTATAAAAGTTATGCGCAGATACAGTGCAAGAACAGATTGGTATAGACTTTGCATGCGCTTTTAATTATAATGATGGGTTAATATATTATATTAATATTATGCGTAAATTGAAATTATTATAGGCTATACCTACTGATTTCCCGAAGGAACACCCTATGCACATGTACGACACGGCACTTATCATACACCAAGAATATCGAGAGTTTATGAGCATTCGCATGGAACCACATAAAGAAGCTCCTAACAGAACCAATCATGTTAACATTCATGGACAGTGGAAGTTGTTGGCAGCAACATGTGGATTCCCATATACAAAGGTGATCAGGTTCAAGTATGTGTCTAATGGGGAAGATGTGGATGCTGAAGAAGGTAAAAACACTCAATTCCCGATATTCCAAACATGTTAAGCATCTCTATGGTCAAATCTTTTGTTCAGTGCTAAACCTTTGTAATTCAATGAAGCATGCGGATAGTTAAATGTGTTTGATGTTGGTTTAAAGACCTTTTAGGATAAACATGTGTTATTTTGTGTTTTAATGCATACAATGGTATGTATCCAGGTCTGTTTAGAACAATATTACGATTTCAGATGTTGGTTTAGTATGTTAAGTGGTTGGTACTTATGCTTGTAGTATTTGTGATTTGATCCAGCAGCCAAGTAGTTATGTGTGTCTGCTGTTGGTTTAAAAAAATTAAGGGTAAACTTGGTTTATTTTATTTTTTGTTGGTATTAACTGGTTGTATACAAGTATGTTTTTAAGAATATGGACATATGCACTTACGGTTTTGTAAGTGAATATGTTAACCATGTAGTTAACAAAACACTGATATGGAAGATGTGCCTGGATCGATCAGTATCTAATTTTTGTTTCCTATACTGTGTGGAATATCGGATGTCCATATTACTTTATATTTTTAGGTTGAACCATGAAATGTTTTTATATAATTATGGACAACAACGTTGACATGACTTCAAATACAAATGCAAATAACTTTATAATACTTCATTAATCATATCAAGAGATAACACATATCAAAATTGAAAATTAAAGTGAAAACATCTTTTTATTAAGGACATGGGAATAGTTAAGAACACCCGATATCAATCATCACTGCCACTTTCGTCGTCTGTTTTTTCATCAGTTAAAGGTCCATCATCAATGAAACTATCTGAATAATCGTAGTCATCAGTAGATTCATCATGAAAGTCGTCTAAATGTGGTAGATCAGATGTTGATTCACCAAGACCTTGTTTACCATCTTCAACATCGTCATTAGCTTCATCATCAAATAAACTAACAAATTCTTCATCCGTTGAATCATCAATAACACTGTTATTTTTTTTTTTAAGTGAAAGGAACCTTTTTTACCTTCCTACAACGAAACCTAATAGGGTCCTCATTGTCAAATTCCTATCAACATATACAAAGAAAAAACATTTAAAAAAGTATACATGATATTTAATTGAAATATAATAATAACATATACAAAGAAAAGAAACATATAAAAAAGAAACATACAATTTTTGAATCATTTTCATGCTTCCTTATAAACTTATCATTTTTCATAAGCCTTCGTGGTTTTTTTCCAGCAGGCACATCCTGTATGACGTTTATAATGTATTATAAATGGAATAATGAAAACATGTGCATTAGAACTAAAAAATTTAATTAGTAAGAGTTTTACGGATTCATCATCAGATAACACAATGATCGGTACACCTTCCTTGAATTTTCCAGTTGTTGTTTTTGAACGATTTTCTTCATTTGTAACCTAAAAAGCATGTAACAAATGTAAAGTTCAATATAACACATAATTGGATTTCTGCTAAACTTTTGAAATTAGTAGAAGTGGTATGCATATGAACATAAACTACATAATTCAATATATATATATATATATATATATATATATATATATATATATATATATATATATATATATATATATATATATATATATATTGATTTTCAGATAAACAATTACCTTCTTTGGTATACTATCACCCATGGTTCAATTTTAGAGGAACAAATTGTGTTACGATAAGGAGGTGAACATAAGGAGTCATTATATAAGTAAAGATGAGGATTATTAGTATTGAAAAGATATTGTTGTGAATGTTTCAAAAAAAAAGTTTGTTATGCATTTTGAATTTTGTTTTAGCTACATTATCTTTTTAATTAATTTTACTCTTCAATATTTTTTTGTTACAGGTTTTTACTAATCAAATATATCCCTTTATGTTGGAAAACTTATACATAATTGGAATACATATTTATTTGAAAATGAAAAATATGCTACTAATGAGTGAATTTATAAAATAACCAACCAACTTACATCCAAGTATAGGTATAAAATCATTTGGCCAATGATGCAACTTATCCCTAGCCTTTAACTATATTCAATCGGCATTCTACACTACACTCGATTTATAACTTGACCAAGATTTACAAAATCATTTTGACCATAATATCTCATCTTCCAACATGGCATGAATTCCTTTAATATTTACATAGGTACCTATTTATGTATAGAATTCCTTTAAAATTATAGATTGATTTGAACAAGTTTTCTTTCCGTGTTTATAAATTTAAATAAGGACAATATTTATCTATCTATATGAATATATTGTACTTATGTAAATGTTTTAGACACATAAGGTTTTTATAGGGTATTTTCAAACATGTAAGTACATCAATAATAAGTATTTAAACACAAGTAATAACATATGGTTTTTTTAATGATGTTTGTGGAAATAACGTTAATGATCAACAACAATGTAAAAAATATAATACACTAAGGATAGCATCCTATTTTAAGTTATTAAATTTTATAGATATAGTATGTATAAAGTTTTGTAACATTGATATGTTAATAGAGTTGGTACCTAGAATGTGTTTAATCAGACAATTTTATATATTTTTGTAGTAGAATGCCGATTGAATTTGTGGTGCCACTGAACCACGGGGAAATTGAACAACCATTTACTCTCAAGATGGACCGTCACAAAGAAAATCCGGGAAGGACAAATCACGTCAATGCTTACGGTGAATGGGAACTATGTGGTCAACAATGCGATTTCGAACCCACGAAAATGTTAAGGTTCAAGTTTATGCACGTTGTCACAAATTTGCAAGGTCGTCAACCACGATATTATCCTTTGTTTCTTGTTTGCTAAAAGACATGAAAACATATGCTATGGCTTTTGTTTAGATGGTTATTATTGAAAAACTATGGTCTGAATTAGTCATTTTGGTATGGTTTATTAGTATTATCATATAACGACTTTATTATGACTTGTCAATGAATTATGAACTTGTAATATGTAAATTATGGTCATTTGCTTTCATAACTGGAAACTCTTGTGTCATTCGTTTGATGAATTGTTTGTGGATTTTATTATGTCAGATATGATGACAATTGTGTCAACCAATTATTTCCAAGAATGAAGAGAGTATAAAACAACATAAATGTATATAAAAAAAAAAGATATCCATGGTACTTACCGAACTGGAACTTTGTTTAACAAATAAATTTGGTTTGTTGCATACAGGAAAAAAGTACAAAAGGAAGATAAATTATTTATGCAACATAAGCAAACCACTATAGTTGTACAACAACCAAATAACAATGAAAATAATAACTAGAAAGCAAATCCATTAAAAAGCCAAACAGTGGCAAGATTGTTGAACAAATACCGTGTACATGGCATTTAAAAAGATAAAAACACATTCCTGAAGGAAGCAAACATAATGCTCAAAAACAAATTATTCGAAAACAAACATTGTTTTTGCAAGACACTTGCAAAACTAAAATTAAAGAGAATTTAAACATATAGTGGTCATTGAGACCTAATCTTCCGGTTCAATTTTGACTTGAACCAACTCTTGATCGTATTTCCCTGCTTCATCCTCGGGTTCACTATCAATATCATCAAGATCAACAACCACACGTCTTTTCTTTGAACCCGAACTTTCTGCACTACCTGATGCTTCACATGTTGTAGACGGCGATTCAAAATCAACCACACGATTCTTGTTTGAACCAGAAACTGATGCTTTTAATGTTGCAGGAGGTGATTGCAAATCCAACTGACGGGTAACACTGGTGTCAGCCATGTTTATCTTTTTTATAAGAGTAGCAGGTGTGTTGAACTCATTAGTTGGAACCTAATAAACAGATATGTGTTTCAACAAAATGTATGTTGGGATAAAACTGTATAGTGGTTTTAATAGTATGAAATTGTATACCAAAGTTTACCTCATCAGGCACAACATCCGTGGGCTCTTCTTCAAAAAAGTCTTTCTTAAAGTGTTTTATGAAGTCAACATTTTCTGAAAATGCATCACACCGGTACGTGTGGTTGTTGTAGTTGACGTTGTATTCAGAAAAGTAGATCTTAAAAAGACATTTTTTCCCAACTATTGAATCCAACTCCTGAGGCCAGTATTCATCAGGGTCCATGCCATGTTGTTCCATCAATTCCCACGCTGTATGGCCAGAAAGCTTGCAAAAGTTGTTGTTAAAAAATACCACAGGCTCAGATCCTGTCTCATCAATTAACCTTACAATCACCTTAAACCTGTGTCACACAAATATGAAATTTATGATACACTTTGTGAAATAACCGAATAAGTTATAAAAACTATGAAATGTATCCTATACACTTATGAATACCATACATTAAAGTTTTTTACCTGGATGCAACTTGCACACTACCATGATCTTCACAAACAAATGCAGGCTTTCGATTCCGTCCCTCAACAACGTCAACCCTTTTGTTACATTGTTTACATGTCGTATACACCCACCCATGTTCCCTGTGGAGCCTATGTATGGTTACGTACACTATACAGTGCGTATCCTGCATTTTATAAACAATAATGTGAATAATTAGTGTTAGTGAGAAATGTCATGCCTTATATTTAGGGATCAGTAGTAACGTACCGGATCACACTCACGGATGCCACCAATCATCTTTTTCACACTTCTGTGAAAAAACTGAGCCACAGATACAACCTTTTGCTCGGGGGTGAATAGTTCAATCTTAACCTGGTTGGCATCATAGCCTTCACACTGTTCAACCCTAAAATACAAATACAAAATATTTAATAAAAAGCATATCTAATATTCAAGTTTAGTAGTATGTATATCAGGAAGTAATTTAAAAACCTTTTTCTGAATGACACAATTTCAGGTATGTCCTGGTTTATGTATATTTTGGTGCCAAACAGGGCATCGTGAATGGCAGCATCTCCTGAATAGTGTATTAAACAATTAAACAATACAATCACAGTAAATATTAAATGTTTAATAAATGAGCGTATTAATAAGAATATGATAAAAACTGAAAACATACCATCCCAGTACTTGACCGTTCCAAGTTGAAGAATAACAACCAAATGTCCAATTGAGTCTCGCTTGATTGCATACTGATCCCACATAGATGCCCATGAATCCCAGAAAGTAAGGTCTAAAGCATTAGCCCTGTATAATTAAACAGATAACATATTAACGTACATGATCTGATTAACATCAAATGGGTTAAAATGTATTAGCATCAAAAAAATACTATATAAATACTCACTCAGCATCCTCAACTACCACTGTCCTACGTATCTTCTTTCCGGCAGCGGACATTACAGGGACAATGTCCCCTATACCGATCACCGAACCAATTACATCTGTTCAAATGAATATGTTTGTTGTAGATTAGTTTAAATTAATAGTATAAAAAGATATTACTAAAAATAAAGTAAAATACATACCAACAGCATCATTGTTAAAATATTGGTGATTCACCTGATCGTGCAAATGGTTGAACGGTTCAAAAATGAACCCATGAGTGTTGTTGTCAAAAGGATCCACTCGAGTGACCGTGGTATTTCTGTAAAAACTAATTTTAAACCTGTGAGGAAACAAAGGTAGTTTACCTCCATTCTCAGCTATTCCAAAGTTGGAAATGATGTAACACTTCCCTTCTTCATAAATAGGTTCGAACCTGTACATAAATTCTTTTTTTATGTACACCTGGATCCTTAAGTTCTGCAACACAGAATATTTTATATATTCATTATAGAAAACCAAAATACCATCACATAATACTATCTTTACAATTGAATACATTATTTGTATGCTAAAGAAAAATGTAAGTGATCATACCTGGGCATCTTGCAAGACAAGATCAAGGCTGTATGGATCGTGAGCAGCATTCAACCTGTGAGAATGCCATATAGATAACACGTGGCTTGAACCGATATGTCATCCAACATAGGATCCACATCTTTGATAGGGGTGATTTTTTTGTCCTTCACATTCACTGATATACAATAAAGTAAAATAATAAATTATAAATTTTATGTATAACCACATCAAATTCATGTAGGCATATATGATTACAAAAGGAATAAATTATAATCACTTTAATCAAAATATAAAAGATTCGTTGATATAAATAATGCGTAAAAACGTTATTAATATTTTTTGATATCCCTATGTTTTGACGATCACAAAATATAAAATCATTAAACGTAAAATCGTTACGTAAACAAGTATTTAGTGACAAAATATCATTATATCCAACTAATTCACTTAAGGTATGAATAAACAAGTGCCTAATACATGTTATGATTAAAGGAAGTTTATTTACTAATTACAAATTATATAAAATGGTATAAACATTTTATATATTTAAGAAAAACACTTTTGGTAATTAAAGGAAAATGTTTATTTCATAATAAATATATGAATTCAAATTTTTAACCAAATTCAGTTAAATTTTCACCAAATAAACTTTCCCCAGAAAAAGACAAAGAATCTGGTCGTTTCATATGGGCGGCCCCCTTAATTATAAAGGGCGGCCCCCTTAATTATAAGGGGCGGCCCCCTTAATTTTAAGGGGGCCGGCACACAATTAAGGGGGCCGGCATACGCTCCTGTGTCAGATTTCTTTGCCTATAAATACTGGTTCAAATCTGAATTTTTTCCTCACCTTTTGCACAAAAACTTTCTATTCTAATTCTTTCAAATCATCTTCCTAAAACCTTTGATCATAAACATATTAGCTCTTGTTTTCAAGTGATACTATCCATCCTTATTCAAAGTTCAAAAGAAGAATACTTCTCCAACATCTTGTTTAGAAGTATTGAAGTGTTATGTATATTGTTAGGTGTTGTGTAAATTATTTGTAAAGTTATAGAAGGTGTGTAGTTGATAGATCTAGGTGGGTTAGTAGTTGTGAATAGAAGTAGTGAAGAAATAGTTATGTTGTGAAGAGGAAGTAGTGAAGGTGTGAGAAGTAGTGTAGTAGTAGTAGTGTTGTGTACAAGTTGTGAAGAAGGTGTTTTGTGGTGTGAGATTGGTTCTAGCTACTATTAGAACTCGACATTTAGCTTAGTGTCGTTAATCGGTGTAAGCAAAAGTTGTGTAAGGTTTCTCCGCCAAAAGGGAGTTCATTGTGATAGTGAAGAAAACTCTCGAGTAGGAGACTCGAGGAGTGGAGTAGGGCAAGGAAGGAGACCTTGTAGCCGAACCACTATAAATCCGCCGTGTCTTGGTTTGATCTTTCCATCTCTTGTTCATTATTACATTTACACCTTTATTGTTTACATACTCATATATATTTTCATCTAGTTGTAGCTTGTGATATTGTGCTAAAATTGATTTCACACAAAGTTCAAATAAAAGGTTCATTCACAAAATAAAGTTTTTATAAATAACCTAAAAAGATACAACATATCACTGGTACAAAAAGTTGTATTGGTCACGCCAAAAATGTGTGACGATATGCCTATAGTCACACACGTTTTTTTCGTTGTGTGTCACTAAAAGTCCTGCCACCGTAGGTGGCATATGGTCACACTGTTGAGTTCGTGGCCTTTTCCATCGAAAAAGAGTGACCAAAACCCCGAATATATGTGACAAATTAGGCACAAGTTTTGTTGGATTAGTCATTATCAGTGACCGTAAACAACTTATAGTCACACGAATGTTTTTTTGAGAGTGACAATTGTTCGTCCTTTGGCCACATTAATATATAATATATGTGACATTTGAGATGATATATTCAAGTAAATGTGTATTTTGTGTGACTATTTCCCGTCATGTGGCCACATGAATATACAATAAATGTGACATTTGTGATGATTTAGTCACACAATGGGTGTTGTTTTTTTGGAGTTAGTCACATACAATTTAACACAAAGTGGCCAAAAGTGTAAATAAGTGTGACCATATGCTGTTTAAAGTGAAGAAATGTGTATTTTATGTGACTATTGATCATCCAATGGCCACGTGAATTTTATATTTGTGTGGCCTTTTGTAATATTTAGTCACACGAAGCATGTTTGTTTTGGGTATTTAGTCACATACCATTAATTAAACAGTGGCCAAAAGTGTTAATAAGTGTGACCATATGTTGTTTAAAGTGAAGAAATGTGTATTTTGTGTGACTATTGATCATCCAATGGCCACATGAATTTTATGTTTGTGTGGCCTTTTATAATATTTAGTCACACAAAGCATGTTTGTATTGGGTATTTAGTCACATACCATTAAGCAAACAGTGGCCAAAAGTGTAAATAAGTGTGACCATATGCTATTTAAAGTGAAGAAATGTGTATTTTGTGTGACTATTGTTCATCCAATGGCCACGTGAATTTTATGTTTGTGTGGCCTTTTGTAATATTTAGTCACACAAAGCATGTTTGTTTTGGGTATTTAGTCACATACCATTAATCAAACAGTGGCCAAAAGTGTTAATAAGTGTGACCATATGCTTTTTAAAGTGAGAAAATGTGTATTTTGTGTGACTATTGATCATCCAATGGCCACATGAATTTTATGTTTGTGTGGCCTTTTGTAATATTTAGTCACACAAAGCATGTTTTTATTGGGTATTTAGTCACATTCCATTAAGCAAACAGTGGCCAAAAGTGTAAATAAGTGTGACCATATGCTGTTTAAAGTGAAGAAATGTGTATTTTGTGTGACTATAGATCATCCAATGGCCACGTGAATTTTATGTTTGTGTGGCCTTCGGTAATATTTAGTCACACAATGACTAAAGCAAACAGTGACCAAAAGTGTTAATAAGTGTGACTATATGCATCTTTTAGTCACATTTAAAAAATCAATATATATCAAAACAATTCAAATATATATCAAAACAAATTCAAATACAATAAAATTGGAATGTATAACTGAACAAAATATGAAATTGGACATCCTTTTATACACCAAGGAGTCATAGTCGGCTTACAATAGTTTCTTTATAAGTATATATAATCTTTTCCATAAGCAAGTAGCAACTTCAAGCGGTCTTAATCTCTGAGCAGTACCAACTTTAACTAGCAGTAGTAACTTTTGAACTAGCGGTAGTAAATACTTGGCCACATTTTCTTTGAAGTTCATGAGCTGCACTAAATCCATCTAAGCAATATTAACACAAACATGATTAGTAGTAATTCAAACAACATCATGAAGACTTTTAATCCAAAACAATGAACATACTAATAAAATTTGCAGCTAAACTTACAAGTTTTTCTCCCATTGATCTAATCTCATCATCTGGATATAAAAGCCTTAAAAATGTAGGCTACCGCATATCAACACATTAGGATGAGAGCAGGACTAGAACATGTCAAAGCTCACAACATAACAGAACTAGATGAGCCACTGGTTCAACTATTTGCACAAACATGATAGGAGAGTTAATACTAGTACCACGTTAGTACTGATGGAGCAGAGTTACTACTGCTAGTATATATATATATAAAACATAATGTATATAAACGAAGCAAATATATATAAAATTGTAATGTCGTATATAATCAAATTCTCAACTATCATAAGTTAAAACCTGTTGACTCTTTGCCGCCTTAGCTTGCTTTTGCAAGGTTTCACTAGAGACCAAATGTTTTCGCTTCGTTGGTACTAATTTTAGTCCTGTATTTTGTTCACTAATATTTGGTATCATAGTTGGTGGTGTAACCTGTAGAACCGGTTTGTCATGGCTTAAGCGTTTTTGTATGTCCGATAGTTTTAACAGGTTCCTATATGTATATATAAAACACGGTACATTAGTCATGTACGTAAAAATAAAAAACTCAAATGTGGATGTTTTATTACTTACCACTGTTTCCATTACTGGTACATTTTCCAAAGTTTCAATGGCCATTGGAGTGGTCACCTGCAAATAAATTAAGAAATACAATGGTGTTATCATTAGAAAATGAAATTGTTAACAACATAAAAAGTGGCTTACATCTGAGTCTAATGCCAGTTTCTTTCTGCAAAAAAAATATGGGAAATGTAAGAAACTAAGGCACTAATAACGCTGCATAATATAAGATCTGCCAACCATGAAACCGTAAAAATATACATTGGTTGGCTTTGGTGACTGATATGGAGCATGCCCACGCCTCGAAAATGAAGTGTGCCAGAAAATCCATCTGAGGGAATTTTTAGCCATGCATCCCATGTATCATCCTCACCCGTGAAAATAGCATGTACCCCCTGCAAGAAACAAGTAACGTGATTAATGCTAACATAAAAGATGACAAAATTAGATCTCCCAAATATAAGTTTAGCCTCAAAAACAAACATACGGGTTGCATATCGACTCGGGCAACAAATAATATACAATTGGTTGCAATTTTATGCAATTCCAAACGTGGAATGAATAAATGTCAAACACATTACCAAGCAAGCAAATCACTAACATTTGGTACAAATGAAATAGTTTGACAAAAAACAACCATATTTGAGTTAATTTCCTATATAACAGATGTTATGTTAATCTTTTGATAGATAACTTACGCAACTGTGATAAGCAAACTCCAACTGTTCAGCAACATCCTCCCAGAGTGGAAACCAATCAAGACTCCCTTTACGAGCAAAAAAGTGGCCTCTTAGAACACGTCGATTGTCTCCATTCCAATAAACAGGAAAACTATTTCGTCTTAATAAGTCTACCTGCAACGATTACCACCACACTAATTTATAATCAAAAACATGTTTTAGGCTAGTTTAATCCATGTAAATCAATTTAAATCATTTTATATTTGATTACACATTTAAGTAAATATAAAGTAAATATGTGTTTGAGCATACCCATGAACAGAGTAGGATAGGAGAGATGAGGGTGATGGTGGCTCGACTGTGATGCTGGTGGTTATCTCGAACCAAACAACCGAAGCAAACAAAGTTTCCCATACAGTTCCCTTGTCTTGATGACGGTGATGGCGTGGAGGAGCGATGGTTGGTGGAACCACTGTGAGATAAGGCGGTGAAGTGTGGCGGTGGTGTGAGTCGGTTCTAGAGAGAAGGAGAAGAGATGAATAGAGAGAAGATAGATCTGACTGAGCTAGTAGTGTTAATGTTTTGATTTTGGGTGAAAAAGGGGCGCCATATGAGCGGAGCGGGAGATTGAAATTTCGGGGAAAATTAAGGGGCGGGATCATTAGAGCACTATATTAAAAATTTTGAGATTGAAAGCCTATCAAATGAGCTCGAAATGTTTAATGAGTTGAGCTCAACCTTATATAAGTTCGACTCGAGTTATTGTTGAGTTCTCGAGCTTGTAAGTGATATAAAATATGTGTTTTTTTTTTAATATGTAAGTGTACTAAGTGTAAATACTTATTTATGAATGTATCAAGCTTTTCGAGCTGAAGTCGAACCAAATTTAATTCTTAGGTTATATTTTAAATTTAATTTTTGTAATAAAACACATCTTTACAGATAAATCAAGTTTTTCAAGTCAAGCTCAATCCGAGTTCAAACTTTCTCGATCCCGGATAACATATGATCAGGAGGTCCCTGGATACTTGCTTCTTAGTGTCTGTGACAAATGGTATACACCAACCAAGCCGGTGCAACCCATGCATGACCAGTGATAATGGCTAATTTACATGGGTCATGGGTCATGTGCATTAGGTTATCACTAGTCACATTCATTAATTAATGGGTATTTGATATCGATCATATGGGTCATATGCATTTGGTAGATATATAGTTGCTTAGAGTGTCATGTTACGACACATCCATGCCTATTGACAATTGGTAATTAACATGCATTATGGGTCATCATGGGTCATGTGCATTGGGTTATAGTGGCTTTAGTGTAATGGAAACCATGCAAGACCGATGATAATGGCTAATTCACATGGGTCGTGGGTCATGTGCATTAGGTTATCACTGGTCACATTCATTAATTAATGGGTATTTGATCGACATTGCTCATGTGGGTCATATGCATTAGGTGGATATATAGTTGCTTAGAGTGTCATGTTACGACACATCCATGCCGTGTTGACAATTGGTAATTAACATGCATTATGGGTCATGGGTCATGTGCATTGGGTTATAGTGGCTTTAGTGTAATGGAAACCATGCAAGACCTATGATAATGGCTAATTCACATGGGTCATGGGTCATGTGCATTAGGTTATCACTGGTCACATTCATTAATTAATGGGTATTTGATCGACATTGATCATATGGGTCATATGCATTGGGTGGATATATAGTTGCTTAGAGTGTCATGTTACGACACATCCATGCCTGCTGACAATTAGTAATTAACATGCATTATGGGTCATGGGTCATGTGCATTGGGTTATAGTGGCTTTAGTGTAATGGAAACCTTGCAAGACCGATGATAATGGCTAATTCACATGGGTCATGGGTCATGTGCATTAGGTTATCACTGGTCACATTCATTAATTAATGGGTATTTGATCGACATTGATCATATGGGTCATATGTGTTGGGTGGATATATAGTTGCTTAGAGTGTCATGTTACGACACATCCATGACTGTTGGCAATTGGTAATTAACATGGGTAACGGGTTTCGGTTTTTACTTTTAGATATCCATGGTTAACCGAACCGAACCGTATATAATATAAATAAATTACCCACCCCACGATGAATAGTTAAAAATTTTCAACTAACCGAACCGAACCGAACCGCCCTGTGAACACCCCTAGCAAGAGTATCAAACACACTTCATTTACACTTCTACAGTAATATATATATATATATATATATATATATATATATATATATATATATATATATATATATATATATATATATATATATATTATATACAAACTTATCAAACACACTTCACACATTTCCATAATCCTCTATTTCTCTCTCACACTCATAGTTACAACTCATTCGGATCTAGGTTTTGATCCCAAATCTCAAAAAGCTGATAAGATCACAAATGAATATAATCCAAATACCCCCTTAGAGCTATTTATTCTTAGGCTTAGGTTGATTATCTGTTATAAGAATTGCGTTGCATTTGTGTTGATAGAATAAGGAAGAACATGCTGTGTTGTTTTTGTGAATAATTAGAGCAAAAGAGATATTAAGGTTTGCTTGAATTAGCTTATTTTATCTTAGGATTAGGTTGACTATCTGTTATAAGAATTTTGTTGCATTTGTATTGAGAGAATAAGGAAGAAAAGTGGCGGATGTGTGTGCGAATATTTAGGCTAAAACATCCGAGTATCAAAGATGGAAGAAGTATCAGTGATGGGTGGACAGACACCACTTTCAAGTATGAACATAAACTTGTTCTGGTGTTGTCCATCCATTATTGATTCATCTTTGCTCTTTGTCAAAATACAGAAATAATTATTAAGTATAATTTGTATTGATAAAATAAGGAAGAACATGTTGTGTTGTTTTTGTGAATAATTAGAGCAAAAGAGATATTAAGGTTTGCTTGGATTAGCTTATTTTATCTTAGGATTAGGTTGAAGTACAATAAACATATCAAGAACTTAAACAGTTTTTCATGTATTTAGTTACAATGAAAATATTTTCATTGCATTGTTGATATAAATTTAATATAATTTCATTGATTCAAGATTAGCTCTCTAATGTCGTAGGACCTACATAACTAATTTGTATGTTCGTCACATTTAAGTGAGTAATATAAATGATAGTAAGAATTTGGTTGCTAAGAACTTAAAACTCAATTATCAGGGCCCATCTATCTAACGATGTAGATAGGTTTCATCACTTTAATTGGACCCCATTTTCTAACGATGTTTAATGGTTCTTTCAATAATCAAGATTAAACATCGTTAGAAAACGGGGTCCAATTAAAGCGATGGAACCCATCTACATCGTTAGATAAATGGGCCCTGATCATTGAGACGTCTTCAATGCGACAATGATATAGTGTGTATTGTTCATGACAGGCTACACTCCTTCATTATCGCATTCAAGATGAGTGATGTTACTTAGACTCTATTCTTTACTCAACATTTGTAGATTGTTTGTATCACTCTGTTTGCTTTATATATATGTATGATGTATTTTTAATATAAGAATTATGTTGCATTTGTATTGAGAGAATAAGGAAGAAAAGTGGCAGATGTATGTGCGAATATTTAGGCTAAAACATCCAAGTATCAAAGATGGAAGAAGTATCAACATGGGTGAACAGACACCACTTTCAAGTATGAACATAAACTTGTTTTGGTGTTGTTCATCCATGTTGATTCATCTTTGCTCTTTGTCAAAATACAGAAACAATTATCAAGTATAATTTGTAGGTTCGATGCTTGAATTTAGCGTCTTCGTCTTCCAGCATGTTGGTAGGTTAGAGATTCAAGGTTGAATAATATGTTGTTGTTGGCTAGGGTAGAAAGGATGGTAGTTCATTGCATTGTTAATATAAATTTTATATGATTTCATTCATGCACAATTAGCTGTCTAATGTTTTAGAATCTACATAATTAATATGTATGTTCGTGACATCTAAGGGAGCAATATAAATGATAGTAAGAATCTATTTTCTAATAACTTAAACCTCAATGATTAGGGCGCTCTATCTAGCGTTGTAGATGGTTCCATTGCTTAATTTGGAAAACGTCTACTACCGTTTGTGTGGTTATTAGACGGTACTGCAACGTTAGATAGATCGATCTGGCCTAATCATTGAGACGTCTTCAATGCAATAATGATATAGTGTGTACTGTTCATGACATGCCACACTCCATTATCGCATTCAAGATGAGTGATGTTACTTAGACTCTATTCTTCACTCAACATTTGTAGATTGTTTGTATTACTTTGTGTCTGGAATTTCAACATACCTTTCCATTCTAACTTCCCATACTGTTTCTTTTGTTTTTTCAACAATCTAGCAATGCGGCTGGTGTTGTCCTTTGCTCAAAGGGAGTTGAAACGACAAAAGGAGCAGTAGCGGGAAGTTAGAAGGGTTACGTATGTTGGTTTATTTCATTCCATATTTTTTATGATCTAAAACGAACCATCCACCAGGTAATGTGGCCATTGGAGTTCCAAGAACAAAGGTTGTTTCAAACACACCCTGAATTGCAACATTATCTTTTATTTTATTTACACTATATTTTTTAAAATTTTAATATATTTTTTAATTTTTTTGCAGCAAATCCATGGTCAGACTACTTTCCAAAGTGATATTTGGATCTGGTCAATCATGAAATTTTGCAGATTTCTTCAAGTCAATCATGTTCCATTGTGACTAGTCTTTGTTGGCGACTAATATGTATATAGTTCTGTCAAGAGTTATATATAAGCATTGATCCCTGGCAAACGCTCGTCCCAATGGATCATGATTGGCCCGAAGATGTTGAAAAGGTTCAAGCCACCTGTGGGAAACATCAATCCTTTCCTGCATTAAACATAGGTATTTTGGTTTTCCCATATCCCCTTTTTATACTCGTTTCCATGTGTATCTCAAATCACAAATTCTAGTTTATCAAATCTCTAAACAAAAACCTGCAGGAAGTACTCATAAACAATGTCTGCAAACAACAAGAGATCAGCACAATGGGTTGAAGGAGAAGGTTCAAGCAGGTCTGCTTCAAAAAAGAAAGCGGCAAAAATTAAAAAAAAAATAGATTGGATGGAAATACGTGGTACAATTGGTTGGCTGCTGAAAGAAAGAAAGAAGGAAAAACACAATCTATCAAACAACATGCTGAGGATGAAAAGGAGTACAAAGCAACAAAAAAACCATCTCTCAAACAACATCCCAAGGCATACAAGACATTGGATGATGATGATTTGTCTGATGTGGAGTTTGATGGGTTGAATTACGAAGATGCACATGTGGCATTTGACCTGGAGAAATCTCCAAAATTAGATTAGTAGATTTTTAGAATGTGTAACTTTTATTTCCAGTATTTTGTAATTTTTCATTTCAAGTTTTAATGGAAAATGTTTAATCTTAATTCCAGTACTTTTGTCATTGCTCAATTTTCTCATTACTTGTTGATATTAATATAATGATTCACCCTTTGCAGTATAAAAAGATTCTGCTGCTAAGAAAACGTTACTACAGCTGGTTTTGTACATTATTTTGTAATTTTGCATTTCAAGTTTTAATGGAAAATGTTTAATCATAATTCCAGTACTTTTGTCATTGCTCAATTTTCTCATTACTTGTTGATATTAATATAATGATTCACCCTTTGCAATTAAAAAAAAAAAAAATTGCTGCTAAGAAAACGTTACTTCTGCTGGGTTTGTAGTGCTAGAACTGAGAGTGCAGGGGTGGATTGGTAACATTTACACTCAACGGTTTAAATCCCCAATCAAATCGATAATTCAGTTTCACGCATACATAATTTCTCTATAATCAAAAACACTAACATCTTTTATCAATAATTTTCAAAATCCCCAAATCACAAAACCCTAATTCAAGATGGTGTTGCCAATTGAATCAAAACGCACATTTGTTGACAGACACAACATGGTCACTTTTTTGAAGAAACCAGATGGTTCTGAAGGATTCACACAGATAATCTATTTCTTGAATGCTACCCCTATTAGGTATGCATTAACTGTGAATCCTCCTATATGCATTTCTTTTATTAAGCAGTTTTGGGCTACTACTAAGGTCATAAATTTTAATAGAGAAAAACAGATTAAGGCTAAGGTAGATGGCCAGCATATACTCATAACTGAGTCATCTATTAGGGAATCTCTTAACCTACCAGATAATGAAGTGATTGTGTGTCTTGAAAATGCCGCCATTTTCAAAGGTTTGAAAAAAATGGGGTATGAGAAGAAGAATGATAGATTAAAATTTTACAAAAGTCTCTTCTCATCTCAGTGGAAATTCTTGATTCATACTCTCTTACATTGTTTGAGTCCTAAACAACAGGTTGGAATGAGTTTGGTACCACAATGGCATCAGCAGTGATATGCCTTGCTAAAGGAAAACCTTTCAATTTTTCAAAAATGATTTTGGAGGGTATGATCAAGACCTTGGCTGATGATGGTACTTCTTTATTATATCCAAGGTTTTTGCAACTTATTATTCAAAAACAGTTGACTACCTTTAAAATCCATAAAGGAACTTATGCTGCCCCCTCACTACAAAAGAAAGTATTTTCAAATCTGAAAAATAATGGCAAGGAATTTTCATGAAATGTTACACTGCTTTTTCCATATATGGTGAACCTTCCACAAAAAAAGGGTGAGGATGTCATGGGTGTGGAGCAGGCCAATGGTAATATACATGAGAGTGAGTATACACCCGTTTATTCACCTCTCAGGGAAGGTAACACATCTAGAAGTGATGAGGGTAGTTCTGAAACAAATGAATTGATGGATTCTGGTGAGAATAGAATGAAACTTATACATGATCTGAAGGCCTGTTGTACCCAGTTAGAAGAGGATATTCTTGGCCTCCAAAAGCGCTTAACAAAAAATGGTGCAAAGATCAAAAGGTTGAAGCTGAGTGTTCGATATTTGGAAGGTCGAAAGTGGTCAAGAAAAGCTCAGTTCAGAAGGTTGAAGAAGGTGGGCACAGCACACAGGGTGAGTTCTTCTAAGGCTACTAGTTTGGAGGATGCTCCCAAACAGGTGACGAATGAAAGCAGAGTCTCAAGGGAGGAAACAACAAATGCTGAAGGTGCTTGTGCAGATATGCATGTGGATATGGATATTGGGATTGATAGTGATGATAATGTGGATGATGATTATTTAGTTGCTGACAAGGGGGGTTATGAGGTGGTTTTGGAAGATGTAAATAAAGAGCAGGTAGTGGAAACTAATACTAGTTTGGGAGAAACTGCTACTAATAGTAATGTTGAAGAAATGGCTAAGGTGGTACAACAAGATGTTTCTGCTGCTACAACAAATCAAGTTTCTACTGCTGAAGTTGCTACAGATGAAGAGGTTGCAAAGATAGTTGATGAAGCTGAAATAGCTAACTTTATGGATGAGAATAGGAGAGATAAAGTGTCTGAATTTGAAACAGATGAGCAAAAAAAATTCAGATTTGAAGAAGAGGAGAAAAAAAAGCTCATGGAGAGCAAATGCAAGCTTTTATTCATGCGGATAAAGTTCTACATGCTAGAATTAAAGAACTTTACACATATGAGACTGTAAATGGGAAAGACAAAGTACAAAGACTAGCTGATTTAATAAAGGAAAGATATGAAGAATTAGTTTTGAAGGACCTAATTAAGTCAATGAATCAACGTCAAAGTCAAAAGAGGAAAAGAAATCCCACAAGGTCTCAGCTCATCAGTGAAATGAAGATATACATACAGCATCAAGGTGAGTATAAAGCTTCTAACCTCAGGGGAATGACATATGAACAAATTGAAAGTCTATACTACCGACTCAAGAAATATGTTGAAAACTTTATCCCCATGGGTACAGAAGAAACAACATCAAAGAAACAAAAGATCATTGAAGACAAACCTGCTGAGAAGAAGAATGATTCACAAAGAAAAGAAGACATCTCTTCTCATGATCAGATGATGGTGATTGTTCCTGAAACATTATATGTTGACCCTATTCAAGCTAGACATCCAATCATGGACTGGGAGATTTACCGAGATAAATTTAGAAAGGCTTGGAAGATAATCAGGGCTGGTGGAGGATCAGCAGTGTACAAAAGGTTTGAGGATTTGATAAGAACAATTGACAGAGTAGACTTAGACAGATTATGGGAGTTGGTTCAAGAAAGAATCAAAACTTTCAAGAAGCTAGACGCAAAAGAGCAAGATTTGTGGGTTGAATTACATAGGTTATATAAACCTGATCCAGCTGATATCTATTGGAACTTCCCATGCCATCATTTCTCAACTTCATGGAAGTTTTATGATGGCTGCAATGTACATCACTTATCAACACAAGGTGGAATTGATGTTTTTATGCTTGCAGAAAAAGAATATCCTTTGCCTGCTAGTTTACTTGCTGTGATGACATCTACAAAGATCGTATGTGAAGAACGTAGAGAGGTAGTTAAAGATCTCATTGAAAGAATTCATTCTCAGTATAAGAGAGCATTGTATGATGTAAAGAAAACAAGCTGATAATTAGGTGTTTGGAGGTAGCAGGGGTACATACTTTAGCTTCTCTGTTTACATTATGTTGTAAAAAACCTTTTGGTAAGTACTATATAATTCACCTTTTGTGAGATTACAACTCTGTTGTTTGTACAAAAGTTACTACTGCTATTACAATAGTTACTACTGCTATTACAATAGTTACAACTGCTATTATAACTCTTGTTTATGTAACTCAATGTGACTATTATCAAGGTTAATGATAACTGAGTTTACATTTTGCTATAAATAATAGTCACATGAAATTCACAATGTGACTATTTTGAATGTATTGGTCACATATAATACCCTTATCACGTGGCGATAATCATGATTTAGATACACATTTGTGATATGGTGTGACTATTGTAAAGCCTATAGTCACATGATCGTGCTACAATTAAATGTGACTATACATATTAGGTTGTGGCAAGAAAACACACACTAGATTTTAGACACGCATATTAACTTACGTGACCATATGTATCAAATTTTGGTTACACTTAATCATGTATGTTTATGGTTTAGTGTGACCATATATGACATTTGGTCACACTCTTCAAGTGTGTGACATATATTTGTCTCTTTTAATTGCATATCGTGACTAACGCTTCAAACTTACTTTTCAGTTGTCACACATTTCACATTCATATGTGGCTAAATATTCAGCAAAGCTTAGTAGTCACGTTTAAATAATGTGTGACAATTGACTATATAATTTAGACACATACACAATTACTTCATGTGACCATATGTGGATTTTGGTCACACTGTTCAATTGTGTGACATATATTTGTCACATACGTATATATATAGTGTGACTAATGTCTTAAACTCATTTGTATCTGTCACACGTCCCAAATTATAAGTGACTAAATAATCAAAAAAAAATTCCAGTTACCTCTAGTCACATAAATATTCAAATGTGTGACAATAGAATTCCGAAATGGTCACACAAGTCGGATCAAGTGTGGCTGTTTATTTTATTCTGGTACATTTAGTCACGTATAAATGTTACAGTGTGACATTTCAAAATCGACCATGCGTGACCAATAGAACTTTTTGTACTAGTGTATACATACACATAAACAAGTGAAATTGATCATTTAGATTGAGTAGATTTTTACAATAAATCTTGTATCGAAGTTTTTATAAAACTAAGTTTTTAAAATCTAAATTGACGTAAAACTATTCAACCCCCCCCCCCCCCCTTCTAGTTTTCCACAATTGGCATCAGAGCTATGTTAAACAAGATTTTTAAAATAAATTGTATTTTAAAACTTGTAATCGATCTATGGAATCGGAAAAATATTTAGAAGGAAAAATGACATTTAAACCACCATATTTTGAAAATGAGAATTTTAGTGAATGGAAAAATAAATTTGAGAATTATGTGAAATCAATAGATCAAGATCTTTGGCACATCATTTCAATTGGTGATATTCAAAGAAAAACGGATTTGAAAAACAATACAATTACTCTCAAACAAAGATTGATAAAAATACCAAAGCCAAACTAATGATTTATAAAACCCTGCCTGGAATTGATTGGGAAAGGGTATTCTTTTATAAAACGGCAAATAATATTTGGAAATGTTTTTTAAACTTTCACCAATGGAAATGTCGAGCCAAAGGTTATAAACTTGATGTTGCACAAGAATTAATTGTTCTAGAAAATTTAATAAACAAACATTTAGTTCATGTAAATACAAATGCTACTAGTTCAAACATGGTCATTGAAGGTATTAATGACGAAGACTACATGAGCCAAATCCGAAGAAAGATTATAAATGAAATATGGAGCGACATGGATGATAAAGAGGATCGGTATATAGCATGTGAAGATTGTGAAGCATATAAAGCCCTAAATGAGGTACAATCCGGAACCAAACATTTTTGCTATGATCAATTCATATTAGAATTTTCAAAATTAGAAAGTAACTTCAAAAGTTTTTGCAACAAAAATTCAAATATCACATTTAAAAATGAATCTTCAACATCTACTGAAGAAAATATTGAAAAAGAAAAGATACTTGCTAAATTCGAAAATAGCTCAAAATCACTAATATACTTACTTAATACTCAAAAGGCTTTTGATGACAAAACCGGATTAGGATTTAATACCAATGATACTTTGACAAATAAATCAAAGAAAATAGAGTTTGTAAAACCTAGTGGAGAAATTTTGATAATTACTTTCATCATAACAATTGTTTATCTCTTGAGACAAGAAAGTCATTATCATTATGTGAAAACATATTCATAAGAAATTCTTGCACTTGTTGAAAACATCTATACCATATGCATTTTAAATGCAATGGATGTTGTGACTAACCATCTATGACCCATAAGATTTTGGGTACCAAGTTGTTTTACATGTTAGGTGTCTTAATCATGTGGATTGGCACACTTGCTTTTACGTGAAGTTTGACGAACTATTGATACATGCATTTGAACCTTCACGTGTTTATGCTTCAAGAACTTGCTTGCGATACTATGGTGTTATCTTGTTATGAGTTCTTTATTGCATTGCCCTTTTCTCTATGATCTTCTTGGTACTCGTTGCTTCCTCTTTTCACTTTCTCACATGTCTTATTGAATTAATTCTCTTTAAGACGCAAGGTAACGTAAATTTCCAAGATTGTTAATTGCATATTTGTGTGATAATTTTGTTTATTATACTTTTATTTCACTGCGGATATATTCACTAAACCCTTTTAGCACGTACGACTTAATCACTAGCGTTTAGGATTAGGAATGATGGAGCAAATTGACAAAATTCTATTGATTTTTCATAAATAAATTATTGAATAAAACTGCTTTACTTCATCCTCCCCATTCTTGAGTCTAGGTATTCACTCCACACAAAAATTGAAGATTGAGAACTTTACATTTCATGATTCTTTTTAAAACTCAATCTATCCAAACCATTCACATTTTTAACCTCAAATATTGTAAGTCATTCATAACATATTTCATCAAATTTTGGTCATAATCATCATTAAGTATGTTACTTCTATTTCTTCAACATTATTTTGGCTCTTTCAAATCGATTTTAGAATTTTCATAACTAAATACTTTCCATAAGATTAAAATGCCTTATTAACATTAAAACTACTTTACTACAAATCCTCTTAGTGAAATTTCTCTTTGATTATACACTACTTTTCAAAAACTATTCTTAAAACACATTTGTTGAATAATGCTAAAAATGTTTTCTCACAAATCATGCTTGATACTACACATGTAATTATCATATTATTAAATCGAATATATTTTTGACAATCGTAAGTTTAACAAATTTAATCAGGAAGATTTTGGATTGCTTCTTAGGATTTTTTTTTTTTTTTTTTTTTTTTTTTTTTGCATTAGGAGTTGAAGCAATCGTATCTTCACATATGTTGAATTTAGACACAAATTCTTACTAAGACATAAGTCATTTTGTCACATTTGTTCCATCACTAGCTTCCCACTCACTAATTGCCTTGGCCTTTTTTTATTAAGATAGTTACCTTAGGATATAGGACTTGCTTAATTGCCCCTTTACATGATTTTCTTTGCATGAAATTATATTATATGCTTAGTTGCCCACATGTACACTTCTCTTGCATAATACATTAAGATAATACTTGATTAAGTTTCCTAAAGAGATGGACTTGCCCAAAACCAAACCTCCAAAGGAAGATCTTTCTGTAAAAATTTCTGTCAAAAGCCATTTCTGGCAATCTGGGAACCAGGCTTTGGGCGGCCCCCATAATTATCAAAGGCGGCCCCTTTAATTTTAAGAGGGCCGGCCATTAATTAAGGGGATCGGCCACCTGATGGTCGAGGTTCCCTGTTTGCTTTCCACTTTCTAGCTCATTTCACCCTATTTTCATTCCTCACTTCCCTAAATTCACAAACACATTTTGTCTAGTAAATCCTCCACTAATGTATCCTTCCATAAACACATAATCATCACACTATAAATACCTCTTCTCACAACACAATCTTGCTCAACCATTCTATCATGACCTCTCCCAACAAACCAAAATCAAAATCCTCTAAGCTAGCAAGGATGACTTAAAAACCCACATGGAGAAAGAAACAAAGCCCTAGAAACAAATCCATCTCAACAAGTGGATTTGGTAATCAATCAACACCCCCAAACACTTACTTTCCAAACTACACTTCAAACCCACAAGGACACTCCTTTGAACCACTCTACAAACCTTACCACATTGGCCAAACATCCAATTTCATCCCAAACCATACATCTCAATTTCCATCCAACTACAATGATCCATATCACTTTGGTCAATCATCAAACTACAACCCCAACTACATAAAACCTATTCATCCACCTCCACCAAATGATTCACTCCACATTACCACGGAAAGGCAAAAGTTCCGTGAAGAAATCAACCAAATCCATGATCTTAGTGATCTTAATGCTATGCATCTTGCACAACGCAACTTGCACAAAACTCCATCCTCTCCTTACTCAAATTGCCTACCTCACTCCCTTAACTTGGATCAAGTCATCAACCACACCCATTATTGTCCTTGTTGCTACGTTCTCCAAAAACAAATCCTTGACCTAAGTGAAGATATTTCGTGGATCAAATATCTCCTCACTCGTCCACATCCAATACCTCCATTAGTTAGGTATAACATACCTAGATCCACTTCTTCCGCTCCACATCCATCACCATCATACCACTAAATCCAATAACCATGTTTCCATCCTCTAATACTTTCACCACAAACCTTTCTACCCCATGCAAGTTCAAGAGACCTCAAGTCGGCAACTTAGTTATATCTAATGTAGTTTGCTAGAAAAGCATATATGTTTTCACATATATGTTTAACTTTGTACTAGAGATTATGTTTCTAACATAATCTACTTCAATAATTAATAAATGTAACTTAGGTTCTATTAATATTGTTTGCTTGGTGTTTATGCATGCTTTTCTACTTGCTTTTAATCTATGCTTGCATGATTTATGTATGACTTTATATATGTGCTTCTCTAATATACCAAAACTAAAATAAAATGTTCCAATAGAACTTGCTGCAAACACAAAACCAAAATAAACCACTTTTAGAAAATTTTGAAATTTGGTCGTCTGGAAATTTACCAGATGGGCGGCCCCCATAATTAACACGGGCGGCCCCTTTAATTTTAAGGGGGTCGGCCATGAATTAAGGGGATCGGCCACCTGGAACAGTTTTTACACTGTTTTCTTTTGCAACTTGTGACTCCTTTTTCTAGGCCCGGCTACCATTTCCTTTAAAACCTAAACTGATTTTGGAATCTAATAATGTAATTTCAAATTAATACCATTTCTAAACATGATTTCATACTGTATAACCCTTTACACCTTCATCCACACTCCATTATCATCATCAACCTCAACAAATTCATCATGTCATCACCAAAAACCACCACCTCCAACAAAGCCAAGAAACAAAAACTTGTTATCATCCCACCAAAACAACTCTTTATTGATCTCACTAATGAAGACAATACCACTCCATCACCACCACCTCAATGCTCATCTCCTAGTGCTCCAAATGCACCATCCAAAACACCATCAACACATGGAACCTCCACCTCTTCCATACCATCATCATCATCCATCAATGACTACATCAACACTCACCTATCACCTCTACCAAGAATTCCACCACCACTACCTCTTGAAAATGCAACCTTAGACATAACACTTTCATTGTCACCCATTACACCTCTTGATGCACAATTTTCACCATCACCACTCAATCCACCAAACTACAATCCCATCCCATGGAGCTTGCTTGAAGCTCATGGTGATACTTGTCTTTGTTGCATCCATAACCACACCATCATCTTTGGATTAAGAGATGAAATCCGTTACATGTTTTCATATATTGAAAGCTTGCTTGCTCAACCTCAACCAACAAAATCCACTCCTCCACCACCAACATCAACCACACCTCCACCTCCATCAAACACTCCTCCATCAACTCCATCATCTCCACCTACAACATTGCTCCTCCCAAATTAAGCATGACTCATGGTTGGAAAATAAATTTGTTTAAACCATTTTGATGACAAGCTCTAGGAAAAACATTTTTATTAGAGTTTTGGTTGAATGTAAGCCCTTAAGGCTTTAGTTTATTAGTTGTATTGTTCATGCTTCTTGAATGTATGATGTTTGTATTTTTATCTATTTAATGAAGTGTTTTCTTTGATGCTTATATTGCTTGTTTTATTCATATAAATAATTGTTGCATGCATATATATTGTATGTTCTAAATATTTTTGCAAGCATTACATATCTCGACTTGTCTTGTAACCTTTAAACGATGGGGAGTACACATCAAGGGGGAGCTCATCCAACTTCGGGACAACCTTTTTGATGTTTACAAAAAGGGGGAGAAGTGATACAAAACTCACTAAATACTTGCATATATAATAATTTTTTATTTAATGAGTTTAGATTTTGTAATCATCAAAAAGAGGGAGATTGTTGATATAAATAATGCGTAAAAACGTTATTAATATTTTTCGATATCCCTATGTTTGACGATCACAAAATATAAAATCATTAAACGTAAAATCATTACGTAAATAAGTATTTAGTGACAAAATATCATTATATCCAACTAATTCACTTAAGGTATGAATAAACAAGTGCCTAATACATGTTATGATCAAAGGAAGGTTTATTTACTGATTACAAATTATATAAAATGGTATAAACATTTTATATATTTAAGAAAAACACTTTTGGTAATTAAAGGAAAATGTTTATTTCATAATAAATATATGAATTCAAATTTTTAACCAAATTCAGTTAAATTTTCACCAAATAAACTTTCCCTAGAAAAAGACAAAGAATCTGGCCATTTCATATGGGAGGCCCCCTTAATTATAAGGGGCGGCCCCCTTAATTTTAAGGGGGCCGGCACACAATTAAGGGGGCCGGCATACGCTCCTGTGTCAGATTTCTTTGCCTATAAATACTGGTTCAAATCTGAATTTTTCCTCACCTTTTGCACATAAACTTTCTATTCTAATTCTCTCAAATCATCTTCCTAAAACCTTTGATCATAAACATATTAGTTCTTGTTTTCAAGTGATACTATCCATCCTCATTCAAAGTGCAAAAGAAGAATACTTCTCCAACATCTTGTTTAGAAGTATTGAAGTGTTATGTATATTGTTAGGTGTTGTGTAAATTATTTGTAAAGTTGTAGAAGGTGTGTAGTTGATAGATCTAGGTGGGTTAGTAGTTGTGAATAGAAGTAGTGAAGAAATAGTTGTGTTGTGAAGAGGAAGTAGTGAAGGTGTGAGAAGTAGTGTAGTAGTAGTAGTGTTGTGTACAAGTTGTGAAGAAGGTGTGTTGTGGTGTGAGATTGGTTCTAGCTACTATTAGAACTCGACATTTAGCTTAGTGTCGTTAATCGGTGTAAGCAAAAGTTGTGTACGGTTTCTCCGCCAAAAGGGAGTTCGTTGTGATAGTGAAGAAAACTCTTGAGTAGGAGACTCGAGGAGTGGAGTAGGGCAAGGAAGGAGACATTGTAGCCGAACCACTATAAATCCGCTGTGTCTTGGTTTGATTTTTCCGTCTCTTGTTCATTATTACATTTACATCTTTATCGTTTACATACTCATATATATTTGCATCTAGTTGTAGCTTGTGATATTGTGCTAAAATTGATTTCACACAAAGTTCAAATAAAAGGTTCATTCACAAAATAAAGTTTTTATAAATAACCTAAAAAGATACAACATATACATACACATAAACAGGTGAAATTGATCATTTAGATTGAGTAGATTTTTACAATAAATCTTGTATCGAAGTTTTCATAAAACTAAGTTTTTAAAATCTAAATTGACGTAAAACTATTCAACCCCCCCCCCCCTTCTCGTTTTCCACAAGATTGTTATTAAAATCTTTGATAGCAATGCTTTTTTTGTCCTTCACATCAACTGATATACAATAAATTAGAATCATAAATTTTAATTTTTATGTATAACCACATAAAATTCATGTACAAATATATCATTATCAAAGGAATAAACTCTACATGAATCAAAATATAAAAGATTGTTATGGATTTGAATGACTCGCCTCCTGATCCCGCCTCCTGATCCACCAGAACCACCAGCACCCTTTGAACCTCCAAAACCTCCAGAACCTCCGGAACCTCCAGAAGCTCTCAAACCTCAATTCCTCCTGAAACTACCACTTGGAACAACGGGTGACTTTTGGTAGCCCATGTTACCATTTCTCTTTCCTGAAAACTTATTCGTCATAATGAAATTTATCTGAAATGTTTTATGTGGAATGAGTTTGATGTTTTGATAGTATGATTAGGGGTTTTATTTATACTGTGAATATAGGGTTTTGAAAAGCCCAATACACCATTTCGGCGGTATAAAATTGATACATTCAAATCATCCGTGATTTGGTTGATTTGATTTTCAAAATCATGAATAAATAATAATCATATTTCCCGATAATTATGGAATGTTTTCAAAATGATGTTGAATATTAGGGAATGTCAAAATCGCTTTCAAAAAATCCCGAATTGAAAGGGAGATAATCACGGGTGATTATTATAAATTTAAACAAAACCCTAATCAAATCCTATAAAAAGTTTTAAACAAAAAATGTTAATAAAACCTAGAAACTGTAAAAGATTGAATGACAATAATGAATGAAAATAATCAAAATTACAAAAACCCAAAAATTGTTATGTTTAGAATGATATTCATACCGCAATGAGATTGAGTTATGTGTTTCTGATGACTGTGTTTTGATGTATTTGTGTTCAAAATATACCAAGCGGAATGTGTTTATGATTTTAGGAAAGGTTGCCAAATTTAAAGCATGACATTATTGGATTGTATGTATTTAACCAAAAAACCAATTTACTCCAATGGTTAAGAGTATGTTGCATTTGAGGAAAGACCGGGGGTCGATTCCCACAAGTGTCTTATTTTTTGTTACAAATTTGTGGTACCATGCATTGCCAGCTTGGAGGATAGTGCCTAGTCACATGATGACTCATATTATACAGTCATCACCTCATGCCAAGTGGCATTTCATTCTCATGGTACCGCTTTCAAAGCATCAAATACAACTCAAAACTTGTCTCATATATATATATATATATATATATATATATATATATATATATATATATATATATATATATATATATATATATATATAATACTTAAGCAATACTCATGGGTTGTTGTTAACAAAGAAAATTTTGTTAACAAAGAAAATACACTTTTGTTAAAGCGATTGACATTAATAATAATTAGTGTATAACTTTAAGCCGTTAATAGACTATAGAATAAATCAAGTATTGGAAACACAATTGTTCTGAACTAAGAGTATCTTCGATAGGTTGGAGTGGTTTATGGTGAGTTGGCATCCAAAGTGGGGTTTATGCAATTCACTTTTTTTCTTTGTTTAAAGGTTGTTACACCTGGTGAATAGATTACTAAAAAACGTTTAAGTACGAAGGATATGGGTGAAATCTCACATCTCAGTCTGTTACATAAGCGGTGAAGCGAACATAACAAAGCAAACTACTTCACCAAATGACGGAACAACTACTACTAGATTACATTTGACTCAACACGACACCAAATATAACCTGCTATTTTCTTCTACCATGAAGCTTGATGTCTAAAGCATCACAAAAAGCCTCTTGTTCCTCGGATAGACCATGTGTATTATGCTAATCGTCATCATATGGATCATACTTATCATCGTCCATGGTTTCTTCCACTATTCATATAAACTCTTATTTCCAATACCACTTCCTTCTTTTGTACCTTTAAATGCCGTGAAATGGATAGATTCATCATACACTTCCACTACGTCACTCTCACTATCCTCATTATCATCCCAAGACCAGCTCTTTTTGTATTATCCTTTAGGCCCGAGGGCTATTTATAAGCCGTAACATCCACATCCAATGATCTCAATACATCAAACGAGTTAGTCAATTTCACCGTGTTACCTCCTTTTGATGTAGTTGCCTCATTAGGTTTGGCACCCTTAGTAGAATTTGAACCCATATTACTCATAGTGGCATTCTTGCCCTTATCCGTAGCACCAACACTTAAAACAGAATTCTTCGTAATATCTTTTAAACATCCATTATATGTAGACGCCATGTTCCCTTTAGTCGGTTTATCTTTAGGCCGATAAACCAGTGTTTGTTTTGGCACCAAAAACGGCCTAGAGTTTCGTGTGGAAAACTAGAAGGGGGGGGGGGGTTGAATAGTTTTACGTCCTTTTAAATTTATAAACACAAGTTTGTTTTAAAAACTTCGATTCTAGTTTATGTGAACTCAATACTTGCACTATATGAACAATTGTATGGTAACTAACTAACAAAGCTAATATAGTAAAGATAAATAAATGAGTAATGAAAAGAGTTGGAAAGATCAAACCACAACACAAGGATTTATAATGGTTCGTCTACAAGGACACCTTCCCTGTTCCTACTCCACTCCCCGAGTCACCTACTCGAGAGTTTTCTTCACTATGTCAACAAACTCCCTTTTGGCGGAGAAAACCTTACACACCAATTTACACACCACAATAGCTTCACAACTTGATCACATCTTCTTCACACCAATATACTACACACCAATCTTCTTCACACCTATCTTCTACACACCAATCTTCACAACTAACCTACTTCACTACTAATCAACTTCTACTTCCTACACAACTTCTATATCTTCTAAACAATATATAACAAGCACAACACAATATTCACAAATGAATGTATATATACACTATGCACAACTACTCTTCAACACTTCTTGAACTTGGTTGTAGAAAGAGTGTTCTTCTTTTGCACTTTGGATGAGAATGGATGATGAGGGATTGAATCACTTGAAACAAGGATTAATATACAAATGATCAAAGGGTTTTAGAGGATCTTTAGAGAGTTATAGATCTGAAAATTTCGTGCAAAAGGTGAGCCAAAAATCCAGGTTTAAGGTGGTATTTATAGGCAAAAGATTCTGACAGAGGAGCGTGGCCGGTCCCCTTAAATCAAGGCCGGTACCCTTAAAATTAAGGGGACCTCCCCTTATAATTAAGGGGGCCACCCAGCTGAAACGGCCAGAATCCTTGTCTTTTAGTGGGGAAAGTTTATTTGGTGAAAAACTAACTAATTTTGGTTAAAAATTTGAATTCATATATTTAGTATGAATAAAACATTTTTCTTAATTACCAAAAGTGTTTTTCAAAAATATATAATATGTTTATATAATTAAATAAACTTTGTGTTAGTTAATTAAATACCCCTTTGATCATGAGATGTATTAAGCACTTGTTTATCCATACCTTAAGTGATTAAGTTGGATATAGTGATATAAACTAGCTTAATACTTGTTTACGTAGTAATTATACGATTTACGATTTTACAGTTTGTGATCGTCAAAATATAGAGGTATCGAAAGATATGAATAACGTTTTCACACATTATTTATGTCAACAATCTCCCCCTTTTTGATGATTACAAAATTTAAACTCATTAATCGAAAATTAGTATATATTCAAGTATTATTGTGAGTTTATATCACTTCTCCCCCTTTTTGTTAGCATCAAAAAGGTTATCCCATGTTAATGTAAGCTCCCCCTCGAAGTATACTCCCCCTCATTTTGAGGCCAAAAGGAATCGAGATATGGATATCTTGCAAAAATATTTAGTGGCAAGCAACATATATATGTATATAGCATGCAAGAGTAGAGACTAAACATAACCATAACATTAATAATATGAAAAAGATACACCAAGCATTACATTAACAACCATAACAAGTAATGCAACTAACAAAAGCCTTAAAGGCTTAGAATCATCACTAAAATAAAAAGAAAACCAAGGCTCAAACATGAGAGTCCTCTCTAGAGCTTGCCATCCAAAAGGTTTAACACGGTTTTATTTGTAAAACACCAAGCATGTTTAATTGGGAGGAATGGATGGTGAACATGGAGATGGTGATGGTGGAGGTGTGTTTGTTGATGGTGGTGGAGGTGTTGTGTTTGTTGTTGGTGGTTGATGTAACAAGTTTTCAATATGAGAAAACATGTATTGGATCTCATCTCTTAATCCGAACACAATTGTTCGGTTGTGAATGCAACAAAGGCAAGTGTCTCCATGAGCTTCAAGTAAGCTCCATGGGACGGGGTTATAGGTTGGTGGATTGATAGGAGATGATGAGAAATGTGCATCAAGAGGTGTTAATGGTGATAATGAGAGAGTGAGTGCAAGAGTTGTGTTTTCATTGGTAGGTTGTGATGGTTGATCAATTGTTGGAGGAGATAAGTGGGTGTTGATGTAGTCATTTATGGATGAAGTGGATGGTATGGAGGAAGTGGAGTTTCCATTTGTTGAAGGTGTTTTGGAGGGTGCATTTGGTGCACTAGGAGATGTACATTGAGGTGGTGGAGATGGAGTGGTGTTGTCTTCATTTGTAAGATCAATGAAGAGTTGTTTGGGTGGAATGATGACAAGTTTTTGTTTCTTGGCATTGTTTGAATAGGTGGTTCTTGGTGATGACATGATAATGTTTGATGAATGTTTGAGGATGATGGAATGTGAATTAAACATGCATGGAGATTATATAGTGGGAAAACATGTTTAGAAGTGGAATTAATTTGAAATTGTAATGTTATATTCCAAAATCAGTTTAGTTTTTAAGGGAAATGGTAGCTGGGACTAGCAAAAGGGATCACAAGATGCAAAAGAGAACAGTGTAAAAACTGTTTCAGATGGCCGGTCCCCTTAAATGGAGGCCGGTCCCCTTAATTTTAAGGGGGCTGCCCTTTATGATTTAAGGGGGCCGCCCATCTGACGACCCAGAAACCAAAATTTTTCAAAAATTTTCTGGAAAAATGTTGTGTTCTGTTTTGTATTTGCAGCAAGCACCATTTGGACATTTCACATTTGTTTTGGTCTATTATAAAGTAAACATGATATATATATATATATATATATATATATATATATATATATATATATATATATATATATATATATATATATATATATATATATATATATATATATATATATATATATATATATATATATATATATATATAAGCTAATCATGCAAGTATATATATAATTTAAGAGTCAAAGCATGCATTCATAAGCATATATTAAACATAATAAACAAGTTAACATACTAATCATTTATCCAAACAATTATTCCAAGAAAGTTTCAAGTACTTCCGAATGTATTTCGGACAAATAGCACACAAGACATAAAAATTAAATATTGTTTAACAAACATAATCCAACCATATCATTTCTTTTTCTTCCCGAAGATACCCTTCAAAGTCTTTCCTATAGATTTGAAGCCACCTCTAACTTCTTCGTGCAAGCTCTTTTGTCTTCTAAGCATCTCGGTAGTTCGTTCATGAAGCACTTCTTCGTTTTGATCACTAGGAGATGGGGTAGAATACTCAGGATAGTCAAGATCCTCTAAATTATCAACGAACTCAGAAAACGAAGGGGTACTAGCATCATGGATGTTTTCCTCCTCATCGTCATCGTCTTGCCTTGAGGATGATCCATGAAAGCTAAGACAACGAGGTTTACCCTTGTCACTTCGAGTTCGTCGAGCTTGTTTTAGAGCGAGAGGACGTAGAGTGGGGTAGATGGACTCATAGATACTATTGTCAAGATCGGGGTAGTACTCGATAACATGACGATAGAGACGAGTGAGGAACATTCCATATGGAAGGTTGGCTTTGGGAGTTTTTCTAGCACACTCAATCCGTTTGATAAAGAAGTAGGCCAAATTGTACGGCTTTTCGACAGCTATACAATACAACATGTGAGCAAGGCACGCCGGGAGATGGTCCCGGTGACCTCCGGTACCAAACGCATTCTCACGAATGAGTTCTTCCCAACGCTTCATGTGGGGGCTTAATTCCTTGAGGAGAAGTTGGTATGGAGAGATTTGAACGTTTTTGGATTTTATTTTTCGGCTTGTGGTGGCACGTTCCACACCAAGGATTTGACGAATTTCGTCGGGATGAGGAATTTCGTCGAGATAGGGACCGAAGGTTGGTCGATAGCGATTAAGAGATTCGAGGTCCCACTCGTTTGTGAAAACGGCTTGACCTCTAAAAGGAATTTGGAGGATATGACCAAATTGTTCGAGAGTTAGGGTGATAAATTCATTTTGAATCATGAAAGAGATGGTGATGAAACCAAGATCATTGGCTTGGATGGTGACTTGGCTATAGAAATCCATTATGAAGCAAGGAATGATAGGTTCATTTATTTCATAAAGACAATTGAAGTTGATGCTTGTAAACACGCGATTTATGTAGTCGGATTGAGCAAAAGCAAGATCTACTACACGTCCTTCATGAACATTTATATCTTCAATTTGACGATATATAAGTCCAATGGAAGGAGATGTGGTAGGGAGTTGGGAAACTTTAGGAATGTAATTTTTAGTGTGAGAAAGATCTTCGGTAGTTGCTTTTGGCATTTTCACCTAAACACATCAACAATACAAAAAAAAATAAATATAAAGAAAGATAAAAGTATATGTATATTGTTAAGGCTTATGTTGGAACGCAAACATACTTCGTTACTAATCCTAAGAAGTAGATTACCATGTTCCTTAATATTGTTTTTAACTCGTTCTAGATATACTTTACGATGTTTAATAAGTAGTTATGGACAAATCCAAACGCCCCTTTAAACATCTTAATATATCATGAAATTTACTAGATTTACATTAGATTGTAAAACTAGCTATTTCTTGCAAGTTTCTTATGCATGTGATTTGTTTTTGAAAAAGATGGTTTGTATTTTTACTTAAAAATGTCATTTTTAGTAATAAACCAAACGCTTCCTTAACTATTGACTTATACCCCTAGTGTGTCAATATATATATGAATTATATATCTTGACGAGTCCGATTAGCAATTTTTAGGTTTATAATTGTAACAAGGTTTTATAAAAATTATAATGTCTAGGTTTCGATATTATTTGGACATAATCCAAACACCCCTATATCGTGAACCAATATAATTTTTCTTGGTTGAAAAATGTAATTTCAAGTTTTACAAGTTGCAAAAGTATAATGTGATTAGTTTTAACACGTTTTCAAAACATTATTCAACAATGAGTTTACTAAAAATTTTGAAAAGGAGTGTATGAAGTTTTTCAAAAATTTTCGACATGATAGTTTATAATTACTAGTTTCTAGTGTTGATTGATCATTCTAAACCTAGGGGAAGCATTCGGTTACGGAGTTTTAGGACTTAATTCGAAAGAAATTGTGAAATTGAAGAATTTTATAAAACATGCATAATCATGAGTATGACCAAATAAGATGAAATTAGATGAAATGTGTTATGAAAAACTTACAATACATAATGGTGATTGTGTTAGATGAATTTGCCCTTTGCGAATTAACCCGAATTATGTGATTTGGAGGTGATTTAAGAGGTTTTTGGGTTTTAGTTTTCGTCACAGCAGAAGCAGGGGAAGAGGAGTATGGAAAGGTGGAGTGTTTGGCAAAAGGAAAAAGGAGAAAAACGGGTTTGAGCTATCAGATGGCCGGCCCCCTTAAACATTAAGGGGGTCGCCCTTCATTTGGCTGCCAGTCCCCTTAAACATTTAGGGGGCCGCCCTCCAAAATTTGATTTTTGTGATTTTGGTTTCTGGAAAGAACAAGAAAATATTTATATGTATGTATTAGATTTATATTTAATCAAAAATACGTTGGAGGGTATTCGCACGAAAGGAATTACTTGACACTTTTACTTGACATTTTGCCAATTAAATTTTCTTGATCATTTCGGATGAAATTTATCAAGTTGTCAAGTACGCGAGAAAGTTGTGGAAGGTTCATAAGTATATGTATATATATATGTATGTAGTATGGGCTTATAAGACGAGAATAAAGGAGGGAGACGTATGCAACGGAAGCCGGGAGTTTGTTTCATCCATAGATTTTTCGACTCATCTCTCTTCATCATCATGAGTGTTGTTGAACGTTAAAGTTCAATAAGGCAAATGGGGAAAAGAAAAGGTTCGTAAACGAACAATTTCTAGTTCTAGAAAACCAACAAATGAATTTTCTAGGTTATAAGATCCTAGATATAGCTAAGTGTATATATATGTATATATATATATTTAGATATAGTATAAGTAAATACGTATATATATGTATAGAAATAAAACCTAGAGGGAATAATGAACCAATCAAAATCACATAAAAACTAGATACTAAACTAAGCATGCATTTGTTGACAAGGAAATAAAAGGAAATGTGTACCTTTTGTCTTCAATGCGTTTAACTTCAAAATCTTCAAAGGAAAGTCCGAACACGGGGTGACATCAAAGATTTCCATGTATGAATGGCGAAAAATTTTTCGTTGGTCCCCATTGTCTCATTTGACCAAAGTTATTTGTCCCGAACATGTTTTGTATTTGACTTGGGTGCATATATGGTAGAAACATTCCCTATGGATTGAAGTTCCACATTTGTTGATTATTGTTAAAGTTTCGTCTATTTTGGTTTACTCTTGGTTGAGATGTTTTAGGTCTAGGGTAAGAATTATTCGGTTTCCTAGGTGGTGGAGTTTTAGATCTTGTTTTAGTTTTGGACGATCCTACTTCGGTTTTTAAAGATGGTTTATAAAACGGTTTTATTTCTTCATTACTAGCAAGAGGTATTTTCTTATCATTTATGAGTATATACTTAGGATTAGATTTTAAAGGTTTTAGTTCCTTGAGTTCGCTTTCAAATTTAACATTTTTAACTTCACTTGTTGAGGCCTCAGTTGAGTTAAAACCTAGACCAGTTTTATCTCCGGATATTCTTTGAATACTTATAATTTTACTAAGTGAGTTACTACTATTTTCAAATTTATCAAGTTTGCAAATTTCTTCCTTAAGTTTGTTGTTTTCACTTCTAAGCTCTTGACATGATTTACATTCTTCAAAAGTTTCTTTACCTTTTTCAAGTTGATGTATTTTAATTTTTAGTTCAAGTACTTCATTTTCTAATTGGTTGTTTATGTATTTTAGTGATTTGTTTTTAGCCATAACTTATTGTCCTAATTTGCATAATCTATTGTATTCACTATCTAAATCTTTTTCATCTAATGATAGATTTTCATCACTAAAATATTCGGTTTCGGAACGTACCTCACTTGATGTTTTAGCCATAAGACACTTTTCTTCCTTTGTTGTTTCTTTCTCATCTTCATCGCTATCACTCCAAGCACCTCCAACAAATGCTCTTTGATTTTGATCTCTTGTCATCATTGGACATTTTCCAATAAGGTGATTCGGATCACCACACTTGAAACATTTTCTCTCATTCTTGCTATACTTGTCATCATTATTCTTTTGAGATGTTCTTCTTTCATCGTGTGGTTGTCTAACGAATCTTCCTCGCCTTTTGAAGAATTTCTTGAAATCTCTTACGGCCATGGCATATTCATCGTCTTTGCTTTCGGAAGATGAGCTATCTTCGTTGTTTTCCTTTCTAGCTTTCAAGGCGATTGACTTGCTTTGCTCTCGTTTCCCTTTAACCAATTCAGAGTCCTTCTTTATTATTGCTTTGCTCTCGTTTCCCTTCAATAGCCGTCACTTTAGCTCGCCATTTTGGGTGAAGAGCTCTAAGAAACTTCCTAACAAAATTCTTACTAGAGAAATTCTCATCAAGTGCTTTTAAACTTGTGATTATAGTGTTAAATCTAGCAAAAGCATTATCAATTGATTCCTCTTCTGGAATCGTGAATTGCTCATATTGTTGAACAAGTAGATCTATTTTGTTATCTTTGACTTGATTATTACCTTGGTGGGTTATTAATAAAGAGTTCCAAATTTCTTTTGCGGTTTCACACATAAAGATCCTTTCGTACTCTTTACGTGGTAGCGCATTGTAAATAACCATTTTTGCTTCATTATTTTTAGCAAGTTTTCTTTTTAAATCATCATTTTGTTTTTCAAAAGGTACGATTTCATCTTTCTTAGTTTCGGGGTTATTTTGAATAGGTAAAAAATCACCATTGGTAATAACATGTCAAAGATCTAGATCTTTTGATTTCACATAAGTTTCGAATCGATTTTTCCAATATAAAAATCCATCACTTTCAAATAGTGGTGGTCTTTGCCTAGATTGCCCTTCTAAATATTTTTCAGATTCCATAGATCGTTACAAGTTTTAAAATACAATATATTTTAAAAATCTTGCTAGACGTGGCTCCTGATACCAATTGTGGAAAACTAGAAGGGGGGGTTGAATAGTTTTACGTCCTTTTAAATTTATAAACACAAGTTTGTTTTAAAAACTTCGATTCTAGTTTATGCGAACTCAATACTTGCACTATATGAACAACTGTATGGTAACTAACTAACAAAGCTAATATAGTAAAGATAATAAATGAGTAATGAGAAGAGTTGGAAAGATCAAACCACAACACAAAGATTTATAGTGGTTCGGCTACAAGGACACCTTCCTTGTTCCTACTCCACTCCCCGAGTCACCTACTCGAGAGTTTTCTTCACTATGTCAACAAACTCCCTTTTGGCGGAGAAAACCTTACACACCAATTTACACACCACAATAGCTTCACAACTTCTACACAACTTCTTCACACCAATATACTACACACCAATCTTCTTCACACCTATCTTCTACACACCAATCTTCTACTTCACACCAATCTTCACAACTAACCTACTTCACTACTAATCAACTTCTACTTCCTACACAACTTCTATATCTTCTAAACAATATATAACAAGCACAACACAATATTCACAAATGAATGTATATATACACTATGCACAACTACTCTTCAACACTTCTTGAACTTGGTTGTAGAAAGAGTGTTCTTCTTTTGCACTTTAGATGAGAATGGATGATGAGGGATTGAATCGCTTGAAACAAGGATTAATATACAAATGATCAAAGGGTTTTAGAGGATCTTTAGAGAGTTATAAATCTGAAAATTTCGTGCAAAAGGTTAGCCAAAAATCCAGGTTTAAAGTGGTATTTATAGGCAAAAGATTCTGACAGAGGAGCGTGGCCGGTCCCCTTAAATCAAGGTCGGTCCCTTTAAAATTAAGGGGACCGCCCCTAATAATTAAGGGGGCCGCCCAGCTGAAACGGCCAGAATCCTTGTCTTTTAGTGGGGAAAGTTTATTTGGTGAAAAACTAACTAAGTTTGGTTAAAAATTTGAATTCATATATTTAGTATGAATAAAACATTTTTCTTAATTACCAAAAGTGTTTTTCAAAAATATATAATATGTTTATATAATTAAATAAACTTTGTGTTAGTTAATTAAATACCCCTTTGATCATGAGATGTATTAAGCACTTGTTTATCCATACCTTAAGTGATTAAGTTGGATATAGTGATATAAACTAGCTTAATACTTGTTTACGTAGTAATTATACGATTTACGATTTTACATTTTGTGATCGTCAAAATATAGAGGTATCGAAAGATATGAATAACGTTTTCACACATTATTTATGTCAACATTTCGATTACCCATATTCCCAGTTTTAGCCCCTTTAGTGACTACACAAAAACCATCATCGTTATCATTAGGCCTCGTCACATATACCTTAATAACTACTTTGGGACACGACTCAGTCAAGTGATCATAAATCATACAAAAACCACCACGAGGGGGTTTCCACTCGTACTTAACACGGATAGTCTTTTTCATATATCCACTTCTATCTAGCTTAAGAATAGCTACAACCAAGCTATCTCTCAAATATTTTCATGCATTAATTTCTATCAAGGGCTCTAGCATAACTACTACGCTCCCATGAGTCCAAACACATGAAACTAGTATATGAGTCTAACATCATAGGAGTACCAATCTTCGTAGCAATCATACTTAACCCATCCAATGTGTATGCAACCAAAGGCACATCGTGTAGTTTCATCCAAATTGGAACTTGTGACATTTTTTCTTTTAAGAGGCTCACAAAGGTGATCACTTATTTAGAAAATGGGAATTCCACAGACCTTATACAATTCACTTTTATAAAAGTTTATAATAGAAAGTTTTTGTTTGCAAACCAAGGAAAGAGAAAAATATGTAGGTCAATCTCATGTATTAGCACTAAAAAAATATTGACAAAAATAAGTTATTAGTTTCATGTATGGACACTATTAGTTTATATCGTTAAATGAGTAAGTATATTGAAAGTAAGGTTTAGAAAAATTGATGTGATAAATTCCTTGAAGTCCATAACATTAGAGATGCTCTAAGTGTGTGTAGAAGTATCAAAAGAAATGCGAAGATTAGCACTGCAAAACATATTTTATTGGTGTCACGTGACATCTCTGGAACCCTTTTTCACAACCAATGATTAAATCTAGTCACGATATTATGTGATAGGTGATGAAGGATGAGAAAATAGTTGTGCAAGTAAGAGATGTAGAGGCATAGATTCGATGATTCTTTGGTGTGGGAGAAGTATGTTGAAAAAATATTACTAAATTAATTATAACCTGCTATTTTGAAAAACTAGTATTATTGATGAGGGGGCGATAAGTGAGATTTAGCTTTTTTCTATAGATCATGGAGAATGTGGAAAACATGTGAGGAAACGTGAAGAAGTGAAAGAAATAGTTCTTGAGTTAATGTGAAACATAAAGCCAGTGAAGATAAGCTTCGTCATGAGAAGTTGTTCGATGTAGATGAAGCCCTTAATGGTGAGAACTCGCGGGCGAGTTCTTTTCAAGTGAGGAAAAATAGTTTTCTGTAGGTCATGGGGTATGTGGAAAACATGTGAAGAAATGTGAAAGTGAAGGAAATTAAAATAGTTCTCGAGTTAATGTGAAACACAAAGCAAGTGAAGGTAAGCTTTTTCATGAGAAGTTATTCGAGGTAGATGAAGCCCTTGATGGTGAGAACCAAAGGGCGAGTTCTTTTCAAATGGGGGGGAATGATAACGAATCATGTAAATGTAAAATTGTCAATAAGGGTGTTTGGATCGTTCTTTTGTTGGAGGGAAACAAATGATAACGAATCATGTAAATGTAAAATTGTCAATAAGGGTGTTTGGATTGTTCTGTTGTTGGAGGGAAAACAAGTGTTTGACATCTATGTAGAACATAGATGCCAATAACTTTGTGGATATATGTTTATTTTCATAAGCATCTTTAGCGTCGTACGTTTCTTTATTTTAATTAGGAATTTATTTTTCTGTTATTACCCGGGACCCGAACCACTAGGAGAGACCCGTGAAAGAAAACCACTAGAACTCACGGTTTCGCACTAGGAGTAAAACCTAGATTTTTTGTCTCTTACGAGACTTGAACCCTGGGTAAAACCTCCTCAAAGCTCTAGAAGGAGCTCAGGTGGCCAACTGAGCTAAACCAGTTGGTTATAAACTACGGTTATTTAAGAAGAGTTTATCGAGATTTTATCCTCGTTTGTCAACTATTTGTTTACTGGATTCTTTTGTAATTCGCTTTCACGTCATCCGTCAAATCATGTGAACATGTTGAGAATAGTTAGCTTTGATCACGAGCCAAAAGTTCTTTATAGATCCAACTTTTACCATAGAACCCATCATGCAATCTTAGCCACTCATTTTTTTATCAAAATAAAAAAATAAACTTTCACCCTTTTTTAAAAACTTAAATATTTCGCAAACCGTAAATCATCAAGTTACAAAAAAAATACCATCGCGACGAGAATTAAATTATCTTTCTATAGATATGCATCGTTATATACTTTCGACGAACTTTTTTTTTTCGCTCAGAAAAATCATATATGATTCGTAAGAATCATATATGATTCGATTTTAACAAATCATATATGATTCTTACGAATCATATATGATTCTTATGAAATCATATATGATTCGTAAGAATCATATATGATTCGTAAGAATCGAATTATATATGATTTTTTACGAATCATATATGATTTTTTATGAATCATATATGATTTTTACGAATCATATATGATTCTTTCTGGGTGGAAACTAAAAAAAAAGTTCGTCAAAAGTATATAACAATGCATATCTATAAAAAGATCATTTAATTCTCGTCACGATAGTATTTTTTTGTAACTTGAAGATTTACCATTTGCAAGATTTGTTGTTTTGAAAAAAAAATGTGAAAAATATAAATGGGTGGATATGATTGGTTGATAGGTTCTATGGCATGTATGTGTTTTTCATGGATCTCAACTCTTGATCACGATATGATAACTTCTGACGTTCGGTGGACTTACAAAGTTATTTTGAATATATAAAACCTTTTTTTTTTCTTTTTAGTTAAATCCATTTTTATGAGGAAAATAGTACTATATCGATGTTGACACTGTTCATCAAAGACAAAAAGATCAATATATATCTCATATTTTTAATATATACAATAAATCAATTTTAGCTATCTATTTTTAATTAAAATTAATAAAAAACTATTTTTCATTTTTTTTAATAAAAAAAATATTTTGCAAACACTAAATCTTCAAGTTATGAAAAATACATTATCGTGACGAGAATTAAATTATATTTCTATAGACATGCACTTATATATGCGTTCGACATTTTTTTTTTCAAAATTTCCGATGAGAAAAATCACATGTGATCTTTCCGAATCACATGTAATTTTTTAGGCGGAAATTTTGGGAAAAAAAATAGTTGAAATATATAGAAGTGCATATTTATAAAAAAGATAATTTAATTCTCGTCGCGATTATATGATTTTTTTCGCGTAACGATTAACGGTTTGCAAGATATTTAATTTTTAAAAAAAAAATGATGAAAATTTATTGATTTTATAATTTTTTTTTTATCAAAAAATAAATAAATATGATTGATTCATTTAATCTATGGCCCGGATCTATATTGATCTCAACTTTTTTTTATCAAAAGACACGTTCTCTGTTAAAAAATATCAAAAGATACGTTTTACTTTTTAATACTATATTACCAATGGTTGTAAATTAACTCCATACAAAAGTCCTATCCGAATCGTTTTTTTCTATATTATTGGGATTGGAGAATATGATGTGGGTGATTAAGAACCCATCAACTATAAACCAAATATAATACTCGAGTCAAAAACCGCAAAACTGTCCCCGCGTTGTTTGAACGCACACATCAATTATAGCACTATGAAATCCATTAGGAATAACATACGCCCTTTATTAGCCTCTATATAATAACTAGACCATATGTCACAAACTCAATACAAACAAATATAAGAAACATACATAAAACCAATAAAAATGAGTGTGGAGTTGTTAGATGGTGCCATAATCCTCGGCTTTGTTGAAGACGACGAAGCATTCAATGGTTCGGTTCAAGACCGTTTCGCTAACTTAGATACAAACCATGATGGTCTACTTTCGTATTCAGAGATGCTAAAAGAATTAAAAACACTGAGAATGATTGAAACACATTTTGGAATTGATGTGAAAACCGATCCTGAAGAATTGTCCCAAGTCTATGATTCCTTGTTTGTGCAATTTGATCGTGATTCAAATGGAACGGTCGATTTGGAAGAGTTCAAAGCCGAGACCAAGAGAATGATGCTTGATATGGCTAATGATCTTGGCTTCTTGCCTGTTCAAATGATACTTGATGAAGATAGCTTTCTAAAAAAGGCCGTCGATAGGGATCTTATGAAGTTGCAGTCTAGTGTAACGTCTTAGCATCTTTATTCGACTAATCCCGCATCATATATATATATATGGTTATATATGTACTTATATACTTGGTGAAAAGAAGTAAAGTTTATAGGATCAACTATCAAGTATAATATGGCTTGTAACTTAATAACAACTTGTTTCCTTTTTGTAACTTTTAAAAAGTATATTGGAAGTTGTCTTTGTAACCTACACCTATATACTTTTCATATAAAATAGAGAACAAAACCTTAGAAATATATAATCATCTTATGAGATGTTCTTTAGAAGTACTTCTTTTTTTCTTTCTAATGTGTTTTTAGTTTTTTTTTTTTTTCACTAGAATCTTTTGCAATTTTAAAATTATAATTCTTAATCTTTTGCACTAGAATACTGAATCTCAAAACATGCAATCGCTTATAATACCAAACACAATATATAATAGTTCGCAATACCAAAAACATCAATATTCAAATTACAAAGCATATAAATGTTCAGAATACTAAACACATAAATCATATTAGAACTCGTTATATCATTTTGCATTAATTATTGTGCAATCTGATATCTTTAATCAGCCATATATTGTCGGTCAGGATGCATTCCGTTGTGGCTATGAAAATATAAGTTAGAATCTTATGATTGTCCTAACATTTTCCGGTGTATTGCTTATATAAATGACATGACTTGCGTTTAATGGATTTCCATCATATGTATGAAAATGAGGGAAGTACGTATGTGTAAGTTATTTCTTTTCTTTTGTTATTGCAAAGGTAAAATATATTAGCACCAAAAAATATATAGAAGCCAATCTATATCCTACTATGACAAATCGCATAGCCACATAGAAAGACTAATGATGTTCCAAAAATTTTAAAAAAATAATAAAATAAAATAAAATAAAAAAATATATATATAACTATTTCAACAGAGTTTATATATAAAAACAAACATACACACATCATCAATGATACTATACAACTATCCTAACTGAGACTAAATTCAGACATCAGATATATATCTCTTGTGTTGAGCAGACTATTCCATCTTCTTTCTCAGCAGCAAATCATATCTTATCAAATCACAAACCATCACCAACCAAAACTTGAGCTTAATACAAGCATCAATGCAGGGAATTATGTTAATTAAATGAGGGACTCTCTTAAACATATCTCCACCTAAGCCCACACAGTAAAGAATAAGAAACTCCATCATGAAAGGCTTCATTCTCAAGTTATTTCTTGGACCCAAGTTTATTAAATTTTTTTGAACGAAATTATATCACCACCCTAGGATGAAGCTAGTGGAAAGAGAGCAAGTTATAAAGGAAATGACAGAGCATCCTTAGATCCTGACACACTGGAGACTTAGAACCATAGTTGAAAATTTATTGTGTAAATCTTGGTTAAATACGGCTAGTTATTTTGTTCTTAGTAAACAGTTTAAAAGCTTGATCTGTGTCATGAAAAGTGGCTGAATAACTTTAGGTTATTCTTTGCAAGCACGAGGGAACAACATTATGGTTATGTTTTTACAAAAGCGTTTGTTGTATTTGACTGAGTAAGCAAGACTCCACCTAAGGGTGAGCATTACCGACCGACCCCGATTACCGGCCCGATTCCGACCACCCGACGGCCCGATTCTGATCCCGACTAGCAAACGGGTCGGGAGTCGGTTTGCTATTCCGGCGAACTCGGGAGTCGGGTCGGGACGGGTCGGGACGGGATGATTCCGATCAATAACAAGCTATTCCGGCCCGATACCGACTAACCGATACCGACCGATTCCGATACCGACTAACCGAACACAATCGGAATCGGGAGTCGGTTTGAGATTCCGGCCACAATCGGGATCGGGCTTGTCGGGACGGGTCGGGACGGGATCGGTTCCGGCCCGATGCTCAGGCCTAACTCCACCCTCAAGTTGTATTTGCCGGCTACCGACAAACTGTTGGCCACTAGATTTCCTTTAATTGGTTATAAATAAATCTAAGTGATTAACTATCAAGATTGATCACAAATTGTTTTTAAATCCAATGAACAAATCATATTAGCCATTATTTTTTCATAAAAAAATAATTAAAATAAAATAAAATAACACTTTCTACTTTTTTTTCTTTAAACTAAAATATTTTTCATATGGTAAATTTTTAATCGACAAAAAATACACTATCACGACGAGAATTTTTTTATCTTTCAGTAAATGGCATTTCGATATACTTTCGATAAAATTTTTTTGCAATTAATTTTTAAGGGATATGATGCCTCCATCATAATGTTGGCAGTTGCCTACTTTTTTTTTATCAAAAAGGACACCACTTCTATAAACATGTCAAATACACCCCTTTCAAATATTCACCCCCTCCACCCTCTATACCTCATTAATCATTCGGCCAGCAGAGCAAGATCATCCAAGAGCTGTTGAGGCGTTGATGAAGCTGGATGTCCCAAGAACAGGTAAATCGCTTTGCAAGTTGCTCTTCCAAAACTTGGTGGAGGAATGGAGACTATTATTTTCGCTGGACGTGACCCAAGAACAGGTAAATCTACCCAAGTTACATGATGAATTGGAATTGTGGGAATGAACAGTAGCGCATAGGGTCACCGTCATGTCAAATGAAGGAAAATGGTGAATGGGGACTCGTAAAGCTACCCCACTGACTTCATTTTCTGGAATGAATTTCCAAAACTCGAAATAATTTTATTATTAACTGATTTATGTGCTATGTTAATGCATAATCTGGTGCGGGTTGGATTTGACGACTCTCCCTGGGCCGTTCGTCGTCTTCTCGAGCCCTGAGTAGACATGTCAACAAAGAGAACCCGTTAGGAGTGGACCCGAGGCCGTAGCCCCGGGATCCACCTCTGACGGTCAAGTTAGTATTGATGTGATATAGCATACAAGAGTTAGGTTTAGAGTAACCTGTTGTGTTCTGATTGATGCTAAACCGTCAACTTATATTGACCAAGTAATGGTCAACAAAGTCAAATAGTCTAGGTCAATGCTCCGGGTAATATAAGGTATCACCAGGTCGTTAAGTCCCGTTGAAGTGTGAATTGTAACTTTAGCGTATTTGTGATCGGGTAATTATTCACAGAAAAGGGTTATGATTAGAATTATTTGGAAATTATTAACAAATATAGCTTAGGAAAGCTACGTGAGTGATTACGAGAATTTAGATTACGAAGATTTGAGCTAAAACCTAAAAACGTACGTTTTAATTAAAAAAAACGTATATAGACGAGCAAAACAAAAAGTACAACTGATGGACTGGGAGGGTTAAAAGTGTAAATTTGGTATTTTTACAATCCTATTAATTAAAGAAAATTTTAAGAAAATTAAAAACTATTTTTACACTATTTAATTATTTATTATTAATTAATTACTATTTATCTATTTATTACTAATTAAACTAATTAGAATTATTAAAAATACTAAAAAGGCTTAGAAAATTAAGAAAATTTTTACAAATCTAATTAACCATCATAGGAATCCTAAAAAATTATAAAAAGTTAATTTTATGTATTTTTAAGCTAATTAACTAATTATTAATCTAATTACTTATTAATTTCTAATTAAACTAATTAAATTATAAAAAATAGAAAATGAACAGTAAAAATTCTAGAAAAATTTATGAAAATTTTTTAACTAAAATAAAAGCTAGAAAAATTATAAAAACTATGTTATACTATATAAAATCTAATTATGCTATTTAATTGATTAATATTAATTAAAACTAAATTAAACTAAAATTAATTAGAAATACCACTAAAAGACAAAATAAAAATTTGGAAAAATTTGTAAAATTATTTTAACCTAAAATATAATTTCTAAAAATATAAAAGTGATATATTACTTAGAAATAAATTAAAAAGAAAAATAAATTGATAAATCCTATTAAATAGAAGCTATCACTAATATTAAAGTTGGTTTTTTGGTTTTTTTTTCTTTTTCTAAACTGATTATAGACTAACAATAAGAACTTTTAACAAAAACACTTTAACTACACCCTAAGAAATAAGCATTTGAAGTGCTTATTAATCCCACAGTTGACTTTTGTTGACTGTGGAGGTTTTTTAAGCTCAAATGGAAGATGTGGGGTCCACAATGGTAATTTATGGTTTCTCTGAGTTTGTTATACTAGAATAAGCAAGAATAAGCCAAACTTGTGGCTTCAATAAGCCAAAAAGCACAAATAAGCAGTTTGCTCACTTTGTTTCTGAATCAGATTTGGGACAAGGTTTTGGCGTCAAACAAAGTGGGGTCCACTGATCTTATGGTCAAACTAAAGGTCAACCCTTGATCCTGGGTAGGAGGGGGGTTGAATGGTGCAAAGTAGGGACTGTGGGACCCACTGGGTCAATCACAAAACACCACCAAAGATGGGGGTGTGAAACAGTCTGCTGAGACAGGGCAAAGCTTTGCCCTGCAGTCCAATTCAAGGGGCAATTTGGTCCCTAAGAAAAATTCACAAAAATGTAACCAACTTGAAAATCAAAAATACTACTGATAGAGTTAAAGCACAACAATTTTCAGACCCCCAATCCCAACACTAAAATCAAATAAATTCTCCCAAGTTTTGCAAAAATCTGAGTTTGGTACTTTTGACTTTTAGAGAAATTGCAAGATTTGACTTTTGTGAACTTGTGTGACTGATTTAATGATGAAATGTGTTGTGATGAACTATATGAAAACTATTTTAAGTGAAATCATCCATTTATAACAAGATTTGATGGGTTTGATCTTTAAAAATTCACCACAGTTGACTGTGGTGATCACTTCTTAGTGATTTTGACTTTTGTGACTATTACTATCAAAGTCTTGGTTGTTTTGGTTTATTTGAGTACTGAGTATGAGGTATGGATCACAATTGAGCAATGACACCACCTACAATACACTAACACAGTCACAACCAAACACTCCTTTAAAATTATTTATTGAAGAGATTTTAACTTAGACAAACATATAACATAAACAAATGATTACTACTGATCTAAATGCTAATATTTAACTAAAATAAGCTTAAATAAACAGTTAAAGCTACTCAATACTAAAGATGAAAGATTTTTAGCTTACAAAGCCTTCCAAGCCAACTGATTAAGAACCAAGGAACCAAGTTAACCAATCCTATGCCCTCCCATGAGGTACCTAACCCACAGCCATCCTAAATACACTGTGCTCCATGCTCATTCAGCTTGCACTCTTCTATTTTTTATTTATTTTTATTTTTCTTAATTTTTTAGTATTTAATGAAAACTGAATTAAGAGTGTTCACACAAGCTTATGATGCTTTAAAAATATTGTTTCTGAGCTTGTGAGAGCTTCTGAGTAGGTTAAACACACATTAGATATCTTAATTAGAACTTGATAATTTGAAATGAGACTTTGAAAAGTGAAAATGAGAATTATACTTGAAACTGAACTTTCATTGATAAAAACAGTTACAATACTTTGAAAATAAACTAAAACTACATAAAAACTAAGAAAATTACACACTACTAAGCTCATATGAGCTAAACTATATATATCGACCTAAAACTAATGCCCTAAGTCTTCCACATGGCTTCCTTTTGAAAACTGAGAGTCCCAATGTCTTTGTGTTGACCCTCTGACCAAATCCCATCCATTTAATTAAGCATTGATCAATCCTAGCCATTGATTGGCTTTTTGGTGCCAAAATTTATACGGGGTAGTTTTGAGTGGTACTGGTGAGGGGTTGGTGATGCATTTATGGTGGTGGGTTTGTTTGGTGAGGGGAATTTATTGGGGGGGCTGAGTTGGTGAAAAGGTGAGAAGGGGGGGGGGATGTATGTGTAACACCCCCAAAATACCGCAGCGGAAGACTGTGTCACTGGGGTGCTACTTCATAATACAAAGTACAAGTTATAGAAAACGAACTCTAAATGAGACGTTTTGAAAAGTTACCATTCGATTAATGAATTCAAAGTTACAAACATGAGATTCCAAAGTATGATACATAAATGTATACAAAATGTTTTGAATGATAATTGATAAAAGCGTAAGTCTTCAGAATATGCAGCTTGACTCTAAGTTCCACGCACTAGCTATCGCCTTACTAACCTGAGATAAACATGCTAAAGTGTCAACACAATGGTTGGTGAGTTCATAGAGTTTGTCTTAAAACAGTTGAAAAGCCTCAAAAGAATGTTCACATAGCAAAGGCATTGAGAATCCACTCAGTTGCAAGTCCCGCCATAAGAGACTTGTAACCTGTGTGTCCACAACCCACTGCTAAAAGATAGTTTATACAATGCACCGGATTATATTCACCCAAGGTCAAGAATAGACACAAAGGCGGGGGCCTCTCCCCAAATAGTACTACGACATCCAAGGTCAAGTATAGACACAAGGGTAGGGGGCATCTTCCCATGAGTACTACCAATACCTCTCCAACAGAATAGAGTATTATGTATGCACGTAAATACGAATCTTGTAATTAAATTAAGCAAGTATAGTGTAACAAGTATGTATAACGCAATCAAGTATAATGCCAATCAAGTATAACACAATCAAGTATAAATGTTTAAGAGTATTTGTACAAGTAAGCAAGTAGTTGAGCATGTATCTCCCCCAAAGAGTTAAAACAAGTATAAAAAGAGTAGGGGCTATGACTCACCTTAAGCTTATGTAATGAGAAATGAAAGTGGTAGTCTCAATCGCGAAAGTCTCTAAGAGCAGCCTATAATAGAACGTTGCCACTTAGGTTTGGAGTAACGTCTAAGAATACGAAGAATTGCCTATATATGTCTTGCATAATGTTCATAATGTAGTACTTTAGTATATAGTGTAAGTCTTTGAATATAAGTCGTTTATGAAACATGTATAGTTTGTACATCTCTTACTACCGTTCGGGCCGACATAATTCAGAAGTCATGGAGTAAACGTTCGAGGAGCCAGGACACTTTAATTCGTAAATCCACAACTCATCTCGACGGCTTACTTAATGAACTCCTCACATGAGGCTCCCTACTATTGTAGTATTTGATAACATATATATAAGTTTTTGATCTTTAAAAGTTATATGGTCTTTAGCCATGGCTTTGCCGTGACCTTGTTCATTGTTACCATGGTCTTGAGACTCAACCTTGGCTTTAGCCATGGTTGTGGTCTTGGCTTTAGGTCATTTGACCTCTTGGTCTCATCTAATTATAACAATTATATAGTCACTTGGTACTTAAAACGGGCTGTTAAGAATTTGAAGAAAATTATCACTCAGAAAGCATTTTCAGGGCTCGAGCTTCTTTGTACCTAAACGAAAACGTCGTTCCGGACAACTTTCGTGTTTTAACTTTTTGATGAATCGGACCAGAAGTGGGACTTTCAAAATCAAAATTTGATCAGAATGCTATTTAGGCAGTTTTGCCGTTTTGGTTTCGCTAACTTCAAATGGTCATAACTTTTGACTCGTGTACTCGTTTTGGGTGATTCAAATTGCTATGTTTTCCTTGTTAAGTCCTCTTTAACAGTAAGTAAGTGTCAAATATCAAAGTTATACTATTGTGGTCGTGGTTTTACATAAAAAATCACTAGTTTGCTTGTTTGCTTGTGATAAGTTAACATATGTATACCAATACTCGTTTTACTAGTTTTTATACATCATGAACACAATACAAAGACCATATATAGCATGAAAGAAACATAATAAGCATGAAAATGATATTGAGCAAGAAAGTGTATAAGGGTTTCTTACAACTTTTGGCTTTCACTTAAGAAAGGAAGTCAAGTATAGAACTAGGACACTAAACCTAATCTTGTAAACCCTTCACCATAACTCTTGTAACCCTTGCTAGCCTTGATCTAACCCTTGTGAAAACCATTTAACTTCAGCCCCTAATCACTTTGTGTAGCTCCCAATTCAACCATGGAATCACCAAACAAACTTAAGAACTAGGTAGAGAATACTAAGACCTTGAACTTTGTAGTGTAACTTGTAGTTTGAAGATCAAAGGATCATGGTGCTAGGTATTGATCTTGTGGCGTTTTTATTGATGAGAAAGGAAGCAAATGAGCTTGCTATTTATACTAAAAATGAGGAGGTTAGGAAGGTGGCTAGGAAAGTGCTAAAACTTGGAGACAAAGTTGTAAATAAATATTGATCTAATGGCTAAAGTCATGAGATCATGCCACAAGTGTGAATGCCCCCCCCCCCTAGTGGCGGTTCAAGAACTTGGAGAACAAGGTGTGGACTTTTGATGGTATTATCCTAAGTATGTAGCTAGTTTTGACTCCGTAAGTTGCTAACCGTAAGTTGTTAAGTCACGAAACGTAAAACCGGGTATCCTAAAAATATGAAACTTATAAATATGGTAGAACTTATCAATATACTCCATAATAAAATATAAAATGAGTGGTAGGTTCTATCGGGTGCTAAAACCCTGCTAAAAACTGGAAACACGGGTCTAAAACGCGTAATTCGCGTAAAACGCTGAACTGGAAAACGTAAAATTCCGAAACTTTTGGAATTGTCCTAAAATGATAGAAAATCATATTTCTATTGTTTATAATATTTTATGGATATATCGGGATGCTGGAAGGACGTTTAAACCTAAAAGTAAATCTCGGACACGGCTTTGTGATTTTTGCAGAAATGATCCGACGAGCGTCAAACTCTCGGATTATCGTTAAAATAGTTTAACTTACGAGAATATGAAATAAAAATTTCTGAGATGAATAGTGAAAAGTGAATAGTAAAAAGTGAATAGTAAAAAGTGAATAGTGAAATTTTCGGGAATGAAAGTTAACCTGAAATTGCGAATTGTTACAGTCTGTACCCCTTAAGGAGAACTTCGTCCCGAAGTTCAGTTGATGTTAACTACTTACGGTGTGTCTAAGAGAATTCGGGATTTCAGGATCTCTAAAATAGTGGTGTTCACTCTGATTCGTCTGAGGTTCTGGTTAAGGAGTTGTATCGGCTACAATTAAGCCCACTTATTTATAACACATTACTTACATAAAGAAGCGTCCAAATTTATGTAAGTAAGGTCTCATAAACTTATGGTTCGGTGATTTACAATTTCTTTATTTAACTGAAGAGGCGTCCCAATCCATTTAAATAAGGAGATTCTAAATCATCCTACTTAAGAATTTCCGACACAAAATCCGCCTTCTGAGGCCGATAGTAAGATAATCAAGTCATCAAATCCTTAAAGCTAAGCAATAATATTATTTAACTCAAATCTTGTGTCTAATCAAACAAGAACTGTCACAAGATCAAGTTAACTAATTAGTTATTACTGAGCTCCATGTTTTTAATGACTCGACGAATCTCTGGGGCTCCTTATAATACTAAAGTCACATCATCTAACAGCGTGGAACTAAGCAAACCTCTAACCAAAAAGCATATGTGTATGTATTGTGTGTAAGGCAAATAAAGAGGAAGGTCCCAACGTATATAGCAGTTATAGTCTAGGCACAAAATGCAACCTAGTTCTCTATAACCAAGGCTCTGGTACCAATCTGTAACACCCCCAAAATACCGCAGCGGAAGACTGTGTCACTGGGGTGCTACTTCATAATACAAAGTACAAGTTATAGAAAACGAACTCTAAATGAGACGTTTTGAAAAGTTACCATTCGATTAATGAATTCAAAGTTACAAACATGAGATTCCAAAGTATGATACATAAATGTATACAAAATGTTTTGAATGATAATTGATAAAAGCGTAAGTCTTCAGAATATGCAGCTTGACTCTAAGTTCCACGCACTAGCTATCGCCTTACTAACCTGAGATAAACATGCTAAAGTGTCAACACAATGGTTGGTGAGTTCATAGAGTTTGTCTTAAAACAGTTGAAAAGCCTCAAAAGAATGTTCACATAGCAAAGGCATTGAGAATCCACTCAGTTGCAAGTCCCGCCATAAGAGACTTGTAACCTGTGTGTCCACAACCCACTGCTAAAAGATAGTTTATACAATGCACCGGATTATATTCACCCAAGGTCAAGAATAGACACAAGGGCGGGGGCCTCTCCCCAAATAGTACTACGACATCCAAGGTCAAGTATAGACACAAGGGTAGGGGGCATCTTCCCATGAGTACTACCAATACCTCTCCGACAGAATAGAGTATTATGTATGCACGTAAATACGAATCTTGTATTTAAATTAAGCAAGTATAGTGTAACAAGTATGTATAACGCAATCAAGTATAATGCCAATCAAGTATAACACAATCAAGTATAAATGTTTAAGAGTATTTGTACAAGTAAGCAAGTAGTTGAGCATGTATCTCCCCCAAAGAGTTAAAACAAGTATAAAAAGAGTAGGGGCTATGACTCACCTTAAGCTTATGTAATGAGAAATGAAAGTGGTAGTCTCAATCGCGAAAGTCTCTAAGAGCAGCCTATAATAGAACGTTGCCACTTAGGTTTGGAGTAACATCTAAGAATACGAAGAATTGCCTATATATGTCTTGCATAATGTTCATGATGTAGTACTTTAGTATATAGTGTAAGTCTTTGAATATAAGTCGTTTATGAAACATGTATAGTTTGTACATCTCTTACTACCGTTCGGGCCGACATAATTCAGAAGTCATGGAGTAAACGTTCGAGGAGCCAGGACACTTTAATTCGTAAATCCACAACTCATCTCGACGGCTTACTTAATGAACTCCTCACATGAGGCTCCCTACTATTGTAGTATTTGATAACATATATATAAGTTTGTGATCTTTAAAAGTTATATGGTCTTTAGCCGTGGCTTTGCCGTGACCTTGGTCATTGTTACCATGGTCTTGAGACTCAACCTTGGCTTTAGCCATGGTTGTGGTCTTGGCTTTAGGTCATTTGACCTCTTGGTCTCATCTAATTATAACAATTATATAGTCACTTGGTACTTAAAACGGGCTGTTAAGAATTTGAAGAAAATTATCACTCAGAAAGCATTTTCAGGGCTCGAGCTTCTTTGTACCTGAACGAAAACGTCGTTCCGGACAACTTTCGTGTTTTAACTTTTTGATGAATCGGACCAGAAGTGGGACTTTCAAAATCAAAATTTGATCAGAATGCTATTTAGGCAGTTTTGCCGTTTTGGTTTCGCTAACTTCAAATGGTCATAACTTTTGACTCGTGTACTCGTTTTGGGTGATTCAAATTGCTATGTTTTCCTTGTTAAGTCCTCTTTAACAGTAAGTAAGTGTCAAATATCAAAGTTATACTATTGTGGTCATGGTTTTCCATAAAAAATCACTAGTTTGCTTGTTTGCTTGTGATAAGTTAACATATGTATACCAATACTCGTTTTACAAGTTTTTATACATCATGAACACAATACAAAGACCATATATAGCATGAAAGAAACATAATAAGCATGAAAATGATATTGAGCAAGAAAGTGTATAAGGGTTTCTTACAACTTTTGGCTTTAACTTAAGAAAGGAAGTCAAGTATAGAACTAGGACACTAAACCTAATCTTGTAAACCCTTCACCATAACTCTTGTAACCCTTGCTAGCCTTTATCTAACCCTTGTGAAAACCATTTAACTTCAGCCCCTAATCACCTTGTGTAGCTCCCAATTCAACCATGGAATCACCAAACAAACTTAAGAACTAGATAGAGAATACTAAGACCTTGAACTTTGTAGTGTAACTTGTAGTTTGTAGATCAAAGGATCATGGTGCTAGGTATTGATCTTGTGGCGTTTTTATTGATGAGAAAGGAAGCAAATGAGCTTGCTATTTATACTAAAAATGAGGAGGTTAGGAAGGTGGCTAGGAAAGTGCTAAAACTTGGAGACAAAGTTGTAAATAAATATTGATCTAATGGCTAAAGTCATGAGATCATGCCACAAGTGTGAATGCCCCCCCCCCTAGTGGCGGTTCAAGAACTTGGAGAACAAGGTGTGGACTTTTGATGGTATTATCCTAAGTATGTAGCTAGTTTTGACTCCGTAAGTTGCTAATCGTAAGTTGTTAAGTCACGAAACGTAAAACCGGGTATCCTAAAAATATGAAACTTATAAATATGGTAGAACTTATCAATATACTCTATAATAAAATATAAAATGAGTGGTAGGTTCTATCAGGTGCTAAAACCCTGCTAAAAACTGGAAACACAGGTCTAAAACGCGTAATTCGCGTAAAACGCTGAACTGGAAAACGTAAAATTCCGAAACTTTTGGAATTGTTCTAAAATGATAGAAAATCATATTTCTATTGTTTATAATGTTTTATGGATATATCGGGATGCTGGAAGGACGTTTAAACCTAAAAGTAAATCTCGGATACGGCTTTGTGATTTTTGCAGAAATGATCCGACGAGCGTCAAACTCTCGGATTATCGTTAAAATAGTTTAACTTACGAGAATATGAAATAAAAATTTCTAAGATGAATAGTGAAAAGTGAATAGTAAAAAGTGAATAGTGATATTTTCGGGAATGAAAGTTAACCTGAAATTGCGAATTGTTACAGTATGCCCTGGTTTTGCGCGGTATTGTTGGGGAAGAAAGGTCAAAGGGTTGTTTGACCCTCGTTGACTGTTTGACCGGGTATTAGCAAAAAGGGACTGGGCCTAGGTTGGGCTTTTGGGTGGACTGGGTTGATGGGTGGGGTGGAATGGGTTTGTTTTGGTTTTGGATTAAATAAAAAAAGGGTCCGGTTGGTATTTATTAGCCATAGGGACCAATTTTGTAAATTTGGAAAAAGTGAGGGCTGAAATGGTAATTTCTCCAAAGTACCCAATAGGACCAATGTTGCCAATAACCATAACTCCAAGAATCATTTTTGTAATTTTCCAATTTTCAAAATTCCAAAACTTCCCAGGGACCACTTTTGCCATTTTTGGATTTTTCAGGGACTAAATATGTAATTTTGGAAAACTTGCAACCCAAATGTAATATTTTGTGAAATTGACTTTCAAAACCTTGGGTTGACTTTTTCTTTCAAAATAAATGCATAGGGACTAAAATTGACAAGTTTTGAAACTTGGGGGACTGAAACTGCCAATACTGCAAACTTTGTACGTTTTTTCTTTGTTTTTGCACATTTTGCTTTTAAAACACATAAAACACAATCCCTGGGATATTTTAAGTATTTTGATATCTTTTTGATTGTTTTTGTGCGTTTTGGCAGTTTAAATATATCAAAAACGATGAGTGTTTGAGCACTCATCAATCCCCCACACTAAACTATTGCTAGTCCCTAGCAATCTTTTTAGAAAACTTGATGGATTTTAAACTCTTTACCAAAAGCCATCACTTCTGGAGTAGCCAGGTGTAAGAACTGTGGCACACCTGATAACCGTGTGATTTTGAGCAAACCACCAGCTTTTAACGGATTTGTTAAGTCTTTACCAAGAGCCGTTTGCTCCTGGACTAGCCAGCATCTTGATGGACCTAGTCAACATCTTTGTGAGCTGATTACCAATTATGGATTTTCCACGGCCTTTACCACAAGCCATAATCTTGCGGGCTAGCCAACTCATTTGTTTTCGGGGAGTTAATGAACCATACAATTTTGGGCAAATTGCCAGCCGTCAACGGATTTGATTTATCTTTACCAAGAGCCGTTTGCTCCTGGATTAGCCAATCCCTTTTGTCGCTTAGACAAGGCGGACTGATTACCACAAAAATTTTGAAATAAAGTGAAAAAATTTTGAAAATTTTGGCCAAAAACGGGGGTACTTGAAAGGATTTGCTTAAAATTCGATAGAATTTTCCCCCCACACTTAGAAATGAATATTGTCCTCAATATTCAAAGTCCCGGCTATTATGCCGAAGCTATGAACATAAAAAGCCAAGATTCGAATCTAACAGCGGAAATACCAATTTTCACTTTATTTCTTTATATATATATATATATAACCTTTTTTTTTTTTTTTTTTGACTTATATACATATATACAATTTTTCAAACAGCGGGGGGTTGGCCATTCCCCCACACTGGGTGGTAGAAAATAGAAAGAATCAGATATACGGGTGAAAACCCGTATTGTTGCTAATTTTTGTTCATCGAGTCGCTAGCTTGACTCTATCCCCGAATTCAATTGTCCTTGGGGAAAGTTTGGAGATCCGGGACGACCATGGATGGTACGTCCTCTCCAAAGTAGTGCTTTAACCGATGTCCGTTCACTTTGAAGTTTGGACCGTCACTTTGAGATAATTCGATGGTACCATATGGATAAACTTTTGCGATAGTGAATGGACCAGTCCATCGGGTTTTGAGCTTTCCCGAGAAGATCTTGAGTCTAGAGTTGAAAAGAAGGACTCGATCACCAACGTTGAAAACGCGGTTTTTGATTTTTGAGTCATGGATCTTCTTTGTCTTTTCTTTGTAGATCAAAGAGTTCTCGTAAGCTTGATCACGAAGTTCGTTTAATTCATTTAGTTGAACTTTCCTATGATCACCCGCCGTTTTGAGGTCGAAATTGGCATGCTTGAGAGCCCAATAGGCTTTGTGTTCAAGCTCGATCGGAAGATGGCACGCTTTCCCGTACACAAGTTTATAAGGCGTACACCCAATGGGTGTTTTGTAAGCCGTACGGAAAGCCCAAAGTGCATCATCTAATTTGTCCGACCACGATGCACGATTCTCACCTACAGTTCTCTCCAATATTCTTTTAATGCCCCGATTGGAAACTTCGACTTGTCCACTCGTTTGAGGGTGGTACGCAGTGGAAAGACGGTGAGTTACACCGTACTTTTGCATGACTTTGTCAAATTTGTCATTACAGAAGTGCGTACCACGATCACTAATAATAGCACGTGGAGTTCCGAATCGGGCAAAAAGAGCTTTTAAAAATTTCACAACTACTCGGGCATCATTTGTGGGTAAAGCTTTCGCTTCAACCCATTTTGACAAGTAGTCAACTGCTACGAGTATGTATTTGTTTCCGTGAGAGGATGGAAATGGCCCCATAAAGTCGATGCCCCAGATATCAAAAATTTCACAAACTTGAATTGCATTTTGAGGCATTTCATTTCTTTGCGAAATATTCCCGTGACGCTGACAAGCGTCACAGGACTTGACCAATTCTTGGGCATCCTTGTAGATCGAGGGCCAATAAAAGCCGGAATCAAACACCTTTTTGGCGGTGTAGTTGGGATTGTGGTGGCCCCCCGTGGGACCAGCATGGCAAGCCTTTAAAATTTCAACGGCTTCCTGACCATACACACACCGCCGGATGACTTGATCCGCGCATATCTTAAACAAGTAGCGGTCGTCCCAAAAGTAATGTTTTACGTCTTTGAAAAATTTATTTTTTTGTTGGGACGACATCCCTTTCACAATGAAGTTACCCGCAAGATAGTTTGCAAAGTCGGCAAACCATGGGGTAATCGAGTCTCCACGAAATGAAACCGCATTGAGGGTTTCGAGAGGAAATGTTTCATTTATTTCCTTTTTCTCGAAAGCATCTTGGTGGGGGTTTTCAAGACGGGAGAGATGATCAGCGGCTAGGTTCTCAGCTCCTTTTTTATCACGAATAATGATATCAAATTCCTGAAGGAGGAGAACCCAACGGAGGAGTCTTGGTTTGCATCTTGTTTTGCAAATAGATACTTCAAAGCCGAATGATCCGTATACACTATGCTTTTAGTCAGAATCAAGTATGGCCGGAATTTTTCAAAAGCATACACCACAGCCAATAATTCTTTTTCAGTGGTGGTGTAATGACTTTGTGCCTCGGTCATGGTCTTGCTGGCATAGTGTATAGGCTGAAAATGTTTTGTTTTGCGTTGCCCCAAGACAGCCCCTATAGCATAATCACTAGCATCATACATGAGCTCAAAGGGCAAGTCCCAATCGGGGGCAACAAGAATCGGTGCCTCGGTAAGCCTTTTCTTTAATGTTTCAAAGGCTTCGATGCACTCAGGGGAGAAGATAAAAGGAGCATCCTTCTCGAGGAGATGGGTCATAGGCCGGGCGATTTTAGAAAAATCTTGGATGAACCTACGATAGAAACCGGCGTGACCCAAAAAGCTCCTAACACCTTTCACAGTCGTGGGATGAGGCAATTTTGTAATGACGTCCACTTTGGCTCTGTCAACCTCGATCCCGTTTTTTGAAATTTTATGGCCGAGGACAATGCCCTCTTTGACCATAAAGTGACTCTTCTCCCAATTTAGACATAACTTTGTGTCTTCACAACATTTTAGCATGCTGTCTAAATGGGAGAGACATGATTGGAACGAATCCCCAATGACCGAAAAATCGTCCATAAAGACCTCCATAGTTTTTCCGATCATGTCGGAAAAAATGGCCATCATACATCTTTGAAACGTGCCCGGAGCATTACATAAGCCAAATGGCATACGTTTATATGCGAAGGTTCCATAGGGGCACGTGAAAGTGGTCTTTTCTTGGTCTTGCGGGTCAATGGGAATCTGAAAGTAACCCGAGAAACCATCGAGGAAGCAATAGTACTCATTCCCCGCTAATCTCTCGAGCATCTGATCCATAAAGGGCAGAGGAAAATGATCCTTACGGGTGGCGTCATTCAATTTACGATAATCAATGCAGACGCGCCAACCCGTAACCAAACGAGTTGGAATCAACTCATTCTCCTCATTTGTGACAACGGTAATGCCACCCTTTTTTGGAACACAATGGATTGGGCTGACCCAAGGACTGTCCGAGATAGGGTAAATCAATCCGGCATCAAGAAGTTTTAAAACCTCTTGTTTGATAACCTCGTGAATTTTTGGATTCACCCTTCTTTGTTGTTGGACTGCAGGTTTGAAGTCGTCCTCCATTAAAATCTTGTGTGTACAAAATTCAGGGTCAATGCCCTTGATGTCGGAGAGACGCCAAGCAATTACTTGTTTATGAGACTTCAAAACCTTGATAAGAGCAGCCTTTTCCTCATCACTTAAGTCTTTGGCAATTATGACGGGTAATTTATCATCACCCTCCAGAAATGCATATTCAAGATGAGGCGGCAAGTCCTTAAGTTCAACCTCGGGAAAGTCATCAGTTTTCTCAACATTTTTTACCTCCTCTTTATGAAGTTGTTGTGGTAGAACCTGAAGATGAGAGGGATCCTCGTTTAACAATTTTTCAAGCAGGAGAATATCCCTCTCGAGGTCGATCTCTTGGTTATCGACTCCATCGGGAATCGAGTCACTTTTGAGAAACGCTTCCATTTCTTCTAAGATGAAGTCACTTAACTCAAACAGAGTGAGAGAAGGAGAAGAATTGGCTATGATGGGATGAGAAGATTGAGTGAGGTTTTCACTCGAAGAATCATCAATGAAAACTAAAATCTCTTGAGCACACTCCTCAGCAGCAACATCGATGACATCTATTTTGTTCACCGATTCACAATCATAATTGGAGGAGTATCTCGATGTTTGATTTAGGTTGAAGGTAATAGCTTCCGTCCCAACACGTAATGTGATCTCATGCTCAAATACAACGATAAGAGCGTGCCCAGTTCTGAGGAATCCCCGCCCAAGAATGAGAGGGACCCTAGAATCGGCATCAAAGTCAACAATCACAAAATCTGCCGGAAAATGGAACTTTCCCACTCTAACAAATACGTCCTCGGCAATGCCAATGGGACGAGAAATCGAACGATCGGCAAGCTCTAAAGTCATGCACGTGGGAGTGAGTTCGGGAAGAGAAAGTTTCTTCCACACAGAATATGGCATTAGGTTAATGCTAGCACCTAGATCGGCTAGGGCGAAGCAATCAACCATACCTGGGAAAGTACAAGGAATGAGGAATTTCCCGGGATCTCCAAGCTTTTCAGGAAGCTTTTTCAAAAGAACCGCAGAGCAGTTCTCATTCAGAGGAGTTCTTGCCATCTCAAATAATTTTTCTTTATTACTCAACAGATTTTTGATTGTCGATGCAAACTTGGGCATCAAGAGAATAGCATCCGCGAAGCTGATATCAAAATGCAAATCTTGGAAGATTTGGAAAAACTTATCCATTTGGTGATTAGCTTTTTCGCGGAGCTTTTGTTCACTGAGACGTGATGGATAGGGAATAGAAGTTTTGGATTTTGGGTTGTCCACTGGAGTTTCTGGTGGTTCAAAGATAACTCCAGGTTTACATCTGGTTTCAGGATTAACCTGAGGTTGGACATGTGCTGTACTTTGTGGGCTAGGGATTTGCACCTTGTCCTTTGTCACCTCAGGCTCACGATTCACTACCTTTGGAGGAGAGGAAGAAGAGGTAGGAATCGCGGGTTCATCATATGAAGCACCACTTCGTGTTGTGATCGCCTTAGCATCGCCCCTCGGGTTAGCGATCGTGTTGCACGGTAAGGTCGTACCTGAGCCCGAGGGTCGATCATTTAAAGACTTCTTGATGTCAGAAATCTGGCTAACCAGCAACTTGTTCAACTCTTCTTGGGACTTCATAAATTGCTTCAACAATTCATCAGATGAAGGCCCGGTTGGAACAATGGCTTGATTCGGATTAGGAATGTTTGGAGCTCGATTGTTCGGGTTGAGTCCTTGATTGAAATTTCCTTGGTTTTGATGATGGAAATTTCCTTGATTCTGGTGATTGTTCCCATGAAAGTTCCCGGGGTTGAAATTACCCTGACCTTGGTTCCGGTTAAAGTTTCCTTGATGTTGGAAACCTTGATTTTGGAAACTTTGGTTTTGATTTTGGAAACTGTGACCCTGATTGAAGTTACCTTGGTTTTGATAACCTTGGTTCACTCTATTTTGGTTTTGGCCACGGTTTTGGACATTTTGGTTTTGGTTAAAACCGGGAGGTCCAGGATAATGGTGAGGACGATAGTTCGGGTCCATAGGAGGACGGTATTGATTGCCTCCTTGATTTTGGGACCCGACAATAGCATTAGCTTCATATGGAGTACCATCAGTAGCTGTGCAGTTGTAGTAGGCATGCGGCCCACCACAAGTCACACAAACTTCCACTTTTTTAACCTCAGCAGGGGGAGGATGTTGTGGAAATGAGACTTTCTTTGTTTGGGCGAGAACCAAAGCTTGGATCGCTTCAGTGAGCTTGTCAAGCTTAGCATCCGTGCTAGATTGACCCACAGAAGATGAAGTAGAAGGACCCGCATTGATTTGAGAAACAATCGGTTTGCTTCGTGTAGAGCGGACCTTGGACTTGTTTTCTATGATTTGCAAAGCTTCTTTTGTGGTTCTACTCAAAAAATTTTCTCCCGCGGAGGCATTGAGAGAATCCTGATCAGCTTGGCTCACGCCATTGTAAAAAGTATCGAGTTGCATCAACTCAGAGAAACCACGATGTGGACACTTGCGAAGTAATTCTTTGAAACGATCCCACGCTTCACCAAAAGATTCATCGTATTTTTGAGTGAACTTGGTGATTTCGTTTTTAAGACTCGTGGTCTTGGAAGGTGGGAAGAATTCATTCACAAACTTTTTGACAAGATCTTCCCAAGTCTCGATAGATCGTGGAGGTTGTTTTTCAAGCCAAATCCGGGCTTGTCCTTCCAAGGAGAATGGGAAGAGAAGAAGTTTTATTGCTTCACACGGGACATTTTTGTATTTGATGGTCGATGTGATTTTATTGAACCATCGAATATGAGCATGAGGATCGTCCCTCTCAAAACCGTAGAATTGACTTGAGGTTACAAGATTGAGTAACCCGGTTTTGAGCTCAAAACTATCAGCCACGATGGCTGGAACAACAATGGCATCTCCGTAACCCTCGATGGGTGCTTGGAGAAGTTCACACATGGGCCGGTCTTCCGCCATGGTGACAGTGGGTGTGGCAACAGTGCGGATCTCAGATCCGACTATTGGTGCTGAACGTCTACGAGGTCTTCTAGGTTTTCGTACAAGCTCACGTAATAGGCTAGTAGACCTAGAAGAACGAGTGCGCATGCACTAAGGACAAAAATCATTCAAAACAAAGTCGAGACAAAACCACAGTGAACTTAAACCAATAATCACAAGTGAGTGGCTTCTTTAGAAAAGGTACACCACTCACAAGGATACAAAGGCAAGTTTTAATCTTTTTGGTTTGGGAACTTATTTGTTCACACCCCCAGTTGGCAGGTGTTCTGTCTTGGTTTTCGACGGTTTATTTTTATGTAGAATTATTATTCACAAGAAAGAGACGAATGTTTTTGTGTTTTGTGTATGGGTTTAAAAACTTTTGGAAAATATTTTTGGTATCGTTTCGTTTACCAAAATCGTTTCTCTTTAAGAATCACCTTAAAAGAAAACCGATTTAGAAAACGTTACGATCTGTTTTGTTGTTTTTAATTTTTTTTTTGGTGTTTTAACACTTTAGGAAAAGTGTTAATGACTTTTTTGTATTTTGATTATGAAAATATACACAAGTGGTGGTATTTGTACAGTGAAAGAGGTGAGATAATACTAATCTCAAATAACACTAAAGAAACGCGCACACTTCCCCGGCAGCGGCGCCAAAAATTGATTGATGCTAAACCGTCAACTTATATTGACCAAGTAATAGTCAACAAAGTCAAATAGTCTAGGTCAATGCTCCGGGTAATATAAGGTATCACCAGGTCGTTAAGTCCCGTTGAAGTGTGAATTGTAACTTTAGCGTATTCGTGATCGGGTAATTATTCACAGAAAAGGGTTATGATTAGAATTATTTGGAAATTATTAACAAATATAGCTTAGGAAAGCTACGTGAGTGATTACGAGAATTTAGATTACGAAGATTTGAGCTAAAACCTAAAAACGTACGTTTTAATTAAAAAAAACGTATACAGACGAACAAAACAAAAAGTACAACTGATGGACTGGGAGGGTTAAAAGTGTAAATTTGGTATTTTTACAATCCTATTAATTAAAGAAAATTTTAAGAAAATTAAAAACTATTTTTACACTATTTAATTATTTATTATTAATTAATTACTATTTATCTATTTATTACTAATTAAACTAATTAGAATTATTAAAAATACTAAAAAGGCTTAGAAAATTAAGAAAAATTTTACAAATCTAATTAACCATCATAGGAATCCTAAAAAATTATAAAAAGTTAATTTTATGTATTTTTAAGCTAATTAACTAATTATTAATCTAATTACTTATTAATTTCTAATTAAACTAATTAAATTATAAAAAATAGAAAATGAACAGTAAAAATTCTAGAAAAATTTATGAAAATGTTTTAACTAAAATAAAAGCTTGAAAAATTATAAAAACTATGTTATACTATATAAAATCTAATTATGCTATTTAATTGATTAATATTAATTAAAACTAAATTAAACTAAAATTAATTAGAAATACCACTAAAAGACAAAATAAAAATCTGGAAAAATTTGTAAAATTATTTTAACCTAAAATATAATTTCTAAAAATATAAAAGTGATATATTACTTAGAAATAAATTAAAAAGAAAAATAAATTGATAAATCCTATTAACTAGAAGCTATCACTAATATTAAAGTTGGTTTTTTGGTTTTTTTTTTTTCTTTTTCTAAACTGAATATAGACTAACAATAAGAACTTTTAACAAAAACACTTTAACTACACCCTAAGAAATAAGCATTTGAAGTGCTTATTAATCCCACAGTTGACTTTTGTTGACTGTGGAGGTTTTTTAAGCTCAAATGGAAGATGTGGGGTCCACAATGGTAATTTATGGTTTCTCTGAGTTTGTTATACTAGAATAAGCAAGAATAAGCCAAACTTGTGGCTTCAATAAGCCAAAAAGCACAAATAAGCAGTTTGCTCACTTTGTTTCTGAATCAGATTTGGGACAAGGTTTTGGGGTCAAACAAAGTGGGGTCCACTGATCTTATGGTCAAACTAAAGGTCAACCCTTGATCCTGGGTAGGAGGGGGGTTGAATGGTGCAAAGTAGGGACTGTGGGACCCACTGGGTCAATCACAAAACACCACCAAAGATGGGGGTGTGAAACAGTCTGCTGAGACAGGGCAAAGCTTTGCCCTGCAGTCCAATTCAAGGGGCAATTTGGTCCCTAAGAAAAATTCACAAAAATGTAACCAACTTGAAAATCAAAAATACTACTGATAGAGTTAAAGCACAACAATTTTCAGACCCCCAATCCCAACACTAAAATCAAATAAATTCTCCCAAGTTTTGCAAAAATCTGAGTTTAGTACTTTTGACTTTTAGAGAAATTGCAAGATTTGACTTTTGTGAACTTGTGTGACTGATTTAATGATGAAATGTGTTGTGATGAACTATATGAAAACTATTTTAAGTGAAATCATCCATTTATAACAAGATTTGATGGGTTTGATCTTTAAAAATTCACCACAGTTGACTGTGGTGATCACTTCTTAGTGATTTTGACTTTTGTGACTATTACTATCAAAGTCTTGGTTGTTTTGGTTTATTTGAGTACTGAGTATGAGGTATGGATCACAATTGAGCAATGACACCACCTACAATACACTAACACAGTCACAACCAAACACTCCTTTAAAATTATTTATTGAAGAGATTTTAACTTAGACAAACATATAACATAAACAAATGATTACTACTGATCTAAATGCTAATATTTAACTAAAATAAGCTTAAATAAACAGTTAAAGCTACTCAATACTAAAGATGAAAGATTTTTAGCTTACAAAGCCTTCCAAGCCAACTGATTAAGAACCAAGGAACCAAGTTAACCAATCCTATGCCCTCCCATGAGGTACCTAACCCACAGCCATCCTAAATACACTGTGCTCCATGCTCATTCAGCTTGCACTCTTCTATTTTTTATTTATTTTTATTTTTCTTAATTTTTTAGTATTTAATGAAAACTGAATTAAGAGTGTTCACACAAGCTTATGATGCTTTAAAAATATTGTTTCTGAGCTTGTGAGAGCTTCTGAGTAGGTTAAACACACATTAGATATCTTAATTAGAACTTGATAATTTGAAATGAGACTTTGAAAAGTGAAAATGAGAATTATACTTGAAACTGAACTTTCATTGATAAAAACAGTTACAATACTTTGAAAATAAACTAAAACTACATAAAAACTAAGAAAATTACACACTACTAAGCTCATATGAGCTAAACTATATATATCGACCTAAAACTAATGCCCTAAGTCTTCCACATGGCTTCCTTTTGAAAACTGAGAGTCCCAATGTCTTTGTGTTGACCCTCTGACCAAATCCCATCCATTTAATTAAGCATTGATCAATCCTAGCCATTGATTGGCTTTTTGGCGCCAAAATTTATACGGGGTAGTTTTGAGTGGTACTAGTGAGGGGTTGGTGATGCATTTATGGTGGTGGGTTTGTTTGGTGAGGGGAATTTATTGTGGGGGGCTGAGTTGGTGAAAAGGTGAGGAGGGGGGGCTGTATGCCCTGGTTTTGCGCGGTATTGTTGGGGAAGAAAGGTCAAAGGGTAGTTTGACCCTCGTTGACTGTTTGACCGGGTATTAGCAAAAAGGGACTGGGCCTAGGTTGGGCTTTTGGGTGGACTGGGTTGATGGGTGGGGTGGAATGGGTTTGTTTTGGTTTTGGTTTAAATAAAAAAGGGTCCGGTTGGTATTTATTAGCCATAGGGACCAATTTTGTAAATTTGGAAAAAGTGAGGGCTGAAATGGTAATTTCTCCAAAGTACCCAATAGGACCAATGTTGCCAATAACCATAACTCCAAGAATCATTTTTGTAATTTTCCAATTTTCAAAATTCCAAAACTTTCCAGGGACCACTTTTGCCATTTTTGGATTTTTCAGGGACTAAATATGTAATTTTGGAAAACTTGCAACCCAAATGTAATATTTTGTGAAATTGACTTTCAAAACCTTGGGTTGACTTTTTCTTTCAAAATAAATGCATAGGGACTAAAATTGACAAGTTTTGAAACTTGGGGGACTGAAACTGCCAATACTGCAAACTTTGTACGTTTTTTCTTTGTTTTTGCACATTTTGCTTTTAAAACACATAAAATACAATCCCTGGGATATTTTAAGTATTTTGATATCTTTTTGATTGTTTTTGTGCGTTTTGGCAGTTTAAATATATCAAAAACGATGAGTGTTTGAGCACTCATCATGTTCTGTCAAGAAGAGAATCCCAGCCCTATATTTATAGGGCATGGAATAGGGTTAAGGCGTAGAGTGGGCCGCTGTCTACCGGGTCGGGCCCATTCCAGACAATGTGTCCACAAGCCCCACAAGTCTAGTGTGACATAGTGCATGGCTATATTGTGCTAGACTTAAGTTCTGTTCATAGCCACGTAGGCCCAATCAACTATGATGGCATGGCCCATGTGTGCGCAACTCAGGTGTGCACATGGGACGGACTATACTGCTCAAACCAAATGCGACAGTGCGTACTGGACCCATGGCGCCGTCCTGTTTAGCCCATTAGACTATATCCGAATCCGCGGCCTTGTAGGCACTTCCGCGGTGACCTGAGTAACACCCGTTCTTACATGACGGGGAGGATGCGCATATGCTAGGTTTCCCACCACAGTGTGACAGTAAAGACCCTGTAAGAAGAACATGTAGTTTTATAGTTGGGGTAACACTGACAATGCGATTGTGAGAGTCTCACAATGGTGAAAGTGGATCCCGTATGCTGCATCCTAGGTAAGGGCATACCTTTTGTACTAATAGCGATGCAACATGGTGCGACAGAAGACGTGCTTCTACAGCAGAGGTGCGCGTTGTGCGTGACAAGGTGCGAACATTACATCCGACAAAGGACGTCTCCCCTGAGGCAAGATGGTGCGAATATTTAAATTCGCCTTCGTACCAGGCTTGCAATACCTCTTGCGTAGGTTCTGCTTCCAAATATACCTGAGTGACGCGTACGGAAACAGTGGTATTATATACCCTGGTATCCCCCAAGTTTGATGGTGCTACTCTTGTAGGAGCATTAAATTTAGTTATTCAAATCCTGAAAAATACTTAATGCAAATATTAAAAGTATATGCCGCGAATCGCAACATATAAAATCTAATGAAGTAAAAGATTAGCGTGAAACAAAATATAGCACATAGCATATATAATTAATTGTTTATATATATATATATATATATATATATATATATATATATATATATATATATATATATATATATATAAACCCGGATGGATGCACCGTGACCGCGACTAATAGTTTCAATCATACGCACAAACGCAGATGGACGTGTCGTGACCGCATAGACTCGAACATTTGTGGACGATCGCAGATGACCACGGCTTTTGTCCAGTGCGCTCATGGCGATTGACAAGCATCGTGGTGCCTGTACATGACAGTGCGCTCATGGCGCTAATCTGCCAAGATGTCTGAACGCACGGCCTAACGCGGGTAGATTTATCGTGCGTTGTTCGAATACGTAGTTCTATACTGCAAACAAGCGTGAACAGGCATACCAGCCGTAAAAGCAGTATGTGCGCGAATCAATCCGCGGCTAAAAGATAAAGTAGGTCCGATCATGTGGACTTAGTGTGGCTATATATTTAATCGTGTTTACCAAGTTAAAACATTAAGATACCGGCTTTTGAACTCGATGGTTGCTTTTCGGCGACGTGAGAGCACGAAACTTGTCATAGTCATGTCCCACGGATGGCGCCACTTGTTGATGCATAATCCGGCGCGGGCTGGATTTGACGACTCTCCCTGGGCCGTTCGTCGTCTTCTCGAGCCCTGAGTAGACCTGTCAATAAAGAGAACCCGTTAGGAGTGGACCCGAGGCCGTAGCCCCGGGATCCACCTCCGACGGTCAAGTTAGTAATTATGCGATATAGCATACAAGAGTTAGGTTTAGAGTAACCTGTTGTGTTCTGTGAAGAAGAGAATCTCAGCCCTATATTTATAGGGCATGGAATAGGGTTAAGGCGTAGAGTGGGCCGCTGTCTACCGGGTCGGGCCCATTCCAGACTATATGTCCACAAGCCCCCCAAGTCTAGTGTGACATAGTGCATGGCTATGTTGTGCTAGACTTAAGTTCTGTTCATAGCCACGTAGGCCCAATCAACTATGATGGCATGGCCCATGTGTGCGCAACTCAGGTGTGCACATGGGACGGACTATACTGCTCAAACCAAATGCGACAGTGCGTACTGGACCCATGGCGCCGTCTTGTTTAGCCCATTAGACTATATCCGAATCCGCGACCTTGTAGCCGCTTCCGCGGTGACCTGAGTAACACCCGTTCTTACATGACGGGGAGGATGCGCATATGCTAGGTTTCCCACCACAGTGTGACAGTAAAGACCTTGTAAGAAGAACATGTAGTTTTATAGTTGGGGTAACATTGACAATGCGATTGTGAGAGTCTCACAATGGTGAAAGTGGATCCCGTATGCTGCATCCTAGGTAAGGGCATACCTTTTGTACTAGTAGCGATGCAACATGGTGCGACAGAAAACGTGCTTCTACAGCAGAGGTGCGCGCTGTGCGTGACAAGGTGCGAACATTACATCCGACAGATGACGTCTCCCCCGAGGCAAGATGGTGCAAATATTTAAATTCGCCTTTGTACCGGGCTTGCAATACCTCTTGCGTAGGATCTGCTTCCAAATATACCTGAGTGACGCGTACGGAAACAGTGGTATTATATACCCTGGTATCCCCCAAGTTTGATGGTGCTATTCTTGTAGGAGCATTAAAATTAGTTATTCAAATCCTGAAAAATACTTAATGCAAATATTAAAAGTATATGCCGCGAATCGCAACATATAAAATCTAATGAAGTAAAAGATTAGCGTGAAACAATATATAGCACATAGCATATATAATTAATTGTTTTTTTATATATATATAAAAAAAACCCGGATGGACGCACCGTGACTGCGACTAATAGTTTCAATCGTACGCACAAACAAAGATGGACGTATCGTGACCGCATAGACTCGAACGTTTGTGGACGATCGCAGATGACCACGGCTTTTGTCCAGTGCGCTCATGGCGATTGACAAGCATCGTGGTGCCTGTACATGACAGTGCGCTCATGGCGCTAATCTGCGAAGATGTCTAAACGCACGGCCTAACGCGGGTAGATTTATCGTGCCTTGTTTGAATACGTAGTTCTATACTACAAACAAGCGCGAACAGGCATACCAACCGTAAAAGCGGTATGTGCGCGAATCAATCCGTGGCTAAAAGATAAAGTAGGTCCGATCGTGTAGACTTAGTGTGGCTATATATTAAACCGTGTTTACCAAGTTAAAACATTAAGATACCGGCTTTTGAACTCGATGGTTGCTTTTCGGCGACCTGAGAGCACGAAACTTGTCATAGTCATGTCCCACGGATGGCGCCACTTGTTGATGCATAATCTGGCGCAGGCTGGATTTGACGACTCTCCCTAGGCCGTTCGTCGTCTTCTCGAGCCCTGAGTAGACCTGTCAACAAAGAGAACCCGTTAGGAGTGGACCCGAGGACGTAGCCCCGGGATCCACCTCCGACGGTCAAGTTAGTATTGATGCGATATAGCATACAAGAGTTAGGTTTAGAGTAACCTGTTGTGTTCTGTCAAGAAGAGAATCCCAGCCCTATATTTATAGGGCATGGAATAGGGTTTAGGCGTAGAGTGAGCCGCTGTCTATCGGGTCGGGCCCATTCCAGACTATACATCCACAAGCCTCCCAAGTCTAGTGTGACATAGTGCGTGACTATGTTGTGCTAGACTTAAGTTCTAGTCATAGCCACGTAGGCCCAATCAACCATGATGGCATGGCCCATGTGTGCGCAACTCAGGTGTGCACATGGGACGGACTATACTGCTCAAACCAAATGCGACAGTGCGTACTGGACCCATGGCGCAGTCCTGTTTAGCCCATTAGACTATATCCGAATCCGCGACCTTGTAGGCGCGTCCGCGGTGACCTGAGTAACACCCGTTCTTACATGACGGGGAGGGATGCGCATATGCTAGGTTTCCCGCCACAGTGTGACAGTAAAGACCCTGTAAGAAGAACATGTAGTTTATAGTTGGGGTAACACTGACATTGCGATTGTGAGAGTCTCACAATGGTGAAAGTGGATCTCGTATGCTGCATCCTGGGTAAGGGCATACCTTTTGTACCAGTAGCGATGCAACATGGTGCGACAGAAGATGTGCTTCTGCGGCAGAGGTGCGCGCTGTGCTCGACAAGGTGCGAACATTACATCCGACAGAGGACGTCTCCCCTGCGGCAAGATGGTGCGAATATTTAAATCAGTATTTGTACCGGGCTTGCAATACCTCTTACGTACGATTTGCTTCCAAATATACCTGAGTGACGCTTACGAAAACAGTGGTATTATATACCCTGGTAGCCCCCAAGTTTGATGGTGCTACTCTTGTAGGAGCATTAAACTTAGTTATTCAAATCCTGAAAAATACCTAATGCAAATATTAAAAGTATATGCCGCGAATCGCAACATATAAAATCTAATGAAGTAAAAGATTAGCGTGAAACAATATATAGCACATAGCATATATAATTAATTGTTATATATATATATATATATATATATATATATATATATATATATATATATATATATATATATATATATATATAAACCCGGATGGACGCACTGTAACCGTGACTAATAGTTTCAATCGCACGTACAAACGCAGATGGACATATCGTGACCGCATAGACTCGAACGTTTGTGGACGATCGCAGACGACCACGGCTTTTGTCCAATGCGCTCATGGCGATTGACTAGCATCGTGGTGCCTGTACATGACAGTGCGCTCATGGCGCTAATTTGCGAAGATGTCTGAACGCACGGCCTAACGCGGGTAGATTTATCGTGCGTTGTTCGAATACGTAGTTCTATAGTGCAAACAAGCGCGAACAGGCATACCAACCATAAAAGCAGTATGTGCGCGAATTAATCCGCGGCTAAAAGATAAAGTAGGTCCGATCGTGCGGACTTAGTGCGTCTATATATAAAATCATGTTTACCAAGTTAAAAGATTAAGATACCGGCTTTTGAACTCGATGGTTGCTTTTCGGCGATGTGAGAGCACGAAACTTGTCGTAATCATGTCCCACGAATGGCGCCACTTGTTGATGCATAATCTGGCCCAGACTGGATTTGACGACTCTCCCTGGGCCATTCGTCGTCTTCTCGAGCCCTGAGTAGACATGTCAATAAAGAGAACCCGTTAGGAGTGGACCCGAGGCCGTAGCCCCGGGATCCACCTCCGACGGTCAAGTTAGTATTGATGCGATATAGCATACAAGAGTTAGGTTTAGAGTAACTTGTTGTGTTCTGTCAAGAAGAGAATCACAACCCTATATTTATAGGGCATGGAATAGGGTTTAGGCGTAGGGTGGGCCGCTGTTTACCGGGTCGGACCCATTCCAGACTATACGTCCACATGCGACAAGTTAAAAGTTGATCATATGCTGTAGCAACACTTTTGGTAAGAAATAAGGATGTAAAAAGTAGGCCCATTTGAATCATGCTCTTAGAGCAAGTGCAGTGGTAACGTTGAAGGGGGCGTTAAGGGTTGATTAATGCACGTTAAGGTGCGTTAATCATTGTAGAATGTGGCGTTAAGGCTGCGTTAACCCGAGACGTTAACCCCTTAACATCATGTTAAGGCTTGTTTTCTAAAAAAAATAAATAAAAAAAATAAATAATTTGACACTTTTCACCCCTATAAACTTTTATATATTTTGAAATTAAGATATTGAAAATTACAAAATACCCTCTTTTTTCTTGAACGGTATAGTAAAATAACGATACGATTCATTAAATTTCAAATACAATACACGAAAGTGAAAACATATGAAACGTAAATAACGATACAATTTATATAAATTTGTAATTGTCGAATAGATCTGACTTCTCCTCCCACACCTACAACACTTGTTCCTTAACCATTTTCAAGGCGATTTGAAGTTGTAGATCCGTTTCATCATTTCTTAATAGATTTCTAGCCTGACACTGATAATTGGATGGTCTTGAGAAAGCTCACGTAACCTTTCGACCTCAGGAGCACGATTATGCATCTGTATTAAAAAACGAGTTATCTCACCTAGCCAATTGTTAACCAACTTGAGTTCCTTCTCTTGTTCGTTGCGTAATCGGGAAAGAATAGATGTTTGCACCTCAGCTAGTTCGTTTGCCATTTTATGTGTGTGTTAACAGTATTGATATTTGTGTGAGGAAATATCGTTTTGATAAATTGGCATTTATAGGGGGAAAAGTAGCCGTTAAGCAAAATAGCCGCTGGAAAGTAGCCGTTAAGCCTTTTATTCAATTTCAAATTTAAAGCAACATTACACCAAGTTACAAACGATACAAGAAACAAATACACACGATACGGAAAATAGAAAGACACGATACGGAAATACTTAACATAAAACACCATTACACAGAGTCTCTGTCCCATGCCCACGTGTTTCTCAGAATGAACCACACATGTTGATAATTTAACCCTCTCCCATAGCGTTCATGATAAATTAGGTTTGCATTGCTGAGAGGACAAGGGTCTTCACTTGTAAGCAACAACTCTTTGTAAATATTATTATACCTACGACATTCAAGGTTGATTCTACTCCATTGAGCCGTAATACTATTTTTATTACGGTGCTCACCTTCAGTTTGATCGTTGAACCTTTGTGTAACTTCATTCCAAAAAGAACGTCCATTCACAAGGTCTCTAGAATCATGAACTTCAAGCCATATGTTACCTAGCAAGTGTTCTTCTTCCATTGACCAACGATTATTCATTGTGATATGCTTTAGGAGTTTGTGAAGAATACTATTGTATGGTGTGTTATTTATAGGGGATGATAGAATTTTGAAATTTGAAAATTATAATTCAAATTTGAAAACCGAGCGGGATAAAATTCAAATTTGAAAACCGAGCGGGATCTTTCAAACATCTAAAATTCAAAAGTTCATGGGCGGGATTGTTTTAAACGTTTAAAATTCAAATCAATGGGCGGGATTTATGAGTTTATTTAACACCCATTCACTGCTAATTATTGGTCACACCCATTCACACATAATTCTCACACATATCATACATAATTCACAAATAATTCTGATGTAGTCGTTTTTAAGTATAGGTTTGTTTTTCCAAAGAAATGCTTAGGAAAGTATTTCCCCGAGTCGTGTCCCAACGAAGGTGTGAATGGAATTTCTAATTCCCGATTTGTGAAACGTGTCGTGAAAGTAGTAAAATGTGATTTTGATGAGATTATACTAATGAATAAGTAAATTAAACACAAATAACCAACTAAACACGTAAATCAAGTAAACAAATTTAAAACGTAACGTAGAATCGAAAACCGTAAGCTAAAACATAAATAAAATGTTAACGTACGAAATAAAACGCGAATTTTAAGCTACACTACTCCTACGGACTTGGAAATAATTTTGAAAAGTTGAAAATGATAAAAGAAAATGTTAAGAAAAAGAAAAATATTTTTTTGACTTTTTATTTATTTTGTATGAATTAAAAACTAATTAATCTAATTAAAAATTAAAAGAAAATGAAAATAAGGTGAGAAAAATGCAAAATAAATTTTGAAAATTATAAAATAACTAAAAAGTAATTTTAAAACTAAAAACTAATTTTTTTAGCTTTTTGTGTAATTTTTGGGAAAAATGAGAAAAATGCAAATTAAATTCAAATTAAATTCTAAATAAATGGGAAAAATGCAAATTAAATTTCTAAAATTCTAAAATTAATGAAAATAAATTTCTAAAATATTTTTGAATTTTTCTTGGCTTTTTCTGATTTTTTTAGAATTTTTGGTAATTAAAAAGTATTTAAAATTGATTAAAAATGAAAATTAAATAGGAAAAATAGTAAATGGACTAAGAAAAATTTGAAAAAATTACAGAAAATCTAATCTAAAATATTAAAATAAGCTTCAGAATTTTTTTTTTTAAATAAAATAAGCTAAAAAAGTGCTGATAAGCTGAAAACTGCAAATTGGAAAGTGCTTATTGATAAGCAAATTTTGACCAGGTTGACCCTAACTTTGACCAATTGATTTTAGTACTCAAATAGGCTTATTGGAACAGTATGAGACCAAAATGATCATAGAAACTAAGAAATTGGCTAAATCAGTTGTAATAAGCAAAAGGTAAATAAGCAATCAACAAGCAGAATAAGCAATAAGCAAAACTTCAATGGAAACAATCACTACAGGAGTATATGAACTTAAATCACCCAATAAACTCAGTTAATGACCAACAATAAGCAATTGCAACCCTAAAAACTATTGACAGAACCTTGCTCAAACCTTCCAACTAGATGGAACAAATAAGCTGTGGGTAAAAAGCAAATGGGAGCAAAAGCTTTACTAACCAGCTGAGAACTTAGAAATACCAAGAGATCTAACTCTAGATTCAATTCACTAATCTAAAAGTCACCTAGAAATTGTTCCAACAACTGATGAGCAGGGTGTGGACAGATTCAAACAGTCAACTAGATTAAGCAATCAAGCCATCCAAATAAGCTAATAAATGTGAGATTATGGGGGCAAGACTTAGCTTGAACTACTGAGATACCAAATACAACAGAAAATCACAATCACAAGCTAATTTACTAACCTAAAAGGCTCTTAGACCAGCAGCTATGGAACCTAATGGGCTGTATGGTTTTGACTTTTTAAATGAAAACTTAATTTGACTAAAGTGGAATTCTACTGATCAAAACTTAATCTAAATGTGATACTAAGCTAGAAATATGACTTAATTAAGCTTAATTTATACTACTCTTAATAAATAGCAATATCAAAATCTCTAAACCTCAACTATGCTAGCTGATTAGAGGGCTTAATAGGATTTTTGACTTTATCTTAATAGCCTACTGGTTTTTTTGTTCTAATAACCCTATACTAGCCTAAAGTGAACTATTGATGCAGAGAACTTTGCAATAAATCAACAAGAATGCTCAGACAACAGTTGGGCCAAACACCCCTTAACACTAACTGCTTGCACTACTACTACTATTGATTTAAGCTTATAACTACTGATTTTATTAGTGAAACAACCAATCTAAGCTTAATGAAGACTAAATAAACACTAATCAAATTCAAAGATCCATAAAAACATGCAGATGCAATAGTACTAGATTAAGGCAGTAACAAAGAACTTAAAATCTAAACCATATAAGAACCTACTAAAACATTCAATGCAATTTTAATAAGTAAAACTAGGAGCAGATTAGCAACAATGATTATGCTAATAAAATGAAATATGCAGGAATAAAAAAAAATAAAGAAATACTTACTTGAAATACACTGCAAATGAAAAGTCTTATGAAAGGATGAGATAAACTCAGACAAGCTATGATATGGCTTCCTGAACTTATCCAGAGGGTTTCGGAGTTTATATAAACTTATTCCCTCATTTAATTTATTTTTTTATTTTTTATTATTATTATTTTTTTTTTTTTTTTAACAAATGGAAATAATAGCAGAACTAAGGGTTGTAAAAGCTAGAGTAAACTCAAATAAACAGAAATTAAGAGCTTATGAAACTTAAAAGAGCTTATAGAAGAATGCTTAGAAACTGAGTAAATAACATAATTGAGTAAACAACTTAATATTTCATTGATTTGAAAATTACATAAAAACTTAATACATTAAAAAGAAACTTAAACCTAATTCTAAATTCCTACTCTACTACTACTACTACTCTAACTAACTAGCTCCAAATGGGTGAGGAGGAGGCTATTTATAGCCTACTGAGGAGAAAAGGAGCATGGGTATCTTAGGAAACCCCTCAAGTTTTGATCTCGTCCTTCCAATCAAGCTTTAATCCTAAGCAATATTAATGACCCTTGGATCATGAGCCCTCACACGGATTGCCAGCGTGGCACCGTGTGTTTCTGACCCCTCTGTCACATGTACGTCCTTCTAGAATATCCCAATGATTGGGTAATTATATTGTGTACGTGGTAATTTAGAGAGGGGTAAAGCTAGGGTTCATGTAACAATGAATAATTTCTGGGTTTGGTAAATTTAGGGGGCGGGAAGTGTATTTGGGAGATTTGTTTTTCTTAAAAGGTTTTGACTGGATCTTTGACCTGGGTATAAGTGGGTGGATCGGGTTTAAGGTAAAAGGGTGGTGTTGGGCTGTTATTGGTTTAGGCTTGGGTAGGCTTTTGGATATAAGTATTTTTGGATCCGGTTGTGTAAGGTAGTAATAGTTTTAGTCTAAGTGAAGTTTAACAAGGACCATTTTTGTACAAATCTGAAGTTTAACAAGGGCTTTTCTTGACTTTTTCTGATAATTGAAGGTTAACTTTGACTTTTCTTCAATAATTTCTTTTAGGGACTAATTCTGTCATTATTTGAAAGTGCAAGGACTAAATTGCCATTTCTTCCAAACTTTGCTCAGGGACTAATTATGCAACTTTGTGAATCTCTGAGGATAACTTTTGATAATTCGAGCTTTCTTTGATCATTTTGCTTCCCCGGCTTCGGCTTTTGACCTTTTTCCATTCTCGTGCTCGTTTTTGTCGGTTTTGGCTTTGTTTTTGTTCATTTTTCACATATCCGTACCTGCACATACACAAATACAAAAACACACATTCTCTTGGCATATTTGGTTAGTATTTGGCATATTTGGTTAGTATTTGGTGTATTTAGTCTGATTTAAGGCTAAAAAAGATGTGTGAAAATGCACACATCAAAATCCCCCAGACTAAGGTATTGTCGTGTCCTCACGCAATGTCATCACCTCAAGCTTAAGAGATAAGTAATTTCAAAACCTCTCTTTACTGACATTGTAAAGTAGCAATGATGTTCAAAAGAGATCTCAAAATCATTTATTCTCAAAAACGCTCCGTTTTCCGATTTTCATGAATAATAACTACTACTACTCTTTTTGTACTTTTCATATATATATATATATATATATATATATATATATATATATATATATACTTATATTATAAACCAAAGGCCTCAAACGACTGTGGAGCTCTATAAAATTGCCACATAAGCACACCAAGAGCTCTATAAAATTGCCAAATAAGCACACCAATAAATGACACGTATTATTGTTTTTTCTACATTTACTTTATGTACTTAAAAAGACAAGAAAATAAAAGGAAGACTTTTATTCATTTGCCCATACCCTGTTGTTTGTTGTTCACCCTTCGAAATATGACACGTTAGTCTAAATAGTTTGACACTCTTCAACTTTTGACTTTATCATCTATAATATCACCCCACAACCAGAAAACAAAAACAGGCATCTAACATCTTTCATTTGTTTTTCTCTCTAATTTCATATTTTCAGCTTCACCAATCAGAAAACGTCAACAACCAGTCATTCGTCGGAGACTACCTGTCGGGTCACGACTTTTATCTCTTCCAATAAGTCTTTGTAAGTTATCTTTCTGGTTTCTTTTTTACTTTTTCGCGACTCTTTTATTGCAATATATGTATGTTCTTTCACACTGCTAAATGTATCTTGGATCTACTTTCATTATGTGTTGTTTTTTATTTGCAGCTCATGTGGCCGGAGAGGCGAAGATGGACATGAGTCTCCAGCTCATACTGACCAAACGATGGAGATGAGTCTATTTTTATATTGAATTTATTTTGGTTTTTTACTACTACGATGTTTTACATATATTTGATTTTCTTTTTCGTTTTCCTGTTTGTACCTCAAAGGTGGTGGTGTCATTAAAGAAGTTTCAGAAAGTTGAAAGGTCGTACCTAAAGAGGAGCTCGATGTTGGTTTCGTTAACTGCAGTCATGAAGGCGAAGCAAAGAGGAAGATGATACTTGTGAGTTGTGACCATGATATGATAGGCAATGTATATAACTTTGCTCCTTTTTTAGAGCTATTTGCATGGTTATGAATGAGTAATTATTTCTATGATAGTTAATTTCAATGTGTTTAGTTTTTGTAGTTAAGTTGGTAAGTAAACTACGATTGGTAGTTTGTACATAATTAATTACATAGTAATTTTTATTTTTTTTTTCTTTTTTCCTTTTTTTTTTTTTTTTTTTTTCCCGAAAGGCACATAGTGAACTTTTAAGTCACTAAAAATAATTGTTTTATATAATGCATGTTTACATTTTGGATGTAAGTGTATAATATATACTAATTATATTGCGAAAAATTGTAATTGTGATTGTAGTTTGCTATATAATTCTTAGTCAGTAGTTTTTGTTAAGGGTTGAAATACATTGAACTTATTTGGATATTGAATATGTTTTTTTTTTTTTTTCTTTGTGTGTAAAGATGGAAATTAATTATGTGTTTAAAATGGATACTAAAAAAATACGAGTAATAAGTTTTGTCAAAAATGAGAATTATATTGAATAATATCTACTTGCAAAGATAATACTGTAATAGAGGGAGTGGGAGGTGTACAGTGGAACTATAGGAGGAATGAGAGGTATGGTATATTGAGTGATAGTCACTAGAAAAAGGAGTAAATTACACCATTCGTCCTTGTGGTTTGCGTTGACCGCAGCCGTTCGTCCTTTGACCAAAAAAACTGCACCGTTAATCCTTAACGGGCATACGTTAGGCGCCATTAGTCCCTCCATCACTAACGCTCGTTAAGTGTTGTTACATTTTAAGTCCCATGATGGTATACTGACCAAAAGGACGAACCGTGCAATTTTTTTTTTTTTTTTTTTTTTTTTTTTTTTTTTTTTAATATGTTAGTAAGTTCCGTTTTCGTCCGTTTTTTTTTGTTTTCGTCCGTTTTTTTACGTTTTCGTCCGATTTTTTACGTTTTCGTCTGTTTTTTTTTACGTTTTCCTCCGTTTTTTTACGTTTTCGTCCGCTTTTTTACGTTTTCGTCCGTTTTTTTACGTTTTCGTCCGTTTTTTTTTCGTTTTCGTCTGTTTTTTTTACGTTTTCCTCCGTTTTTTTTTACATTTTCGTCCCTTTTTTACGTTTTCGTCCATTTTTTTTCGCTTTCGTCTGTTTTTTTTACGTTTTCATCCGTTTTTTTTACGTTTTCCTCTTTTTTTTACGTTTTCGTCCGTTTTTTTTATGTTTTCGTCCCTTTTTTTTACGTTTTCGTCTGTTTTTTTACGTTTTCGTCTGTTTTTTTAAGTTTTCGTCCGTTGTTTTACGTTTTCGTCCATTTTTTTACGTTTTCGTCCATTTTTTTCGCTTTCGTCTGTTTTTTTACGTTTTCCTCCGTTTTTTTTACGTTTTCCTCTGTTTTTTTACGTTTTCGTCCCTTTTTTTTTACGTTTTCGTCCGTTTTTTTACGTTTTCATCTGTTTTTTTACGTTTTCGTCCCTTTTTTTTACGTTTTCGTCTGTTTTTTTACGTTTTCGTCCATTTTTTTACGTTTTCGTCCATTTTTTTCGCTTTCGTCTGTTTTTTTACGTTTTCCTCCGTTTTTTTTTACGTTTTCCTCTGTTTTTTTACGTTTTCGTTCGTTTTTTTTTCGTTTTCGTCCCTTTTTTTTTACGTTTTCGTCCGTTTTTTTACGTTTTCGTCCGTTTTTTTTTACCTTTTCGTCCGTTTTTGTACGTTTTCGTCCCTTTTTTTACGTTTTCGTCCCATTTTTTACGTAAAAAAATAGACAAAAACGTAAAAAACGGAGGAAAACGTACAAAAACGGACGAAAACGTACAAAAACGGACGAAAACGTAAAAAAACGGAGAAAACGTAAAAAAATAGACGAAAGCGAAAAAAATGGACGAAAACGTAAAAAAAGGGACGAAAACGTAAAACAACGGACGAAAACGTAAAAAAAACGGACGAAAACGTAAAAAAGCGGACGAAAACGTAAAAAAAACATAGGAAAACGTAAAAAAAAACGGAGGAAAACGTAAAAAAAACAGACGAAAGCGAAAAAAAACGGACGAAAACGTAAAAAAAGGGACAAAAACGTAAAAAAACTGACGAAAACGTAAAAAAACAGAGGAAAACGTAAAAAAAATGGAGGAAAACGTAAAAAAACAGACGAAAGCGAAAAAAATGGACGAAAACGTAAAAAAAGGGACGAAAACGTAAAAAAACGGAGGAAAACGTAAAAAAACAGACGAAAGCGAAAAAAATGGACGAAAACGTAAAAAAAGGGACGAAAACGTAAAAAAACGGAGGAAAACGTAAAAAAAACAGACGAAAGCGAAAAAAAATGGACGAAAACGTAAAAAAAGGGACGAAAACGTAAAAAAAACGGAGGAAAACGTAAAAAAACAGACGAAAACGAAAAAAAACGGACGAAAACGTAAAAAAAATGGACGAAAACGTAAAAAAGCGGACGAAAACGTAAAAAAACGGAGGAAAACGTAAAAAAAAAAAGACGAAAACGTAAAAAAAGAGACGAAAACGTAAAAAAAACGGACGAAAACAAAAAAAACGGACGAAAACGGAACTTACTAACATATTAAAAAAAAAAAAAAAAAAAAAAAAAAAATTGCACGTCTCGTCCTTTTGGTCAGTATACCATCATAGGACTTAAAATGTAACAACACTTAACGAGCGTTAGTGATGGAAGGACTAATGGCGCCTAACGTATGCCCGTTAAGGATTAACGGTGAAGTTTTTTTGGTCAAAGGACGAACGGCTGCGGTCAACGCAAACCACAAGGACGAATGATGTAATTTACTCCTAGAAAAAGTGATATCATAATGTACCATTTTATCTAGCATACAGTAATAACTATTTCAAAACAATAATAATTACTTGGAGTGTTGTACACATTTCACCTTGCTTCCATCAATAGCCAAAAGTAATAAGCATTCCCTCTCATTTCATATCAACATATGAATGGCCTCACATGACTGATGATTTAAGCCCTTTTAATGTTAGTTTTTGCCCCCCCCCCCCCCCCCCCCCCCCCTTTTTTTTTGCTTCTTATATATACATTGTCATTGTTTTTAATTGTTTATGAGGCCCTTGGCAATGCATCACTCACCTTATTACCATTCATTCACAAACAACCAATCCCTTTATGCCACATCACCCTCCACTTTTCCCTTCACTCACTCACTTTTTGTAGGCATCACACCCCTCACCCTTCACTCACTTCTTTTTATTTTCTTTTTTCTTTTTTCTTCTTATATATTTATTTCTTCTTCTCTGTTTTTATTTCTTCTTCTCTCTCAAACTCATACATCACCATTACCATACAAAATCATTTTGTTTTCTTTTCTTCTTCTTCCCTCGCTGCTACTATGTTACTGCCATCACCACAAAACCCAAACACCTCCATGATCATCTACAACGTGATCATCTCCAACATCTCCAACGTGATCATCTACAACTGATCATCTCCAACGTGATCATTTTATCATTTGGTTAGATTAAAGCCATTTTTTTTTTTTTTTTTTTTTTTTTTTTTTTTTTTTTTATGTTGTGTGTCTGTTTCACCCCCAACGTTCCAATTTTTGACTTTGCAACGGCTACTTTCACTCGGGAAGGTTTACCGCAAATGAAGCCCACCGTGCGGTAAGGAGGCACCGGCGGCGGTGTTCCCGTGTGGTGGGGCTACCGTGCCGTGCCTCCCCGCATGCGTTGCCAACCCCCTGAGGGTTTTTAACTGATTGTTTTTAACTACTCTGTTGTGTTGCAAAGCTATTGCGCGTCTGAAACTATTACGTTATGCAAGTGTCTAGATGCTCTGTTTGATACATATTGAAACTTAATTTTATCCATTTGCTAAAAAGTTAGACATTCACCCTCACCCTCATGGGCCGTGCATATGCACGGCCGAAACACTACCTAGTATATATATATATATATATATATATATATATATATATATATATATATATATATATATATATATATATATATATATATATATATATATATATATATATATATATATATGTGTGTGTGTGTGTGTGTGTGTGTGTGTGTGTGTGTGTGTGTGTGTGTATGTGTGTGTGTGTGTGTGTGACGGTTTGCTTTGACTTTCATTATCAATTCTTATCTGTTGATAACTTTCAGGGTCAACGAGTAGAAACACTTTTCACAGAGAAGAGACCATACGGATAAAAATCGTCATCCTTGATTTTTCGCAAGCTCCCAAACTAAGTGTAAAATCGAGATCATTGTTTATCCACAAGTTAGATGCTAACACTACCCACAAAAGTTACTTGTGTCATTACCTCTTATTCCCAATTTCTAAGTTTGGTATCTCAAGATTTTAATTTGTGAGAAATGAATTGCGTCATATTTTCTCGTTTTGATATTTTTTAGTCCGATAAGAGCACAAAATTTGAACGCTAAGTAGTTTCCAAACTTTCCCTCGAAAACCCCTGCATACAGAAATCGGGTCCACATGAAGGTCTCTGATTTAACACGATTTATGGAGGCCCCCTTTTTATTTACGACCTAGACATCCCATGTCTGAGACTTGAAACGGAAGCTTTTTATTAGGGAAATCCCCGGAGTCGAAGCTTGGCATTTTTGCATAATTATAAGCACTTTAATAATACTTGGTCCTTAGTCCTTTATTTCAATTACAACAACGGTTTATGAGCCGCCAAGATGTAAGAGCTTTATTATGACCTTGGATTTATATCTGCTGCTTTTTATAGCTTTGGATTCCTCTGCCTTTTTATTTGGCTTTGGACTATTATTATTGATATTCATAATCATATGCCAAACCCCAAGTCCTACGGCCTTTACTAAGATCACAACATCGGCTACGAACCGGCAAGATGCAATAGTCTATTTCATCGTAACACTGGCAGTACCCCTATGTGTACCAAACCCCCATATGTAGAGATTTTATTGGGAACGAGAAAAAACTAAGTATTGCCCAAACCCTATACACTTAATTAATCCAAGAGATCTATTATTATTGGTGTGCAATCTTGTGGGAACAAAGAGGCCACAAGTACCTTTCGTGGGCTCTAAAGATATCCAACTACTCCACGTTTAGTACGAAACTACTAAATAAACTCTATCATTCCTCGATCTCCGTAAATTTAAAATCCCAAGTAATGAGATCCGCGGATGCTTAGCCATAATCTTTTGATTATATTGGTTAAGGGAGACGAGCTAGGGCTCAACACGCCCGGTCAAGTCAAAACATTTATTTCTACTCTCGTCGGCAGGAAAGTCAACACAAGGTGTCAAATCTTATTTATTACTTCATGTATATCATCAATTTTTTTTTTTTTTTTTTTTTTTTTTTTTTTTTTTTTTTTTTTTTTTTTTTTATGTGCATATAAAAAGTGACAAAAATTTTAAATTTTGATGGAAAAACGAAGTTGCGTAAGTTAACAGCTCAGACGAAGGTGCAAGGTCAAATCGAATCGAAGATTCACCCCCCCCCCCCCCCCCCCCAGACTAAAGTGAAACATTGTCCTCAATGTTTTAAAGGTACGGGTAATCTACGTAATATCTAAGGCCGTTTATTAAGTATGCCAAGAGATAAACGTTAGTCGATAAGATTTTGGATATGGTGAATTTCCGAAAGAGCAGCGAAGAATGAGACTCGAGTGGAGAAAACGGCAAAACACGAGCACGAGAGTCCTCAAACTTCGGGGAAATTCCTGAACATTCACAAACAACCACGAAAACACGAGTTTGGAAAGGGTCGCCCCCCTCACGTCACATTACTAAGAAAATAGAAAATAAAGAAGATGAAAATGGATAAGCATGGGGTGCCTCCCACGAAGCGCTTGTTTTTGTTCACCGAGTCACATGAGCTTGACTCGATCCCCAAATTAAGTCATCCTTGGGGAGAGCAGATGGAATGGACAACCGGCACAAACGGAGATGCCGGGGTCAAAGACGGTATCCTCACTCCCAGTGGAGTGGAAAAGTGAAGAAATAATGGGATAAGCAAAGAACGGATAAAACACCCAGATAATAAAAGAAAATTCAAGTTCAGAATCACGGGTGGGTTGGGTGGGTAAAATATTAAACATAAGAACATCATTTTCATAAATCTCGTCCACCATTCCAACATGTAACAACCCGCATTTTCGGGACATTTCTCCTATTCACTATTCATCAGTTACTATTCATCGATTACTATTCACCGGTCACTATTCATCATTTTACTATTCATCATTTTTGGAGTCAGTTTGTGATTCCGAGAAACGTTCAAAAATTTTACTATTCATGTGACACTATTCATTTCCGGAAGGAAATCACTATTCATGATCAACGTTCGTCTTTTCGTAAACTGAGTTTACGAGTCTTTAAATTCGCGTAACCAGTTAGGTTTAGCTGCGAATTCATGCATCATTCATTAATGACACTTGATATAGACTGGAATAGTCTACACATCATCATCACTTGAGAACGTACACGGATATGCATTATTCCCATTTACGTATGCTTAATTTGTAATTAACGATACCACTCAGTTTTACTACTAACGTATACCCAATACTCCCGACTATGATCCTAACATATTTACATACTCATAATAATAATATAAAAATTATATTATTAATTTACCCGGTGTTTTAAAATCAATGGCTATACTTTACGGTCGGAGCTTATAACTCCGTCGGTTTGCGTTATTTCAATACGATAATTATTTCAACACCCGATTCTCATCAGGAATAATATTTTACAACTTTTACAACTTCGTCATATTTTATTTCACCTCGGTAACATTTATTTTTAGTTAACTCGGTACCCGATAACACCTAAAATACAAAATATCCAACAAATACTTACAAAATGGGAGACATGAGCTTTAATTAGCCCACAAACATCCTCAAAACCCTCCTTTTGCTTCCTTGAGCCGCCCCCCCCCCCCCCTATGCCTCCTCCTTGTTTTATGGATCTTGCATCCCTAATATATAATTACTTGAATTTGACCAAGACTTTCAAAGAATATATATTTGCTTCACCTTTTCATTTTTCATTCAACACACACCAAACAACTAGCAAATTCTCTCTTTCTCTCATCTTCATCACATAATCGACCAAGGCAAGAAGAACAAGCAAGATCCATTGATTTTTCAAGATCAAATGTTTAATCAAGTCCTAATCATGATCTAGTTGGGGTTTTGTGGCAAAAACCCTAGGATATTATACATTTTCTCCTCAAAATCACTCCAATATCTCAAGTAAGCTTCAAAAACACTTTTGATCCTTTCATACTTTCATTTACTTTATATTTTTATGTATTTTCAAGATATATTGGTAAAACATGCAAGTATGTAAGATCCATACCACTTGTTACTCATTTTGTTTTTATAAACACTAGATCTATAATTTTCACTAGTAATCTCATGAGATCCACCAAGATTGGTGATGTTTAGGAACCCATGGCACCCTAAGAAGGTGTATGGTAGGATTGGGTATTTGTGAAGTTGATTTGAGATAGTTTGGTTAAGCCTTGAACAAGTTACAAACTAGAAAAGTTGATTTTTACAACTATATAAAAGCTACTGTCCCTTTTTGTTAAACGTGGGAAACTCAGGGTCTAGGGTGTAACTTTGGACCCAAGATTTAGAAAATACATTCCAAGACGAAACTATGGCCGAAAACGGGGATAAAATCCGAGTTACGACGAGAAAGATATGTTATTTTCAAGATTAACAACGAAAACTATTTTCTGAAAAATTACTTGCTGTTGAACAGTTTTCATGGACTGTTTCGAGGCCTAAAACTTAATCTAGCCGTCCCGACTTATCAAAAATATATTAGTATGTTGTCCCACGATTCCGGGGATATAAAGAACATAGAAAACGGGCTTATAACGAAAAAGATACAAGTGTTTGAAATCCGACGATATATATATATTTCCATCAGCTTTTTACACTAATAGAGTTTTGACGTAAACTGTCTTTGCGAGACACCACTTTCACGGCTGTTTTTCTTTATGATCGGATCAGTTTGAGTCCGAGCCGTAGTTTTATGAAATCAAGATCTCCCAGCTAGCTTTTCAAATCAATTGGCCGTTTGATCATTGGACTTGTAACGAATAAACTACGACCTCATCTATATACCCGATAAACTATATATATTTTGACAGCTTTTGCTATAATGAAATTTTCTAAGTGTTGAACATAATATTTTCAAATAGCAACAATAAGAGTCGATTCTCTCATTGATCAAGACCTGTATAGCCCAAAAGTTAAATAACACGACTTCAAGATATTGTTACAAGGTTTTCAAAAACGCCGAGCTTGACCATTAACACTTAACGTACAATATTTTCGCGACTAGTTTTGCGAGGCCATTTTGGTCATATTTTCAAGTAATGAAAATGTTATTTTTGCGGCGAAAACCTTATATTTACCGATAAAACACCAAACGAGGATCGTGGAGTACCTTTTCAACACAACTACATGAAAAGTGGTTATTAACTTAACGAGACGTCAAAAATGTATTTTTCGACGATAAGCGTTACTTCCAAAACTAACGAGTGGTATCGATAACATACGTACTTGCATGTGTAGCATCATTTCGTTTCTTACATGAGAAACTATCATTCATATTAGGTTGCGATTAGAGATCGTGCCTCATTTCAGTGTATCCACTTTTGTCATCATAGCTATCGCACCAGGTGAGTTCATACCCCCTACTTTTACTTGATTTTATAACTGTTTTGGGGGAGAATACATGCTCATTTTTTTAACTAAACTCAATGATTGTTTATTTGAATGCGCAATTGCATACTTAAACACTATTGTTTCTCTGGATACTTGATTGATTATTCAAATGCACCTATGTGTGTATCGGTTGCATACTTGATTATTTTCTCGCATACACAAGCGTTTTATAAACATGCAACACACTTTATGAACTCTTGCTTTTATGCAACACACTTTATGAACTCTTGCTTTTATACAACACACTTTATGAACTCTTGCATTTATGCAACACACTTTATGAACTCTTGCTTTTATGCAACACATTTTATGAACTCTTGCTTTTATGCAACACACTTTATGAACTCTTGCTTTTATGCAACACATTTTATGAACTCTTGCTTTTATGCAACACACTTTATGAACTCTTGCTTTTATGCAACACACTTTATGAACTATTGCTTTTATGCAAACACTTTTATGGACCATACTGAAACTTATGTTTTATCTAAACTATTACGCGGATTAGCCTAAGCCTTTGAATCCCACTATGCCCAAACTCATGAACCATCAATTCCTGCTGGGAAGCGCGAATGTTATAAATAGATCTATTGGTGGTGACTCCCCCGTTTGGTTTGACCGGATAGGCAAACGCGAGCGTATAACATGTTGAATTACAAGTGTAACGGGATAAACACTTGCCGGGCCTTTTTATTTAACATGCTTCTAGAGCATGCACACTGTTATAGCTTCGGTTGCATGAACTTAGCGCTAGCGTAATAGACTATTTTTCTATGTGATATTATATTTGTTGTAATGATCACACACTCTACTCATGGTCCACAATCCTGATTTTTCTGTAAGGTAAACTTTATTTTTATGACATTGTGAGTTACACAATGGTCACAAAACTCTCTATTGTACTCACAACACTATTGTTTTAATACAAACTTATGAACTCACCAACCTCGTGTTGACACTCTTTAGCATGTATTTTCAGGTTTTAAGCAATGGCACGCTGCTGGAGGTTTTGGCAGGGCATGGCATGGTCATAGAAGACTCTGATATTCACTTGGGGACCATTTTAAACTATTTGACGGGCCTACTTCCGCACTATTTTTAACGATGTAAATTCAATACTTTTGGTTAAATGATTTTATTCTAAATGATTGAAGTGAAAACCAGTTTTGAACTTGTGTTGTAATACCAATTGAGTTACACCCCAGCTACATGTATGCTTCCGCTGGACCCGATTTTAGGGGTGTGACAGATTGGTATCAGAGCTTTGGCTATAGCGAACTAAGTGTTTTTAAAACCTAGACTATAGCTACTTTCACGAAAACATAACCCTATGACCGTCACGTGCCTGCCTGCCAAGCTGAAGCCTCATTTGTGGTTAGTTGCTGACATAGGTGATGAGATTTGTGTCTCATTATCTGAGATATTATATTCATTATTATAGTCGATTACTATAATTGCCCTTCATATAAGCATGCTCATGTATCGTATATGCCACCGCGCTATGTTTCTCTTTGCATAGTTTCATCAATTGACCTCGAGTTTGGTCACTTGCTTTTGTCTTTCAGAACGTCTTGGTATTTGGGAAGGACATAGTCTTAGTATAACTGAGCTGAGTATTTCAAAATTCATGGAACCTCGGTGGAATATAGACTGGTCATCTATATTCAACCCGGGATAGTGAGATATAGGCTGACCACCTATGTCTGACTCAGAAATGAATTTTGCAATACTGAGAATGGTTATAATAAAATTCTGTCTGGATTGAATTCTCTACTCAATACCCAAATGTTTCATTTACGTGTGAGTAAACACTCATTGGCAGAACATCCATACTTTTCACCGTCTCGTTAACCACCGATTGGAAGCACGCCAACTGGTCATTTCATCTCATGGACATTTACGTCTATGTACGATACACTTATATCACAATATTTTCTTTTATCACAATCTCATTTTGTCGCAGTTGTCACAATCTTTCCCCTTCTCACCCTCATTATCATTTCTTTTCCCCATCCCCATATATATATAAGGAATTAGCTAACACTCTATAGAATCCGATGTCACTCATTACTCACTACTCCCTATATTGATAAGTGGATATTATCAAAGACCTCCCTAGGAAAGACTTTCCATACCAGCTATAAGGAGGATCCCTCGGTACATTGAGACAATTCAAAACTCAACAGAAATCTCAGGATACCACAAAACCATTCGAACCACTAACACTGACCTGATTGCCACAATTCCACCATCTGGAAAGTATTGGCTTGATTGAATTACAAGATTAGTTTTGATGCGAATGCTCACTAAGCAACACTATAGGGATACATCCAACCTCCTAACCAAGACTATAGAACCTTCAATTGAACATGTCCTCACCAATAGACTTTATTCAAACATGTTAGACACCTATGCATTTGTGCGGACATACATACTTGGCTATTTTTATCCTCTTAATACTTTCACTTTAAATGGATTTTTCTCCAAACTACCGTTATACAAAACACTTTTCTGAGGCACTTATTTTGACAAGCAAATTTCTTTTGGTTAATCTTTCACAAAACTATTGAATGATTAGGAAATTTTAAACATCAATCTTTGGTCAACCATATTATCCACCTTATGTTGAAAATTGTCCTATCTTGCATAACTATTAAATTTTGAAACATCAAGAAAAATGTTACCTACAAAACCGTTTGCTTAAAGTTGTAAATTCATTTATTCAGGGAAGGTTTATGAACCAAACACACAATCTCAAAACAAACTTTGAAAATCAATCACTATATTACATCGCTTATACCTTTAGGAGATTGTGATTTGATGACATATAACCTGGGGAAAATCTTAGTAATGGAGACTAAGCATCGTAGGTGGAGAAAGACTCAACTCATGACATTCCTGTGAAGGAATCACAACCTTATCCTAATCTACTATTTTCAGTAACTCCCTTTGACGGACTTAACCTTGTAAGTCTTTCAAAACAAGATTCATGATACCCATTTCAATTATCCCTAATAGAGGAATTTGATTCACCTCAAACTCCTAGCGATTTCATTAAGATTCTTTTGGAACTACACCCCCTATCATCTGCAGACCAATGGTCAGAATTGGAGATCGATTCAAACATAGGAAGATATGCTCAGAGCATGAGTGATTGACTCTAGAAATGGGTGGATTAACCATTTGCCATAAATCAAATTCAATTGCAACCTTAGTTACCACATGAGTGTAGAGACTACACCATTTGAAGCACTCTATGGCCGAAGTGCCAACATCCATTGACAGATCGAAATTTGGAAAAGCCCAACTCACTAGTCCAGTAAGCATTCATGAACCCGATATACACTGAATCATTCAACATTTCTGACAGAGTAGGCCTGGTGGCCGTCAGACTTGAACCTTGTTAGAGCTCAATAGCTTACACGATAAGAATCATCATCTTTTCACCAATACAACTTCAGAGACCAACACAAACTGAACTTCGGGACGAAGTTCCTTTTAAGGGGGTGAGACTGTAACAACCCGCATTTTCGAGACATTTCTCCTATTCACTATTCATCAGTTACTATTCATCGATTACTATTCACCGGTCACTATTCATCATTTTACTATTCATCATTTTTGGAGTCAGTTTGTGATTCCGAGAAACGTTCAAAAATTTTACTATTCATGTGACACTATTCATTTCCGGAAGGAAATCACTATTCATGATCAACGTTCGTCTTTTCGTAAACTGAGTTTACGAGTCTTTAAATTCGCGTAACCAGTTAGGTTTAGCTGCGAATTCATGCATCATTCATTAATGACACTTGATATAGACTGGAATAGTCTACACATCATCATCACTTGAGAACGTACACGGATATGCATTATTCCCATTTACGTATGCTTAATTTGTAATTAACGATACCACTCAGTTTTACTACTAACGTATACCCAATACTCCCGACTATGATCCTAACATATTTACATACTCATAATAATAATATAAAAATTATATTATTAATTTACCCGGTGTTTTAAAATCAATGGCTATACTTTACGGTCGGAGCTTATAACTCCGTCGGTTTGCGTTATTTCAATACGATAATTATTTCAACACCCGATTCTCATCAGGAATAATATTTTACAACTTTTACAACTTCGTCGTATTTTATTTCACCTCAGTAACATTTATTTTTAGTTAACTCGGTACCCGATAACACCTAAAATACAAAATATCCAACAAATACTTACAAAATGGGAGACATGAGCTTTAATTAGCCCACAAACATCCTCAAAACCCTCCTTTTGCTTCCTTGAGCCGCCCCCCCCCCCCCCTATGCCTCCTCCTTGTTTTATGGATCTTGCATCCCTAATATATAATTACTTGAATTTGACCAAGACTTTCAAAGAAAATATATTTGCTTCACCTTTTCATTTTTCATTCAACACACACCAAACAACTAGCAAATTCTCTCTTTCTCTCATCTTCATCACATAATCGACCAAGGCAAGAAGAACAAGCAAGATCCATTGATTTTTCAAGATCAAATGTTTAATCAAGTCCTAATCATGATCTAGTTGGGGTTTTGTGGTAAAAACCCTAGGATATTATACATTTTCTCCTCAAAATCACTCCAATATCTCAAGTAAGCTTCAAAAACACTTTTGATCCTTTCATACTTTCATTTACTTTATATTTTTATGTATTTTCAAGATATATTGGTAAAACATGCAAGTATGTAAGATCCATACCACTTGTTACTCATTTTGTTTTTATAAACACTAGATCTATAATTTTCACTAGTAATCTCATGAGATCCACCAAGATTGGTGATGTTTAGGAACCCATGACACCCTAAGAAGGTGTATGGTAGGATTGGGTATTTGTGAAGTTGATTTGAGATAGTTTGGTTAAGCCTTGAACAAGTTACAAACTAGAAAAGTTGATTTTTACAACTATATAAAAGCTACTGTCCCTTTTTGTTAAACGTGGGAAACTCAGGGTCTAGGGTGTAACTTTGGACCCAAGATTTAGAAAATACATTCCAAGACGAAACTATGGCAGAAAACGGGGATAAAATCCGAGTTACGACGAGAAAGATATGCTATTTTCAAGATTAACAACGAAAACTATTTTCTGAAAAATTACTTGCTGTTGAACAGTTTTCATGGACTGTTTCGAGGCCTAAAACTTAATCTAGCCGTCCCGACTTATCAAAAATATATTAGTATGTTGTCCCACAATTCCGGGGATATAAAGAACATAGAAAACGGGCTTATAACGAAAAAGATACAAGTGTTTGAAATCCGACGATATATATATATTTCCATCAGCTTTTTACACTAATAGAGTTTTGACGTAAACTGTCTTTGCGAGACACCACTTTCACGGCTGTTTTTCTTTATGATCGGATTAGTTTGAGTCCGAGCCGTAGTTTTATGAAATCAAGATCTCCCAGCTAGCTTTTCAAATCAATTGGCCGTTTGATCATTGGACTTGTAACGAATAAACTACGACCTCATCTATATACCCGATAAACTATATATATTTTGACAGCTTTTGCTATAATGAAATTTTCTAAGTGTTGAACATAATATTTTCAAATAGCAACAATAAGAGTCGATTCTCTCATTGATCAAGACCTGTATAGCCCAAAAGTTAAATAACACGACTTCAAGATATTGTTACAAGGTTTTCAAAAACGCCGAGCTTGACCATTAACACTTAACGTACAATATTTTCGCGACTAGTTTTGCGAGGCCATTTTGGTCATATTTTCAAGTAATGAAAATGTTATTTTTGCGGCGAAAACCTTATATTTACCGATAAAACACCAAACGAGGATCGTGGAGTACCTTTTCAACACAACTACATGAAAAGTGGTTATTAACTTAACGAAACGTCAAAAATGTATTTTTCGACGATAAGCGTTACTTCCAAAACTAACGAGTGGTATCGATAACATACGTACTTGCATGTGTAGCATCATTTCGTTTCTTACATGAGAAACTATCATTCATATTAGGTTGCGATTAGAGATCGTGCCTCATTTCAGTGTATCCACTTTTGTCATCATAGCTATCGCACCAGGTGATTTCATACCCCCTACTTTTACTTGTTTTTATAACTGTTTTGGGGGAGAATACATGCTCATTTTTTTAACTAAACTCAATGATTGTTTATTTGAATGCGCAATTGCATACTTAAACACTATTGTTTCTCTGGATACTTGATTGATTATTCAAATGCACCTATGTGTATATCGGTTGCATACTTGATTATTTTCTCGCATACACAAGCGTTTTATAAACATGCAACACACTTTATGAACTCTTGCTTTTATGCAACACACTTTATGAACTCTTGCTTTTATACAACACACTTTATGAACTCTTGCATTTATGCAACACACTTTATGAACTCTTGCTTTTATGCAACACATTTTATGAACTCTTGCTTTTATGCAACACACTTTATGAACTCTTGCTTTTATGCAACACACTTTATGAACTCTTGCTTTTATGCAACACATTTTATGAACTCTTGCTTTTATGCAACACACTTTATGAACTCTTGCTTTTATGCAACACACTTTATGAACTATTGCTTTTATGCAAACACTTTTATGGACCATACTGAAACTTATGTTTTATCTAAACTATTACGCGGATTAGCCTAAGCCTTTGAATCCCACTATGCCCAAACTCATGAACCGTCAATTCCTGCTGGGAAGCGCGAATGTTATAAATAGATCTATTGGTGGTGACTCCCCCGTTTGGTTTGACCGGATAGGCAAACGCGAGCGTATAACATGTCGAATTACAAGTGTAACGGGATAAACACTTGCCGGGCCTTTTTATTTAACATGCTTCTAGAGCATGCACACTGTTATAGCTTCGGTTGCATGAACTTAGCGCTAGCGTAATAGACTATTTTTCTATGTGATATTATATTTGTTGTAATGATCACACACTCTACTCATGGTCCACAATCCTGATTTTGCTGTAAGGTAAACTTTATTTTTATGACATTGTGAGTTACACAATGGTCACAAAACTCTCTATTGTACTCACAACACTATTGTTTTAATACAAACTTATGAACTCACCAACCTCGTGTTGACACTCTTTAGCATGTATTTTCAGGTTTTAAGCAATGGCACGCTGCTGGAGGTTTTGGCAAGGCATGGCATGGTCATAGAAGACTCTGATATTCACTTGGGGACCATTTTAAACTATTTGACGGGCCTACTTCCGCACTATTTTTAACGATGTAAATTCAATACTTTTGGTTAAATGATTTTATTCTAAATGATTGAAGTGAAAACCAGTTTTGAACTTGTGTTGTAATACCAATTGAGTTACACCCCAGCTACATGTATGCTTCCGCTGGACCCGATTTTGGGGGTGTGACACAACAATAACTTCATTTACATCGAGCTCAAAATCTACATCGGGTGGTTTCGCGGGTGGACGAGAAGACGGTAAATCAACGAAAATCGAGTCGGTATTAGGAAGTAAATCATCATTACGTATTTCTTCAGTAAGCACGTTTCTTTGAAAGCCATTCTCGTTGTTTTCAATATCTGGTGGAGAGATAGTATGAGTAAGTTCATCGGAGAACTTCTCGTGAGGAGAATCACACATATCATGTGAATCCTGGACCTCGGGTTTTATTTTGGACTCAACACAAGGAATATCAAAGATTGGATTATCATGAGTCAATTCCAAATCGAAATCAAATAACGGATTTGTGAAAGTCATATTGAATGTTTCGGAAACCCTTGGAACGAGGTCATCAATATCTTTAGGATTGAATTCAACTTCGTTTTCAACATAATTCTCTTCTTCTAAGCTGAAGAGCTCAGAAGGTACTTCATCCACGTAATCGATGTCTCGACAAGATAGCGATTTATCATCGTCGAAATCGGAGAACATCTCATCATGATCATCAACGGATTCATCAATTACTTCATCGCTCTACGGTTCTTCATTCAATAATTCTTCAATTAAACGGATGTCTTCCTCTGGATCAAAATTAGTATCATCAACCATCGTCGGATTAGAATCATTGTTAGCAAGACAAGCTTCGATCTCGTCTAAAAAGACATCACTCCTCTCAACCGGTGTGAATAAAGGATAGGAAGAATCAGAAACAATTTCAGAATCACCGTTAAAAATTTCCCTGGACTCACATGGGATTGGGACGAGGTTCTCAACACTAGAATTATTGAATTCCTCCGATTCTGTTGCCGGAATAGTGTTTAGATGCTCGTCCCCCATTTTTAGAGAGTCCTCGGGTTCTACGGGAGAAACATCGGAATCTTTAAGAACGATCGTAATTTTCTCATCATCGTCGTCGGAATCGTCGTACATAAAAGCCTTTCGTAATTTAGCCTTTCTTTCCTCAGCAAGTAATTCTCCCATGGTCTTCTCATGAGGATCGGGAGTATAAGTTTCACGATTAGCCACATATTCTCGTAATGTTTCGATAATGGATTTCATCTCAGCAATAAATTCCATCGGAACTTGAAACTTGTCGGGAATTTGTGGGGGTTGGTTAAAACCATGAGAATCGTAACATAAATTCGGCTCATAATAAAAAATTTCAAACGATCCCCCACAATTTTCAAAATTCGATGAATTTTGGAATGAATCACCATTGTAATACGGTACTTGCTCATAAAAGTTTTGAGAAAGAAGATTAAAATCATTTTGAGGATAATTATCAAAACTCGTATTATAAGCGTAAGACGTTTCAGCACTCGGGGCGTAGCACATACAATTCGCGTATCCACATTGGTTACAAAAACATTGCCCACACGGTAATCCTTCATCGGATGGATTTCTACAATTAAAGCACGTAAACGGAGACGGCGGTGGTGTTGGATAGTAATCGGGAACGTTTTGAAGGATTGCGTTTCGAACATACTCGGGAGTATTACAAAACCAACAAACTCCATTGTGAATATCATTACCACATTGTTCGCACGTACACCAAACACATGAACCTTCAAAGAACGGTTCTCCACATTTAAAACAAGTCGGATCCATAAGAATTAACGGTTTAGAGGGTTAAAGAAGAAGAATTAAATAATAAGAGGATAATAAGATTATTTTTGGTTTTTAATTATCATAAAATCAAATAAAAGGAAAATCAAATTAAAAAAGGAAAATCTTTCTGTATTTTTATTTTTGGAAAACAAAATTCAAAAATTTAAAAATTTTATTCTCTTTTGTTTTTTCAAACGTTACGTTAATCGTAAACCGTTTTCTTTAAATCTACTTGCGACGGAATGGGAGAGAAGAATGGATCTCTCTTCAGCTTGCAATTTAATGTCAAAGCTATCCGTATTTTCCGCTTATTCGGTTGTAGAATTAAAGTAATCCGATTAACAACTAATTTCACGCGTACTTATGTCGTTAAGCTTATTTGGTTTACAACGCCCACCCTTCAACGGGGAGAGTCGAGGCTGTAACTTTATTATTTTTTTGGTATTTTTGAAAACACTTTAGGAAAAGTGTTTTTGATTTTTCAAAATTTTTTTTGGTTTTTATAGAAAATATATATACAAGGAAAGTTTTCAAAACACAATTTCGAAAAACGAAAACGAAAAATTCACTTCAACCTTCCCTGGCAGCGGCGCCAAAATTTTTGATGTAGTCGTTTTTATGTATAGGTTTGTTTTTCCGAAGAAATGCTTCAGAAAGTATTTCCTCGGGTCGTGTCCCAACGAAGGTGTGAATTGAATTTCCAATTCCCGATTTGTGAAACGTGTCGTGAAAGTAGTAAAAAGTGATTTTGATGAGATTATACTAATGAATAAGTAAATTAAACACAAATAACCAATTAAGCACGTAAACCAAGTAAACAAATTTAAAACGTAACGTAGAATCGAAAACCGTATGCTAAAACGTAAATAAAACGTTAACGTACGAAGTAAAACGCGAATTTTAAGCTACACTACTCCTACGAACTTGAAAATAATTTTGAAAAGTTGAAAATGATAAAAGAAAATTTTAAGAAAAAGAAAAATATTTTTTTTGACTTTTTATTTATTTTTTATGAATTAAAAACTAATTAATCTAATTAAAAAGTAAAAGAAAATGCAAATAAGGTGATAAAAATGCAAAATAAATTTTGAAAATTATAAAATAACTAAAAAGTAATTTTAAAACTAAAAACTAATTTTTTTTAGCTTTTTGTGTAATTTTTGGGAATTAAAAACTATTAAATCTAATTTATAATTCAAATTAAATTCTAAATAAATGGGAAAAATGAATATTAAATTTATAAAATTCTAAAATTAATGAAAATAAAATTTTAAAATATTTTTGGATTTTTCTTGGCTTTTTCTGATTTTTTTGGAATTTTTGGTAATTAAAAAGTATTTAAAATTGATTAAAAATGAAAATTAAATAGGAAAAATAGTAAATGGACTAAGAAAAATTTGAAAAAATTACAGAAAATCTAAAATATTAAAATAAGCTTGAGAAAAAATTTTGAAAATAAAATAAGCTAGAAAAGTGCTGATAAGCTGAAAACAGCTTATTAGAAAGTGCTATTGATAAGCAAATTTTGACCAGGTTGACCCTAACTTTGACCAATTGATTTTAGTACTCAAATAGGCTTATTGGAATAGTATGAGACCAAAATGATCACAGAAACTAAGAAATAGGCCAAATCAGTTGTAATAAGCAAAAGAGAAATAAGCAATCATGAAGCAGAATAAGCAATAAGCAAAACTTCAATGGAAACAATCACTACAGGAGTATATGAACTTAAATCACCCAATAAACTCAGTTAATGACCAACAATAAGCAATTGCAACCCTAAAAACTATTGACAGAACCTTGCTCAAACCTTCCAACTAGATGGAACAAATAAGCTGAGCAAATAAGCTGTGGGTAAAAAGCAAATGGGGGCAAAAGCTTTACTAACCAGCTGAGAACTTAGAAATACCAAGAGATCTAACTCTAGATTCAATTCACTAAGCTAAAAGTCAACTAGAAATTGTTCCAACAACTGATGAGCAGGGTGTGGACAGGTTCAAACAGTTAATTAGATTAAGCAATCAAGCCATCCAAATAAGCTAATAAATGTGAGATTATGGGGGCAAGACTTATCTTGAACTACTGAGATACCAAATACAACAGAAAATCACACTCACAAGCTAATTTACTAACCTAAAAGGCTCTTAGACCAGCAGCTATAGAACCTAATGGGCTGTATGGTTTTGACTTTTTAAATGAAAACTTAATTTGACTAAAGTGGAATTCTACTGATCAAAGATTAATCTAAATGTGATACTAAGCTAGAAGTATGACTTAATTAAGCTTAATTTATACTACTCCTAACAAATGGCAATATCAAAATCTCTAAACCTCAATTATGCTAGCTGATTAGAGGGCTTAATAGGATTTTTGACTTTATGTTAATAGTCTACTGGTTTTTTTGTTCTAATAACCCTATACTAGCCTAAAGTGAACTATTGATGCAGAGAACTTTGCAATAAATCAACAAGAATGCTCAGACAACAGTTGGGCCAAACACCCCTTAACACTAACGGCTTGCACTACTACTACTACTGATTTAAGCTTATAACTACTGATTTTATTAGTGAAACAACCAATCTAAGCTTAATGAAGACTAAATAAACACTAATCAAATTCAAAGATCCATAAAAACATGCAGATGCAATAGTACTAGATTAAAGGCAGTAACAAAGAACTTAAAATCTAAACCATATAAGAACCTACTAAAACACTCAATGCAATTTTAATAATTAAAACTAGGAGCAGATTAGCTACAATGATTATGCTAATAAAATGAAATATGCAGGAATAAAAAATAAATAAAGAAATACTTACTTGAAATACACTGTGATAAGTGCTCAAACACTCATCATTTTTGGTCAAATCTGAACTGCAAAAAATACAAAAACACTTTCATAATTGTGTTTATATGTTTTAGATGCAAAATGAGCAAAAACAGATGAAAAACGTACAAAGTTTGCAAAATTGGTAGTTTCAGTCCCCCAACTTTCATAAAATGACAAAACTAGTCCCTGGTCATTCAAAATATGGAAAATTATCACCAAAGGTCCTTTTACAATCATAAGTTGTCATATTTTGTCCTTTGGTGAAAAATTGGAAAAGTTTTGAGAATTTGCATTTTGGTCCCTGGAGTTTCAGTAATTGACAGATTTGGTCCCTGGTGGGATATTTTTGAAAGGAAAATCATTTTTTGTCCTTGAAAAATCAAAGTGTGTCAAAAATAGTCCTTGGAATGAAAGATTGGTGAAATGGCAATTTTAGTCCCTGAGGTTTAGAAATTTACAAATTTGGTCACCGGGAAATTTTGAAAAATAAAAATGGCAAAAAATGGTTTTTGAAATATTGGTGATTGGCAATTTTGGTCCTTAGTAGCAATTTGTGAAATCTATATTTTCAGTCCCTACGGTTTGCAAAATTACAAAATTGGTCCTTGTGATTTAGTTACTTAACCATTTGGACCCTTTTTATTATATAAGCCCAAAATAACAAAACCAAATCCAATCCCACCCTTCACCTACCTGATCCAACATGAACCCCCCAAGCCCAAAATAAAAACCGGCCCACTCCCTCTAAAATTATAACCTGGTCGTTTGACCAGGTCAAACACCACCATCCCTAACCTCTTCTTCCCACCATTAACACCCTAATCTTCAGGTCCTTGTCTCCCCCCTCCTTACCAACTATCATTAAATTCTCACCTACACCCAACCAAACCCCCCTCCTCAATTAATTCCCACACCAAACTCCCCAACAGCCCAATCCCACTTTTCCCGCCAAAAGGTGTTTGAACGGCTTGGATCAAAAGAAGCTCATCCTACGGTTCAAGAAGGTGTGGGAAAGTCTATGAAGACTCCCAGGGCTTATAAAAGTCAGAAGAATGGAAAGATGGAGTAGTAGTTAGTGTAGAGTAGTTAATTAGTGTAGGTTTATTTTCGTATTAATGTAATTTCAATCAACTGTTGTAATTTGTAGCTCAAACATTTTGTTTTCTTCATTATTAATATAATTCAAGTAACTTTAAACATCAATTTCTAGTTTGTTAGGTTAAATTAATATTTTGGCAAATTTCACTGAAAGTGACAATTTCACTTGATTGTTGTTAAATGTTGTTTAACTTGTTCATCTGAGTCCCTTTAAGCTCAGTTTTAAGTTTTTAATAGGATACTAATCCTAAAAACCAGTTTCAACAAGAAAAGCAAAAATAATTAATAATTCAAGAAAATAAGTAAAAAATAGAAAATCAGTAGAAAGGGGGATTGAATCAAAGATTATGGTGAGTTATGGAAGGTTAATGACAATGAAGTCTTGTGGAAGGTTGTAGTTTAGCTTTTGGGTCCTTGTTCTTTGATCTTAGTGGAGTTTTTGTAAGCACTTTCCTATATTTTAGAACTTATTGTTCATACTCTTCATTTCCTGTTTATTTTGGTTTATTTATGGTTATTTAATGTTAGTGTAAGTTTATAAGTTGATTTCATGGTTTAGGTCATAGGTTTGTCTCACAAATAGTCATAATCAGGTTTTATAAGGGTGTTTGGATTAGGCTTGAAACCTGTGTTGAAGTTGTTGTTTTGGGTCAAGGTTGCTTAGTTTATTACTCTTAAGCATAACATAGTCCATTGTGATCCACTTCTTGGTCACTTTTGTTTAAAAAGTCAAAATCCATTTCAAAATCCCTTGACAGTTAACTGTCAAGGATTTTAGACCCACAACCCATCCATTTCATTGCATTAGGTATAATTATAGCTTAATTTCATTAACTTTTAGCTTAAGATAACTGCTTAAATCAGTGAGAGTGATTTCAAACTCAGAAAAGTCAATTTTCAAGTTCATCTCAAAAAGTCAAAGTTGTTCTCTCAGATTTTTCCAAATATTATAGTAATTGTTATGATTTATGTGAGTTGATTGAGACATTGAAACTTGTTTATATTTGTTGTCTACCAGCTCAGCTTTGATTTCCTAGCATCCTCATATTTTTGCAATTTTTCATTTGGGCCCCACATTGGTCCAAAGTCACTTGCAGGGCAATGTGATGCCCTGCAGACAGACCATCAGCCTCAGACCCCAACTTCCATGCATTTCCCTGGCCTACATAGTGGGCCCCACAATGAGCTTATTGGCTTTTTGAGAAGCCAATAAGCTCATCCTCAGGTCCCTGGGCTTATCTTGGGATTTGTGCCCCATTTGATAGGGCTGCAAGGTCCATAAACCTTGTCCCTTGTCTGAGTTGTCTGTTTGGTTTTTGGAACAACTTAATCAGCTTATTGGCTTATTCAGGGTACCACTTTAGTTTTTCTTGCTTAATACATGTCCCTTTAGCTTATTTGAACTTAAATCCACACCTGGTTCTCAGCTCAAAGCTTATTTCAAGCTTATAGCTTAGACAGTTGACCAAAGTCAATTGTCCAAGTAATAAGCACTTGTTGTGCTTATTTTTGAGTTCCACAACTTTTGTTTTTATAAAAGTTTTTCATTTTTAGTTATAAAATAGGTTGGTAAAAGAAAATTTCCAAAAATCCAATTTAATTTTTAAGTGATAGTTTCTATTTAATATAATTTAAATTTTAACTTTCATTTTTAAATTTTTATTAAGTACTTAGCTTTTTTTTATTTTTCTTAAATTCCTCTTATATTAAAGTATTTATAGTAATTTTATTAGATTTTTATTTTATCATTTGGTATTTATTACATTTAATATTAGATTTATTAATTATTAATTAATAATTAAGTTTTAAATAGCATAATTAATTTTTATTAAGTAAGACCTAGTTTTTATATTTTTCCTAGCTTTTATATAATGTAAAATAATTTTAGGAATTTTTTCATAATTTCTACTGTTCATTTAGTATTTTTAATAATTTAAAATAGTTTAATTAGGTAATTAATATTTAATTAGTAATTATTTAATATAAAAACCACAAAAAGACAAAAATACATATTTTTAATTTTAAAACTTGTTTTTAGTTATTTTATAATTTTTGAAATTTTATTTTCATTTTTCTAGTACTTAAATAATATTATATTGTATTTAAGTATTTTAAGTATTAATAATTAGTAATAAATAGTATTTAATTAATATTAAATAATTAATTAGTGTAAAAATTTATTTTAATTTTCTAAAAATTTTCTTTTATCTTTTAGTTTGTAAAAAAGTCATTTTCACCCCCTGGGGGTGTTCAGATTTCACTTTTCACGTTTTATTTCGTACGTTTACGTTATTTAAAACGTGAACGTACGCGTTTTTAGGTTTCAAACGTTTCTGGTTTTTCTACTTTTACAGTCTTGTTCATATAGCTTATTTAAGCTATTTCTTCGTATATTCCTTAGTTTAATCAATCTCAAACCTCTTTCCTGTCCAAATTCACCCGATCACGGATACGTTTTATAACTATCACACCTCGTCGGGACATAACGACCCGGGGAAACCACTATACTTTCGCGGAGCATTGACTCTAGGCAGTTTGACCTTGTTGACCATCACCTGGTCAATTAGGTTGACCGTTTGGAGCCAATCAAAATTTTGGCGCCGCTGCCGGGGAGGTTGTGCGCGTTTATCTAAAAACGGTTTGCTGATTAGTGATTTTGGAATTCGTTCCATTGTACATTTATCCATCCTTTGTTCATATTTTCTTATTATCAAAAAAAACTGTTCACGAAAACATTTTAAAATCAGTTTTCAACGAACACAAAAACCCAAAAACATTTTCTTTATCATTTGTACAAAATGTTTATCCAAAAATCCAAAAACATTCTCCTTTACCCTCTCACATCTTTGATTCTTCATTCCTTACCCTATGTAAACCTTTGATTCTTTCTTATGTCGTATCCACACCATTGTGGTTGCCAATGATGTGGTGGTCCTCATAATGGCGGGAATTGTCCCGGTTGTAGCATGGTAGAGTCAGGAGATGGGTCTGTCTATAACCGAGCTCCCTATCCTTACCATGACACATCTGATTCATCCTACCAGCCACCACATCATGAGATACTGACATATCTGTGTGAGTTTTGTGGTAGTCCTCACCAAGGATTTGAGTGTCAAGCCGGAAACACGTTTGTCTACGAACAGTTTTTCGGTGATGCTCAGAACTTTGGTTATGACCAATACCCATATGATTCACCAGTCCAGACTCAACAGTTTTACTGTTGTGATTACTGTGGAGGTCCACACTTCAGCTCAGATTGTCAAACAGGGAATCCATATCCTTGTGACAATTTTGACACACCTTACTATGACCAACCTCCACAGTACCAAATGAATCAAGCACTTCTTCCAGAAATGCAAAACATGATGAAAATCGTTGATGAACTTAAGGGTTTAGTTAAAGACTTTGCCCAAAGACATACTCATCAAAAATCCATGGAAGAATTGCTGGCTGAAGTGTAGGCTGCTAGAATAAATTCCCAAGATGCTTATGAAAAATCTGTTAGGGAATCAATTGCAAAAGAAAAAGCAGCCAAATCTAGCTCTCAGTTCTGTTTCATCCCTGATGACAGTGATGATGAAGATACCCTTGATATTCTTCAATTTTATAAAACTTCATCAAGTTCATCAGTTGATATCCCAGCAGTTGAGATTCCATCTCAAAAAACTGCTATCACACCCGAGGTTCCCACTCACTCTCTGAGCATGGGGGACGAGCATCTTGACACTGTTCCTAAAAGGGAATCGGACGAATTCATAAAGTCTAGTGTTAAGAACCTTATCCCAATCCCAGGAGAGTCACAGGGAATTCTTGAGCATATGTGTGATATTCCTTCCCCTCTTGAGTGTTCAAACGATCATTTTGAGACTTTCTCAGATTTTAATGATGATTGTACATCTCATGGAGACATCGAGTATGTTGAGGCATCAGTTCCACAAACTGATGCTCATCATCTTCTTGAGGAGTTCACCGACGAACTAACTCACATCAATCCACTTTCATTTGAAGGTGATGATGGTCTCCTCGACTTTGAAGCCAATCTGGGAGAAATTGAAAGTCTCCTATATCATGATCCGTCACTCACTTCTGATCCCGACAGTCCAATAGAGAATAATAATCACTTTGTTCCTGAAACATTCAATACCACTCTCACCAATCCTCTATTTGAATTCGAATCTGAATTCACTTTGATTTCTTATAATCCATTATTTGATATTCAGAATGAGGATTGTGATGAGTCCACAATGGAACATGAATTCACAGATTCACATCTTGTGAATAATTCTCTTCATGAGGAGTTCTCCGGTGAACTCACTCATCATATCACGACTCCTCCGGAGTTAGATAGCTCGGGGGGAGATGCACTCAATCATGAGAATTTGCAAATTCCCACCCACCCTCCCGGGATGTTTTTGAGCTTAACCTTTGAAATCCAAACTCAGGCTAGTGAGCCTCCTCTCGAGGAAGAAGATCAACTCATGATTTTCATCATGATTTTCTTCCTTTTCTTCACCTATAAGGTGACTTCTTCTCTTCTTCACTCCTTCGGGAATGAAGACACCATCTTTGATCCCGGCATTTTCATGTATCATTATCATGAGCCGGGTACTTATCTCATTGGTGTGGAACTTTCACGTGCTTCATATGTTTGTCCAAACATTTTGAATGAAAGTCCGATTGAAATTGCTTCTTCCACATCATGCTTCCCCAAGGACAAATGAATTCGGGGTCGAGTAAAGCTAGCGACTCGGTAAACAAAAACAGTAGCATGCTTATAGGGTTTTCACCCTAAGTGTGGGGGAGTCCCCCACTGTGGTTCCAAATGAAGTGAAAAACAAAATGGTGTTTTCCACACTTAGCGTGTAATGTTGCCCTTTTACGTTCAAAGAGTCGGCATAATAGCCGGGACTTTGAATATTGAGGACAATATTCATTCTACGTGTGTGTGTGTGTGTGGGGGGGGGGGGGGTATTTCGCTATTCTAGCGAATTTTATCACATTTTACTATCTTATACCCCCATTTTTAGCCAAAATTTCAAAAAATTTTCACTGGTGCTTCAAAATTTTTGTGGTTATCAGTCCGCCTTGTCTAACCGACAAAAGGGATTGGCTAATCCAGGAGCAAACGGCTCTTGGTAAAGATATATCAAATCCATTTACGGCTTGCAATTTGCCCAAAATTGTATGGTACCTCAACTCGCCATATCCCATAAAGCGAATGAGTTGGCTAGCCCGCAAGATTATGGCTTGTGGTAAAAGCAGTGGAAAATCCATGATTGGTAATCAACTCACCAAGATGTTGACTAGGTCCATCAAGAGTTGGCTAGTCCAGAAGCAAATGGCTTTTGGTAAAGATTAATCAAATCCGTTGACAGCTGGTTGTTTGCTCAAAATCACACGGTTATCAGGTGTACCACAGTTCTCACACCTGGCTACTCCAGAAGTGATAGCTTTTGGTAAAGAGTTTAAAAATCCATCAAGTTTTCAAAACAAGTTATTGCTAGGGACTAGCAATATTTTAGTGTGGGGGATTGATGAGTGCTCAAACACTCATCATTTTTGGTCAAATCTGAACTGCAAAACATACAAAAACACTCAGAAATGCATCAAAATACTAAAAATATTTCAAAATTGTGTATTATATGTTTTAGATGCAAAATGAGCAAAAACAGATGAAAAATGTACAAAGTTTGCAAAATTGGCAGTTTCAGTCCCCCAACTTTCATAAAATGACAAAACTAGTCCCTGGTCATTCAAAATATGGAAAATTATCAACAAAAGGTCCTTTTACAATCATAAGTTGTCATATTTTGTCCTTTGGTGAAAAATTGGAAAAGTTTTGAGAATTTGCATTTTGGTCCCTGGAGTTTTAGTAATTGACAGATTTGGTCCCTGGTGGGATATTTTTGAAAGGAAAATCATTTTTTGTCCTTGGAAAATCAAAATGTGTCAAAAATAGTCCTTGGAATGAAAGATTGGTGAAATGGCAATTTTAGTCCCCGAGGTTTGGAAATTTATAAATTTGGTCCCCGGAAAATTTTGAAAAATGAAAATGGAAAAAAATGGTTTTTGAAATATTGGTGATTGGCAATTTTGGTCCTTAGTAGCAATTTGTGAAATCTACATTTTCAGTCCCTATGATTTGCAAAATTACAAAACTGGTCCTTGTGATTTAGTTACTTAACCATTTGGACCCTTTTTATTATATAAGCCCAAAATAACAAAACCAAATCCAATCCCACCCTTCACCTACCTGATCCAACATGAACCCCCCAAGCCCAAAATAAAAACCGGCCCACTCCCTCTAAAATTATAACCTGGTCGTTTGACCAGGTCAAACACCACCATCCCTAACCTCTTCTTCCCACCATTAACACCCTAATCTTCAGGTCCTTGTCTCCCCCCTCCTCACCAACTATCATTAAATTCTCACCTATACCCAACCAAACCCCCCTCCTCAATTAATTCCCACACCAAACTCCCCAACAGCCCAATCCCACTTTTCCCGCCAAAAGGTGTTTGAACGGCTTGGATCAAAAGAAGCTCATCCTACGGTTCAAGAAGGTGTGGGAAAGTCTATGAAGACTCCCAGGGCTTATAAAAGTCAGAAGAATGGAAAGATGGAGTAGTAGTTAGTGTAGAGTAGTTAATTAGTGTAGGTTTATTTTCGTATTAATGTAATTTCAATCAACTGTTGTAATTTGTAGCTCAAACATTTTGTTTTCTTCATTATTAATATAATTCAAGTAACTTTAAACATCAATTTCCAGTTTGTTAGGTTAAATTAATATTTTGGCAAATTTCACTGAAAGTGACAATTTCACTTGATTGTTGTTAAATGTTGTTTAACTTGTTCATCTGAGTCCCTTTAAGCTCAGTTTTAAGTTTTTAATAGGATACTAATCCTAAAAACCAGTTTCAACAAGAAAAGCAAAAATAATTAATAATTCAAGAAAATAAGTAAAAAATAGAAAATCAGTAGAAAGGGGGATTGAATCAAAGATTATGGTGAGTTATGGAAGGTTAATGACAATGAAGTCTTGTGGAAGGTTGTAGTTTAGCTTTTGGGTCCTTGTTCTTTGATCTTAGTGGAGTTTTTGTAAGCACTTTCCTATATTTTAGCACTTATTGTTCATACTCTTCATTTCCTATTTATTTTGGTTTATTTATGGTTATTTAATGTTAGTGTAAGTTTATAAGTTGATTTCATGGTTTAGGTCATAGGTTTGTCTCACAAATAGTCATAATCAGGTTTTATAAGGGTGTTTGGATTAGGCTTGAAACCTATGTTGAAGTTGTTGTTTTGGGTCAAGGTTGCTTAGTTTATTACTCTTAAGCATAACATAGTCCATTGTGATCCACTTCTTGGTCACTTTTGTTTAAAAAGTCAAAATCCATTTCAAAATCCCTTGACAGTTAACTGTCAAGGATTTTAGACCCACAACCCATCCATTTCATTGCATTAGGTATAATTATAGCTTAATTTCATTAACTTTTAGCTTAAGATAACTGCTTAAATCAGTGAGGGTGATTTCAAACTCAGAAAAGTCAATTTTCAAGTTCATCTCAAAAAGTCAAAGTTGTTCTCTCAGATTTTTCCAAATATTATAGTAATTGTTATGATTTATGTGAGTTGATTGAGACCTTGAAACTTGTTTATATTTGTTGTCTACCAGCTCAGCTTTGATTTCCTAGCATCCTAATATTTTTGCAATTTTTCATTTGGGCCCCACATTGGTCCAAAGTCACTTGCAGGGCAATGTGATGCCCTGCACACAGACCATCAGCCTCGGACCCCAACTTCCATGCCTTTCCCTGTCCTACATAGTGGGCCCCACAATGAGCTTATTGGCTTTTTGAGAAGCCAATAAGCTCATCTTCAGGTCCCTGGGTTTATCTTGGGATTTGTGCCCCATTTGATAGAGCTGCAAGGTCCATAAACCTTGTCCCTTGTCTGAGTTGTCTGTTTGGTTTTTGGAACAGCTTAATCAGCTTATTGGCTTATTCAGGGTACCACTTTAGTTTTTCTAGCTTAATACATGTCCCTTTAGCTTATTTGAACTTAAATCCACACCTGGTTCTCAGCTCAAAGCTTATTTCAAGCTTATAGCTTAGACAGTTGACCAAAGTCAACTGTCCAAGTAATAAGCACTTGTTGTGCTTATTTTTGAGTTCCACAACTTTTGTTTTTATAAAAGTTTTTCATTTTTAGTTATAAAATAGGTTGGTAAAAGAAAAATTCCAAAAATCCAATTTAATTTTTAAGTGATAGTTTCTATTTAATATAATTTAAATTTTAATTTTCATTTTTAAATTTTTATTAAATACTTAGCTTTTTTATATTTTTCTTAAATTCCTCTTATATTAAAGTATTTATAGTAATTTTATTAGATTTTTATTTTATCATTTGGCATATATTACATTTAATATTAGTTTTATTAATTATTAATTAATAATTAAGTTTTAAATAGCATAATTAATTTTTATTAAGTAAGACCTAGTTTTTATATTTTTCCTAGCTTTTATATAATGTAAAATAATTTTAGGAATTTTTTCATAATTTCTACTGTTCATTTAGTATTTTTAATAATTTAAAATAGTTTAAATAGGTAATTAATATTTAATTAGTAATTATTTAATATAAAAACCACAAAAAGACAAAAATACATATTTCTAATTTTAAAACTTGTTTTTAGTTATTTTATAATTTTTGAAATTTTATTTTCATTTTTCTAGTACTTAAATAATATTATATTGTATTTAAGTATTTTAAGTATTAATAATTAGTAATAAATAGTATTTAATTAATATTAAATAATTAATTAGTGTAAAAATTTATTTTAATTTTCTAAAAATTTTCTTTTATCTTTTAGTTTGTAAAAAAGTCATTTTCACCCCCTGGGGGTGTTCAAATTTCACTTTTCACGTTTTATTTTGTACGTTTACGTTATTTAAAACGTGAACGTACGCGTTTTTAGGTTTCAAACGTTTCTGGTTTTTCTACTTTTACAGTCTTGTTCATATAGCTTATTTAAGCTATTCCTTCTTATATTCCTTAGTTTAATCAATCTCAAACCCCTTTCCTGTCCAAATTCACCCGATCACGGATCTGTTTTATAACCATCACACCTCGTCGGGACATAACGACCCGGGGAAACCACTATACTTCCGCGGAGCATTGACTCTAGGCAGTTTGACCTTGTTGACCATCACCTGGTCAATTAGGTTGACCGTTTAGAGCCAATCACACTGCAAATGAAAAGTCTTATGAAAGGATGAGATAAACTCAGACAAGCTATGATATGGCTTCCTGAGCTTATCCAGAGGGTTTTGGAGTTTATATAAACTTATTAAATCATTTATTTTATTATTTTATTATTTATTTATTTATTTATTTATTATTATTATTATTTATTTTATTTTTTTTTTAACAAATGGAAATAATAGCAGAACTAAGGGTTGTAAAAGCTAGAGTAAACTCAAATAAGCAGAAATTAAGAGCTTATGAAACTTAAAAGAGCTTATAGAAGAATGCTTAGAAACTGAGTAATTAACAGAATTGAGTAAACAACTTAATATTTCATTGATTTGAAAACAAAAGATTACATAAAAACTTAATACATTAAACAGAAACTTAAACCTAATTCTAAATTCCTACTCTACTACAACTACTACTCTAACTAACTGGCTCCAAATGGGTGCGGAGGAGGGCTATTTATAGCCTGCTGAGGAGAAAAGGAGCATGGGTATCTTAGGAAACCTCTGGAAACCCCTCAAGTTTTGATCTCGTCCATCCAATCAAGCTTTAATCCTAAGCAATATTAATGACCCTTGGATCGTGAGCCCTCACACGGATTGCCAGTGTGGCACCGTGTGTTTCTGACCCCTCTGTCACATGTACGTCCTTCTAGAATATCCCAATGATTACGTAATTATATTGTGTACGAGGTAATTTAGAGAGGGCTAAAGCTAGGGTTCATGTAACAGTGAATAATTTCTGGGTTTGGTAAATTTAGGGGGCGGGAAGTGTATTTGGGGGATTTGTTTTTATTAAAAGGTTTTGACTGGATCTTTGACCTGGGTATAAGTGGGTGGATCGGGTTTAAGGTAAAAGGGTGGTGTTGGGCTGTTGTTGGTTTGGGCTTGGGTAGGCTTTTGGATATAAGTATTTTTGGATCTGGTTGTGTAATGTAGTAATAGTTTTAGGCTAAGTGAAGTTTAACAAGGACCATTTTTGTACAAATCTGAAAATTAGGGACTAAACTTGACATTTTTCCAAAATACAATCCAAGGGCTTTTCTTGACTTTTTCTGATAATTGAAGGTTAACTTTGACTTTTCTTCAATAATTTCTTTCAGGGACTAATTCTGTCATTATTTGAAATTGCAGGGACTAAAATGGCCATTTCTTCCAAACTTTGCTCAGGGACTAATTATGCAACTTTGTGAATCTCTGAGGATAACTTTTGATAATTCGAGCTTTCTTTGATCATTTTGCTTCCCCGGCTCCGGCTTTTGACCTTTTTCCATTCTCGTGCTCGTTTTTGTCGGTTTTGGATTTGTTTTTGTTCATTTTTCACATATCCGTACCTGCACATACACAAATACAAAAACACACATTCTCTTGGCATATTTGGTTAGTATTTGGTGTATTTGGTCTGATTTAAGGCTAAAAAGAATGTGTGAAAATGCACGCATCAAATTCTCTCAAAACAATGTGTCATAACAATACTCCAGATAACGACTCAGTTTACAATACCCTACCCGAAGATCTTTTCCCGGTTTTCCCATACGACAATGAACCATGTTGACATGAATAATGCCTAAAAACATTGTTAACATATTAACAATATCTCTATGTTTTGATAATTACAAAGCATAAACTCATTAAACTAAAACTTATGACGTAAACAAGTATTTAGAGATAAATATTTTATTTTGCTTTTCACTTAAGGTATGAATAAACAAAGTGTTTATTGCATTCTATGATCAAAGGAAATCTTTCTAATCACTAGAACTTTTATAAAATGTCTTAAACATTTTATATCTTTTACAAAATTATTTTTGGAATTAAAAGAATATGTTTAAATCATTATTAATATATGATTTCAAATTTCTAACCAAAAATGGAAAATTTTATCCAGAAAAACCTTCCCCGCAAGAGGACAACCTACTTCAACGTTCTGGAGGGGGCAGCCCCCTTAATCATTAAGGGGACCGGCCCCTAATTAAGGGGACAAAGCTTCCACGCTCCAGAATAATAGTTTGTTCCCCTTTAAATACTAGTTCATTCCACAAATTTTTCTCACCTTTTGCACTCATAAACTTTCTGTTCTAGATCTCTGATTGGCTCAGAACAGTCAACCTAAATTAACCAAGTATATGGTCAACAAGGTCAAACTACCTAGACCAATGCTTCCGGGTAATATAGAGTATCACCATGTCGTTATGTCCCGACGAGGTGTGGATTGTGCTTTAACGTGCTTGTGATCGGGTGATTATTCACCGAAAAGGGTTGTAATGAGAATTATTTGAAAATTATGAAATGAAATAGCTTAGGAAAGCTATGTGATTGATTACTGGTAATGAGATTAAGAAGAATCGATTTTAAACATAAAAATGTACGTTTTAATTAAAAACGTACGCTGACGTACGAGAAAGAAAGTACAACTGATGAACGGAAAAGGCTACAAGTGTGAAATTATTATTTTTACAATTCTAATAAATAAAGAAAATTTTAAGAAAAAGAAAAATTATTTTTACATTATTTAATTATTTATTATTAATTAATTACTAATTATTTATTAATTAACGAATTAAACTAATTAGAATTATTAAAAATACTAAAAAGGCTTAGAAAATTAAGAAAAATTTTACAAATCTAATTAACCATCATAGGAATCTTAAAAAATTATAAAAAGTTGATTTTAAGTATTTTTAAACTAATTTACTAATTATTATTATAGTTATTAATTAATTTTTAATTAAATTAATTTTATTATAAAAAATAGAAAATGAAAAGTATAAATTCTAGAAAAATTTATAAAAATGTTTTACCTTATATAAAAGCTAGAAAAATTATAAAAACTAGGTGTTACTTAATTAAATCTAATTATGCTAATTAATTCTTAATTATTAGTTAATAATTAATTAAACTAAAATTAATTCTAAAAACCACTAAAAGACAAAAGAAAAATCTGAAAAAATTTATTAAATTACTTTAATATAAAAGAGATTTAATAAAAATATAAAAATGCTATATTGCTGATTGGCTCCAAACGGTCAACCTAAACTGACCAGGTGATGGTCAACAAGGTCAAACAGCTCAGAGTCAATACTCCGTGGAAGTATAGTGGTTTCCCAGGGTCGTTATGTCCCAACGAGGTGTGATGGTTATAAAACGGTTTCGTGATTGGGTGAATTTGGACGGAAAGGGTTTGTGAATAATTTGAGCTAAGGAATCCACAATGAAATAGCTTAAATAAGCTATATGAATAAGACATGAAAGTTAGAAAAGCCAGAAATGTTTAAAACCTAAAACGCGTATGTTTACATTTAAATAAAACGTAAACGTACGAAATAAAAAGTAAAAACTGAAATCTGAAAACCCCCAGGGGGCGAAAATGACTTTTTTACAAACTAAAAGGTAAAAGAAAATTTTTAGAAAAAGAAAATAAATTTTAACACTAATTAATTATTTAATATTAATTAAATACTAATTAAAACTAATTATTAGTATTTAAATAACTTAAATACAATATAATATTAATTAAATACTAGAAAAATGAAAATAAAATTTCTAAAATTATAAAATAACGAAAAACAAGTTTTAAAAATAAAAATAAGTATTTTTGTCTTTTTGTGATTTTTATATTAATTAAAAACTATTTATCTTAATTAAGCTAATTAAACTATTTTAAATTACAATTAATACTAAAATGACTTAGAAAATTATGGAAAAATTTATAAAACTGTTTTATAATATTTAAAAGCTAGGAAAAATATAAAAACTAGGTCTTACTTAATAAAAACTAATTATGATATTTAAAACTTAATTATTAACTATTTATAAATAAAACTAAAATTGATTCTAATAAATACTAAATGAGAAAAATAAAAATCTGGGAAAATTACTATAAATACTTTAATATAATAGGAATTTAACAAAAATATAAAAAAGTTAACTACTTAATAAAAATCTAAAAATGAAAAATAAAATTTAAATTAAATTAAATAGAAACTATCACTTGAAAATAAATTAACTTTTTTGGAATTTTCTTTTGGAAACTTATTTTAAACCTAAAAACAAGTAACTTTTGTAAAAACAAGTTTTTGGGAACTTAAAAATAAGCACTGTGGGAGCTTTTTGGCTCCATAGTTGACTTTAGTTGACCAAAGTGGAAAAAAGCTAAAATGACCAAGAATGGGGCCCACAATGATTGAATCTGGTTCACATAAGTTGTGTGGACATGTTAAAACCAAAACCACTCAAATAAGCAACTTAAATAAGCCATAAGGTATGAATAAGCACTCTAATTCTTGTTTGGAAACTGAAAAAGGGGACAGATTTTATGTGTTAAATCAGGTGGGGTCCACAAGGTTTTAGGTCAAACCAAGGGTCAATATCTGAAGCCTACCAGGAGGAGGGTTGGTAGGAACCAATGAGAAGGCCTGAGGACCACTGTGGAGGTCAGAAACCACCACCAAAGTGGTGGTGGTTGGTGGTGTATCTGCTGCAACAGGGCATCACCATCCCTACAGCCTACTTTGATCAACTGTGGGGTCCAGATAAAAAATCTCAAAAATCAAAGGATGATTGGACAATGAAGTTGAGGTGGTAGGCTATCAATGGAAACAAATTTCAAGCCCTAAGACCTTACACAAAATTCTAATTAATTCATGCAAATTTTGTAAAAACTGGGTAGCATGCACATTGACTTTTTACTAAAACTTGGAGTTTTGACTTTTATGAGTTTTTGCTGCTTCTAAGTGATTAGTACATGATTATTAAACCTAAATGAGTCTACATATAGCAATCTAATCTAACTTTGTATTGAAATCAAGGTTTTGGAACACCCCACAGTCCCACAGTGGACTGTCAATGCAATTTGAGTAGGATTTTGACTTTGGTCACTCAAGGCCTGAGTTTATTAGCTGATTTTACTTTTTTGAACCCAGCCTAATATGTTACAACATCACTCAACCACATTAACACCCCTGAACCCAATGAGAACAGGTTATCCCAAACACCCCTTAATTGACTGAAAATGGATTTTTGTGAAACAAAATGATGATTCAAGCCAAGCAACTTGAATTTAAACTTATACTAACCTAGATTAAACATAAATAGACAGGAATCAAACACAAAATACCACAATATACAATAATTATGAAATATAAGCAATTATAAAATTGAAATAGAACTTATAATGCTACTAGCTAGGTACTGAGAAACAAGAACCAGAAATCAAACTACTACCTCCCCTGAGGTTACTAACACCAAAAGCAATCCATCTTTCACCCTGCTTCAATCCTTGATCTTCATTTATGGAACTTTGACTTTTCACTATTTCTTATTCTGATTTTTGCTATTTTACTGAAAATGGAGTTATAAGTGGTTTTCAAACTTTGGAATCTTAGAAAAAGAAACTTATCAATGACTAAAATAAGCTCAGAGAATTAACAAACAACACCTCACAACATCTCTAAATTCAAATAAGATTTTTGAGCACAAGATCTTATAAACTGAAATTTGAAAGGGAACTGAAATTATAATTAAAGTGACTTAATATTACATTTAAGATACTGATTACAACCTTGTTTAAATGAAAAGTACAACTAGGAAGCTAAATTACACTAATACGTGCCCTAAAATTACACTACTCCTAATTACTCTTCACTTCTGCTTCTTTCTTCCATTTTATTGACTTCCTCAGCTCTGTGGGTCCCACTGATTATATCCCACCTCACTTCTTAACCGTTGGATTCAATAAAGCAATCCTGACCATTTATATTTTTTGGCGGGAAAGTAAATTTGATCCAATTGTTGTCTGTAACAGATGCCATAGGGGGGGGGGAGTGGGTGGGATGTGATTGGTTTTGGGAAGTGGGATTGAAGGGATAAGGGAGGTGGTGGAGCAAGTGGGGGAGTTGCAGGGTGGTATTGGAGAAGTGGTATAGTAGCAGTGGTGGTTTTGGAGGTAAAGGAAGGTGGGTTTGACCGAGGGGTGTGGGGTTTGTCCTCATTTTTATTAAAAGGTGGAGTTGGGCTGTGGTTGGGTGTAGGCTGGAAAGGAGGGAGTGGAGTGGGCCTTGAGTTTGTAATGGATTTGGGTGTTTGTTGGATTTGGATTAAATAAAATAACAAAGGTCCGTATAGTTTGTAGCAAATAAATCCCAAGGACCAATTTTGTATATTTCTGAATTTGAAGGGCTGGTATTGTAAATGTTCCAAACTCATCAAAATGACCAAACCTGTCAAGTTAGATAAACCAAAGGACCATAAATATCAATTTATCATTTTAAAACCTCCAGGGACTAAAACTGTAATTTTACAAACTTGGAGGACCAAAATTGAAATTTTCCAAACTTTTTACCCAGGGACCAATTATGATAAATTTTGAATTCCCAAGGACCATATTGACTTTCTTTCACAAATATTTCACCAGGGACTGGTTTTGTCAAGTTCTGAAATTTCAGGGACCTTTTATGCCAATTTTGGATTTTGAGGGGTAAAAATTGCCAGTTTGTTAAAACTTTCATCCAGGGATTAATATTGAACAAATTTGATTTCCCAAGGACTAAGGTTGACTTTTCTTTCGTTTTTAAACTTCACGGACTAGTTTTGCCAATTTATGAAACTTGAGGGACTGAAACTGCCAATTATGCAAACTTTGTTCGTTTTTCATCTGTTTTTTATTATTTTGCATTTTAAACATATAAAACACACTTTTAAGATATTTTAAGTATTTTGATGCATATTTGAGTGTTTTTTGATGTTTTGGCAGCTCAGAAAAGGTAAAAATGATGAGTATTTACACACTCATCAATCCCCCACACTAAAACATTGCTAGTCCCTAGCAATCTTTTGAGAAAAACTTGATGGATTTGAAAATCTCTTTACCAAAAGCCATTACTTCTGGAGTAGCCAGGTGTAAGAACTGTGGCACACCTGATAACCGTGTGATTTTGAGCAAACCACCAGCTGTCAACGGATTTGATTAGTCTTTACCAAGAGCCGTTTGCTCCTGGACTAGCCAGCATCTTGATGGACTAAGTCAACATCTTGGTGAGCTGATTACCAATTATGGATTTTCCACGGCCTTTACCACAAGCTATAATCTTGCGGGCTAGCCAACTCATTCGCTTTATGGGATATGGGGAGTTGAGGAACCATACAATTTTGGTCAAATTGCAAGCCATCAACGGATTTGAGATGTCTTTACCAAGAGTCGTTTGCTCCTGGACTAGCCAATCCATTTTGTCGGTTAGACAAGGCGGACTGATTACCACAAAAATTTTGAAGCACCACTGAAAAATTTTTAAAATTTTTTTGAAATTTTGGCCAAAACGGGGGTATTAGATAGTAAAATGTGATAAAATTCGCTAGAATAGCGAATACCCCCCCCCCCCCCCCCCCCCCACACACACTTAGGATGAATATTGTCCTCAATATTCAAAGTCCCGGCTATTATGCCGACATTTTGAACGTAAAAGAGCAACATTACAAGCTAAGCGTGGAAATACCATTTTGTATTTTCATTTCATAAGTAACCATAGCATGGGGGACTCCCCCACACTTAGGGTGAAAACCCTAAAAGCATGCTACTGTTTTTGTTTACCGAGTCGCTAGCTTGACTCGACCCCGAATTCATGTGTCCTTTGGGAAGCATGATGTGAAGGAAACAATCTCAATCGGACTTTCATTCAAGATGTTTGGACAAACATTTGAAGCACGTGAAAGTTCCACACCGATGAGATATAATCCCGGCTCAAAATAATGATACATGAAAATGCCGGGATCAAAGATAGTGTCTTCATTCCCGAAGGAGTGAAGAACAAGAGAAGTCACCCTGTAGGTGAAGAAAAAGAAGAAAATCATGATGAAAATCATGATAAGATTCTCTTCCTCGAGAGCAGGCTCCGTAGCCTGAGTTTGGATTTCAAAGGGTAAGCTCAAAAACATCCCGGGAGGGTGGGTGGGAATTTGCAAATTCTCATGATTGAGTGCATCTCCCCCCGGGATATCAAACTCTGGAGGAGTCATGACATGATGAGTGAGTTCACCGGAGAACTCCTCATGAAGAGAATTATTCACAAGATGTGAATCTGTGAACTCATGTTCCGAAATAGACTCATCGCAATCCTCATTCTGAATATCAAAGAGTGGATTATCAGAAATCAAAGTGAATTCAGATTCGAATTCAAATAGAGGATTGGTGAGAGTAGTATTGAATGCTTCGGGAACAAAGTGATCAATATTCTCTATTGGATTTTCGGGATCAGAAGTGAGTGACAGATCGTGATTTAAGAGATTTTCAATTTCGGCTTCGGAGTTAAGGAGACCATCATCACTTCCTGTTGGAAGTGAATTGATTTTGGTGATCTCCTCAAGAAGATGATCAGCATCAATATGTGGAATTGATGCCTGAACATACTCGATGTCTCCATAAGATGCACAATCTTCGCTACAATCGGAGAAAATCTCAAATTGAGCTTTTGGACACTCAAGAGGGGAAGGTAAATCACACATGTGATCAGAAGTTCCCTGTGACTCTCTCGGGATTGGGACAAGGTTCTCAACACTAGACTTTATGAATTCGTCCGATTCCTTTTGAGAAACAGTGCTAAGATGCTCATCCCCCATATTCAAAGAGTGAGTAGGAACCTCGGGTGTGATAGCAGTTGTTTGAGATGGAATCTCAACTGCTGGGGTATCAACTGATGAACTTGATGAAACTTTATAGAATTGAAGGATATCAAGTGTATCCTCATCATCACTGTCATCAGGAATAAAACGGAACAAAGAGCTAGATCTGGCTGCTTTTTCTCTTGCAATAGATTCCCTAACAGATTTTTCATAGGCATCTTGGGAATTTATTCTAGCAGCCTGCTCTTCAGCTAGCAATTCTTCCATGGATTTTTCATGAGTATGTCTTTGGGCAAAGTCTTTAACTAAACCCTTAAGCTCATCAACGATTTTCATCATATTTTGCATTTCTGGAAGAAGTGCTTGATTCATAACGTACTGTGGAGGTTGGTCGTAATAAGGTGTGTCAAAATTGTCACAAGGGTATGGATTACCCGTTTGACAATCTGAGCTGAAGTGTGGACCTCCACAGTAATCACAACAGTAAAACTGTTGAGGCTGTGAGTCGTATGTGCTAGAGTCATTAATGTTATCGGGAAACTGCTCATAGACAAGCGTGTTTCCCGATTGACAATCAGAACTGTAGTGTGAACCACCACAGTACTCACAACAGTAGAACTGCTGAGAATCATGGTGTGGTAGCTGGTGGAATAAATCAGTCGTGTCATGGTAGGAATAGGGATCTTGGTTATAGACAGACCCGTTTCCTGACTCTACCATGCCACAACCGGAGCAATTACCACCATTATAAGAACTACCACACCACTGGCAAACCAGAAAGTGTGGATGAGACATAGAAAGAATCAAAAGGTTTGGGAGGGGTAGGAATGAAGAATCAAAGATGTGAGAGGGTAAAGGTGAATATTTTTGGGTTTTTGGAAAGACATTTTGTACAAATGATAAAGAAAATGTTTTTGTGTATGAAAACTGAATTTAAAATGTTTTCGAGAACAGTTTTGTATATGATAATATGATAATATGAACAAAGGTGGATAAATATACAAATGGATGAATTCCAAAATCACTAATCAGAAAAACCGTTTAGAATACGCGCACAACCTCCCCGGCAGCGGCGCCAAAATTTGATTGGCTCCAAACGGTCAACCTAAACTGACCAGGTGATGGTCAAAAAGGTCAAACAGCTCAGAGTCAATACTCCGTGGAAGTATAGTGGTTTCCCCGGGTCGTTATGTCCCGACGAGGTGTGATGGTTATAAAACGGTTTCGTGATCGGTGAATTTGGACGGAAAGGGTTTGTGAATGATTTGAGCTAAGGAATCTACAATGAAATAGCTTAAATAAGCTATATGAATAAGATAGGAAAGTTAGAAAAGCCAGAAACGTTTAAAACCTAAAACGCGTACGTTTACATTTAAATAAAACGTAAACGTACGAATTAAAAAGTGAAAACTGAAATCCGAAAACCCCCAGGGGGTGAAAATGACTTTTTTACAAAGTAAAAGGTAAAAGAAAATTTTTAGAAAAAGAAAATAAATTTTAACACTAATTAATTATTTAATATTAATTAAATACTAATTAAAACTAATTATTAATATTAAATAACTTAAATACAATATAATATTAATTAAATACTACAAAAATGAAAATAAAATTTCTAAAATTATAAAATAACTAAAAACAAGTTTTAAAAATAAAAATAAGTATTTTTGTCTTTTTGTGATTTTTATATTAATTAAAAACTATTTATCTTAATTAAGCTAATTAAACTATTTTAAATTACAATTAATATTAAAATGACTTAGAAAATTATGGAAAAATTTATAAAAATATTTTATAATATTTAAAAGCGAGGAAAAATATAAAAACTAGGTCTTACTTAATAAAAACTAATTATGATATTTAAAACTTAATTATTAACTATTTATAAATAAAACTAAAATTAATTCTAATAAATACTAAATGAGAAAATAAAAATATGAGAAAGTTACTATAAATACTTTAATATAAGTGGAATTTAAGAAAAATATAAAAAAGTTAAGTACTTAATAAAAATCTAAAAATGAAAAATAAAATTTAAATTAAATTAAATAGAAACTATCACTTGAAAATAAATTAACTTTTTTGGATTTCTCTTTTGGAAACTTATTTTAAACCTAAAAACAAGTAAATTTTGTTAAAACAAGTTTTTGGGAACTTAAAAATAAGCACTGTGGGAGCTTTTTGGCTCTATAGTTGACTTTAGTTGACCAAAGTGGAAAATAAGCTAAAATGACCAAGAATGGGGCCCACAATGATTGAATCTGGTTCACATAAGTTGTGTGGACATGTTAAAACCAAAATCACTCAAATAAGCAACTTAAATAAGCCATAAGGTATGAATAAGCACTCTAATTCTTGTTTGGAAACTGAAAAAGGGGACAGATTTTATGTGCTAAATCAGGTGGGGTCCACAAGGTTTTAGGTCAAACCAAGGGTCAATATCTGAAGCCTACCAGGAGGAGGGTTGGTAGGAACCAATGAGAAGGCCTGAGGACCACTGTGGAGGTCAGAAACCACCACCAAAGTGGTGGTGGTTGGTGGTGTATCTGCTGCAGCAGGGCATCACCATCCCTGCAGCCTACTTTGATCAACTGTGGGGTCCAGATAAAAAATCTCAAAAATCAAAGGATGATTGGACAATGAAGTTGAGGTGGTAGGCTATCAATGGAAACAAATTTCAAGCCCTAAGACCTTACACAAAATTCTAATTAATTCATGCAAATTTTGTAAAAACTGGGTAGCATGCACATTGACTTTTTACTAAAACTTGGAGTTTTGACTTTTATGAGTTTTTGCTGCTTCTAAGTGATTAGTACATGATTATTAAACCTAAATGAGTCTACATCTAGCAATCTAATCTAACTTTGTATTGAAATCAAGGTTTTGGAACACCCCACAGTCCCACAGTGAACTGTCAATGCAATTTGAGTAGGATTTTGACTTTGGTCACTCAAGGCCTGAGTTTATTAGCTGATTTTACTTTTTTGAACCCAGCCTAATATGTTACAACAACACTCAACCACATTAACACCCCTGAACCCAATGAGAACAGGTTATCCCAAACACCCTTTAATTGACTGAAAATGGATTTTTGTGAAACAAAATGATGATTCAAGCCAAGCAACTGGAATTTAAACTTCTACTAACCTAGATTAAACATAAATAGACAGGAATCAAACACAAAATACCACAATATACAATAATTATGAAATATAAGCAATTATAAAATTGAAATAGAACTTACAATGCTACTAGCTAGGTACTGAGAAACAAGAACCAGAAATCAAACTACTACCTCCCCTGAGGTTACTAACACCAAAAGCAATCCATCTTTCACCCTGCTTCAATCCTTGATCTTCATTTATGAAACTTTGACTTTTCACTATTTCTTATTCTGATTTTTGCTATTTTACTGAAAATGGAGTTATAAGTGGTTTTCAAACTTTGGAATCTTAGAAAAAGAAACTTATCAGTGACTAAAATAAGCTCAGAGAATTAACAAACAACACCTCACAACATCTCTAAATTCAAATAAGATTTTTGAGCACAAGATCTTATAAACTGAAATTTGAAAGGGAACTGAAATTATAATTAAAGTGACTTAATATTACATTTAAGATACTGATTACAACCTTGTTTAAATGAAAAGTACAACTAGGAAGCTAAATTACACTAATACGTGCCCTAAAATTACACTACTCCTAATTACTCTTCACTTCTGCTTCTTTCTTCCATTTTATTGACTTCCTCAGCTCTGTGGGTCCCACTGATTATATCCCACCTCACTTCTTAACCGTTGGATTCAATAAAGCAATCCTGACCATTTATATTTTTTGGCGGGAAAGTGAATTTGATCCAATTGGTGTCTGTAACAAATGCCATAGGGGGTGGGGGTGGGATGTGATTGGTGTTGGGAAGTGGGATTGAAGGGATAAGGGAGGTGGTGGAGCAAGTGCGGGAGTTGCAGGGTGGTATTGGAGAAGTGGTATAGTAGCAGTGGTGGTTTTGGAGGTAAAGGAAGGTGGGTTTGACCGAGGGGTGTGGGGTTTGACCCCGTTTTTATTAAAAGGTGGAGTTGGGCTGTGGTTGGGTGTGGGCTGGAAAGGAGGGAGTGGAGTGGGCCTTGAGGTTGTAATGGATTTGGGTGTTTGTTGGATTTGGATTAAATAAAATAACAAGGGTCCGTATAGTTTGTAGTAAATAAATCCCAAGGACCAATTTTGTATATTTCTGAATTTGAAGGGCTGGTTTTGTAAGTGTTCCAAAGTCATCAAAAGGACCAAACCTGTCAAGTTAGATAAACCAAAGGACCATAATTATCAATTTATCATTTTAAAACCTCCAGGGACTAAAACTGTAATTTTACAAACTTGGAGGACCAAAATTGAAATTTTCCAAACTTTATACCTAGGGACCAATTATGATAAATTTTGAATTCCCAAGGACCATATTGACTTTCTTTCACAAATATTTCACCAGGGACTGGTTTTGTCAAGTTCTGAAAGTTCAGGGACCTTTTATGCCAATTTTAGATTTTAAGGGGTAAAAATTGCCAGTTTGTTAAAACTTTCATCTAGGGATTAATGTTGAACAAATTTGGTTTCCCAAGGACTAAGGTTGACTTTTCTTTCATTTTCAAACTTCAGGGACTAGTTTTGCCAATTTATGAAACTTGAGGGACTGAAACTACCAATTATGCAAACTTTGCTCGTTTTTCATCTGTTTATGATTATTTTGCATTTGAAACATATAAAACACACTTTTAAGATATTTTAAGTATTTTGATGCATATTTGAGTGTTTTTGGATGTTTTGGCAGCTCAGAAAAGGTAAAAATGATGAGTATTTACACACTCATCAATTGCTTATAAATAGGCTAAAAAGAAAATTAAAATGATAATTTCTATTAAATAGAAGCTATCACTAAAATTAAAATTGGTTTTTTTTATTTTTTCTTTCTCCAAACTAATTTTACACTAAAAACTAACACTTTTTTCAAAAACACTTTTTATGTAAACCAGAAATAAGCACTTTAAGTGCTTATTTGTCCAACAGTTGACTTTCTTTGACCAGTCAAGGAATTAGGCTCAAATGGGAGTGTGTGGGGTCCACAATGGTTAAATTTGGTTTCTCTGAGTTATATGAACAATTTTGAGCAAGGATCAAACAAATAAGCTGGCTGATTAAGCCACAAGACCACAATAAGCACTTCACTACTTGGATTTTGAGACAGAAATGGGGACAAGGTTAAGGGCTGATTTCAGGTGGGGTCCACAATGCCTAAGGTCAAACAAATGGTCAAATCCTGAAGCCTGCTAGGAGGGGGTTGGGAAAACCCAAATATGGACTGTGAGACCCACTGGGGTGGCCATAAACAACCACCAAAGGTGGTGGTGTGCTGAGGGTCTGCTGATGCAGGGGAGCTACTTCCCCTGCAGCCTATTTTGAGGGGCAATAATGTCCATAATAAAAATTCTCAAAAATGTAACAACATAAGGAATCAAGAGTTCTACTGGTAGATTATGCACCCAACAATTTTCAAACCCTAAAACCAATCATAAAAATCAGGAAAATTCATGCCATTTTGAGGATTTTTGACTCAAACACTTTTTGACTTTTTGATGAAACTTGATGAGTTGACTATTGTGAGTTTTAATGCTTCCTAGCTTACTTAATTAGTTATATTATGCTAAAATGAAACTAAACTAGACTAGTTTAACAAGTTTTCTAACTAATGTTATGATTTAGCAACCTAAAGTCCTAACAGTTGGCAAATTAGAGGGTAATGACTAGGTTTTTGACTTTTTTCCTAAATGACTACTGTATTTTAAGGTATGAACAACCTATTAGAACCTATGTGAGTATGTTTCAATAACAAACCATCCCTGAAAACCACTGGATCATATTGAACACCATAGATCCAAACACCCCTTTCATATGAACTATTTATAGGTTTTCAAAGCATCAATTTGAATTAATCCATACAACTAACATGGAAGCATTTCTTATGATAAAGTAAACCTGATTAAACCCAAATATATCAACAAACAACAACAACAACTCAGAAATCACCCTGTGCTAAAATGGACTGAAATTGGAAATAATAAACAACTATTAACTTTAATGAACAACTATGCTACTTTAGGTTATATTCTCACTAAATGACTTCAAATAAACATAAATAACACAGAATTAAGCAATGACAACTATGATTATATAAAATAAGCTTGAAAAGAATATGAGGCTTACAAGGTAGGCCTGTGAGCACCAAAAACCAAGAACCAAGAGAACCACAGGATTCCTAAATCCTCCCTGAGGATCTAAACCCAAAATCCAAAGCTTCCTTGCTCCAATCTCTTACTGAATCCAGAATTCAAAATCAAACTCACAGTTTGACTTTTGTTGACCAATTTTGTTATTTGTGAAATTTTTTAGCTGTATTGATTTTTAAGGTAACTAGAAGCTTTTACAAGCTTCCTAGGAGCCTATATGTGCTATCTCACTCCATAACAACACAAATAACAATATTAAGCTACGAAATGCAATTTTGAACTGAAAATGGCAAACCTTGATATGTTAACTAAAACTTGCAATTGATTGATTAAAAAGATTCAAAATACAATGAAGTTACTTGAAACAACACTTGAAGACTTTAAAATACAATAAAATTAGGAATTTAAACTAAACGATTAAGCTAAGACTAAAATTTCACTAGACTCCTTTCTCAACTGCTTCCTCTCTCTTTATATGGATTTTTTTGACTTCCTTGCACTTTTCTGAGTGAATCCCACCCATTGGATTGGGTGGGAATGATCTCAGCCTTTGAAACCTACTTTTGGCGCCATTTTCTTTCTTTGTCAGGATGCTTGAGTGAGAGTGATATAGAAACAATTAAAGAACTTTGGATGTTTGTGGGAGTTGGGGGAAGCAGGGAATGGGTTTGCTGAGGTGGAGGAGGGGGGAGGTTGTATGTTGGATTAGTATTACAGGCTGGGAGGGAAGAAGGTCAATGGTTGACCTTTGTTGACCGAGTGGGAAAATGGGGGGATTATAATATTTAAGTGGGGAGTGGGCTGGGTGAAGTGAATGGGCCAAGGGGATTTGGTATTGGGTGGGCTGATGTGGTGTATGGAGTGATAAGGTGGATGGATGGGCTTGGATTGGTTTTGGGTTTAGTTTATTAAGGGTCCGGTTGGTATTGTAGTAAACACAAGGACCAAAAATGAAATTCCACTAAACCAAGGGACCTGAGTTGTAATTCTGCCAAAGTATCACAAGGGACAAATATTGGCAAGTTTTCACTTTCCAAGGACCACATTTTATTTTTTTCATTTTTCAAAATTCCTAGGGACTATTTTTGACAGATTTCAAACTTGAGGGACCAAAGATGTAATTTTTCCAAACTTTTCACCCAAAGTCCATTTTTGATAACTTTTGATTTTTTAAGGACTTGGGTTGACTTTTCTTTTAAAATAAATGCATAGGGACTATTTTTGACAAGTTTTGAAACTTGGGGGACTGAAACTGCCAATATTGCAAACTTTGATCATTTTTCATTTGTTTTTGCTCATTTTGCATTTAAAACACATAAAACACAATCCCTGGGATAATTTCAGTATTTTGATGACTTTTCGATTGTTTTTGTATGTTTTGGCAGTTTAAATACGATAAAAATGATGAGTGTTTGAGCACTCATCAATCTCCATTTCTATTCTTTAAATCCATTGATCATACATACATAAATCTTTGTTTCAAAGTGATCCAAACATCAACCTCTGAAGTGCAAGAGAAGAATACTTCTATCCTCCAAGACAAGAAGTATTACAACTTGTTGTGACCTCCACATCCAAGTTGTTAGAGCATCTTTCATTACACATAGTGTTATTTGTTTTGAATATTTGGTAGAAGATAGATTAGCTTATTGAGTAGATAAAGTGATTATTTAGAAGATTGTTGTGAAGTAGATAGTTGGAGAGTAGATAGTTGTGAAGATAATAGGTGTGAAGAAGATTTTTGGGAAGTAGATAATTGTAAAGAATATAGTTGTGAAGTAGATAGGTGTGAAGTAGAAAGGTGTGAAGTTAGATATGTGTGAAGTAGTTGTGAATAATGTGTGATCAAATTGTGATGTAGTTGTGGTGTGTACATTGGTGTGTAAGGTTTTCTCCGCCATAAGGGAGCTTGTTGACATAGTGAAGAAAACTCTCGAGTTAGGTGCTCGGGGAGTGGAGTAGGGCAAGGAAGGTGTCCTTGTAGCCGAACCACTATAAATCTCATGTCTCACGGTTCGATCTTTCCATCTCTCATTTATTTCTTTACTTACATTATTATTGCTATATCATACATACTTATTGTTGTTTATATTGTGCAAGACTTGAGATCACATATTATCGAATCTAAATTTTTGAAAGTAAAGAAAACACTCAAACAATCTTTTATAACAAATCAAAAAGACGTAAAACTATTCAACCACCCTTCTAGTTTTCCACAATTGGTATCAAGAGCCACGTCTAGCAATATTTTTAAAATATATTGCATTTTAAAACTTGTAAGGATCTATGGAATCTGAAAAATATTTAGAAGGGCAATCTATGCAAAGACCACCACTATTTAAAAGTGATGGATTTTTATATTGGAAAAATAGATTCGAAACTTATGTGAAATCAAAATATTTTGATCTTTGGCATGTTATTACCTTTGGTGATTTTCCTCCCACTCAACAAAATTCGGAAACTAAAAAGGATGAAATTGTACCTTTTGAAAAACAAAATGATGATTTGAAAAGGAAACTAGCTAAAAATAATGAAGCTAAAATGGTAATTTATAATGCGTTACCGAGTAAAGAATATGAAAGAATTTTTATATGTAAAACCGCCAAAGAAATTTGGGAATCATTACTAATTACTCACCAAGGTAATAGTCAAGTCAAAGATAATAAAATAGATCTTCTTGTACAACAATATGAACAATTTATGATTCCGGAAGAGGAATCAATTGACAATACTTTTGCTAAATTTAACACCATTATCACAAGTTTAAAAGCACTTGATGAGATATTTTCTAGTAAAAATTGTGTTAGGAAATTTCATAGGGCATTGCATCTAAAATGGCGAGCTAAGGTCACGTCAATTGAAGAATTAAAGAATTTGATGACGTTATCACTTGATGAACTTATTGGCAATTTGAAGGTCCATGAAGAAATTATAAAAAGAGATTCGGAAACGGTCAAAGTAAGGAAAGAACAAACCAAATCCATTGCTCTAAAAGCCAAAAAGGAACCTAGTGATGATGATGACTCAAGTGACGAAAGTGAAGACGAAGAATATGCAATGGCCGTAAGAGAATTCAAGAAATTCTTCAAAAGACGAGGAAGATTCACTAGATTACCACGAGACGAAAGATATTCGTTCCAAAGAAATAGAAGTGATAACTATGGGAAAAGAAAGTGCTTTAGATGTGGAAGTCCAAATCATCTCATTGGTGAAATGAAAATCAAGGCGCCTTTGTTAGTGGAACATGGAGTGATAGTGACAAAGAAGAAGTGGAAAAACCAAGAGACGAAAAATGTTTTGTGGCCAAAGCAACCGACGAAATATGTTTAGGAATTGACTTGGAGCCTGACGAATGGATCAAGGATAGCGGATGTTCGAGGCACATGACGGGGAATCGCAAGCTATTTTCTACGTATAAGGCATACAATGGAGGTAACGTTATTTTTGGTAGTGACTTGCGTGGAAAAATCATTGGCAAAGGTACGATTTCTCAAGACTCACTTACTATTGAAAATGTTGAGCATGTAGACAATTTAACATATAACTTGCTTACCGAAGAGGATAGCGAAATAGTTAAGAATGGAAAGATTATAGGAAGAGGAATTAGGAAGGAGGCATATATGTTATGAAACTAGGAAACAAACCAGAAGATAGGATATGCCTAACAACCCTAGACGAAAACTCCACATTGTGGCATAGGAGATTAGGACATGCAAACATGCAACAAATACAATCTTTGGCCTCTAAAGAACTAGTTAGAAATTTGCCTAACCTAAAATATGACAAGCATTTTTGTGATGCATATAAAATTGGAAAACAAGTTCATACTAGTCACAAAGCTAAGAATATAGTATCCACTAATAGGTGCCTAGAATTATTACATATGGATTTATTTGGTCCATCCGTTGTGCGGAGCTATGGAGGAAACAAGTATACCTTATTAATAGTATATTACTATTCATGATACATGTGGACTAGGTTTTTAAGTGACAAAACCCAAGCCTTTGAAAAATTCGAAATATTTAGTAAAATGATTGAAAATAAATTAGGATGCACAATAGTAGCCATTAGGACGGACCATGGTAGGGAATTTGACAACGAAGTACAATTCGGAAAATATTGTGATTTAAATGGAATATCTCACAATTTCTCCGCTCCTCGTACTCCTCAATCAAATGGCGTTGTGGAAAGAAAAAATAGTCACTACAAGAAATGAGTAGAACAATGTTAAATGAAAAATCCATCCCACAAAAATTTTGGCGTCACGCTGTAGATACATCAACATATATTATTAACAGGGTATATCAATTAGGAGAATTCTAGGAAAAACTCCTTATGAGTTACTAAGAGGTAGAAAACCAAACTTAAGCTACTTTAGGGTATTTGGAAGTAAATGTTATATTTTAAACACTAAAGATTACCTCACTAAGTTTGATCCAAAATCATATGAAGGAATATTTTTAGGGTACTCACAAAATAGTAAAGCATATATAATACTTAACAAACACTCTATGAAAGTAGAAGAATCACTAAATGTAACATTTGATGAAACACCACCACCTCCTAAAACATTACCTTTAGAAAATGATGACTTAGTCGAAGATGAAGCTATTGAGGTTAGTAAAACAAAACCCATAGGAAATGATAATGAAGACATTGACTTAGAAAATAACGAAATTGTAAATATTAAAGAATCTAGATCGCATCCATTAGATAATATAATAGGATATCTTAATCAAAGAACCCTTAGGTCACAAGCCCAAGATAAAAATAACTTCTTTTGTTTCCTCTAAGCAATAGAACCTAAGAATATTAATGAGGCATTAAAAGATGAAAGTTGGGTTATAGCTATGCAAGAAGAATTAAATCAATTTAAGGCAAATGATGTTTGGGAATTAGTCCCAAATCCAATGAATATGACCATCATAGGAACTAAATGGGTATATAGGAATAAGTTAGATGAAAATGGAATAGTAACTAGGAATAAAGCTAGGTTAGTTGCCCAAGGTTATAATCAACAAGAAGGAATTGATTATGACGAAACTTATGCCCCCGTAGCTAGACTAGAATCTATTAGGATATTACTTGCTTGTGCATGCGCCCTAGACTTTAAGTTATTCCAAATGGACGTGAAAAGTGCATTCCTTAACGGTTTTATCAATGAGGAAGTTTATGTGGCACAACCTCCAGGATTCATTGAATTAGCAAAACCTGATTATGTTTATAAGTTAAAGAAAGCTTTGTATGGACTCAAACAAGCTCCCAAAGCTTGGTATGATCGATTAAAAGCTTTCCTTATTAAACGTAATTATTCCATGGGAATGGTAGATAACACTCTTTTCACTAAAAAGAAATACCCAAATCTCATCATTGTTCAAATATATGTTGATGACATTATATTTGGATCGACTTGTCAAGAAATGTGTGATGAATTTTCCAAAATCATGCATGATGAGTTTGAGATGAGTATGATGGGTGAACTAAACTTCTTCCTAGGATTACAAATAAAACAATTAGAAGATGGAATATTCTTTAACCAATCTAAGTATATTAAGGAAATGCTTAAGAAATTTGGCCTAGAAGACTCAAAACCCATGAAAACTCCCATGTCTACGGAAGTGAAACTCACAAAGGATGATGAAGGCGAGTCCGTAGATAACACTAAGTATAGAGGAATGATAGGTAGTTTACTATACTTAACGGCAAGTAGACCCGATATCATGTTTAGTGTCTGCCTTTGTGCCCGTTTTCAAGAGGATCCCAAAACCTCTCACCTAGAAGCGGTTAAGCGTATCTTCCGATACATTAAAGGCACTATACACTTAGGATTATGGTATCCTAAGGGATCCGGCATAGAAACCATCGTCTATGCGGATTCGGATCATGCGGGAGACTACGTAGATAGAAAGAGCACTAGCGGTATTTGCACTTTTATGGGATGTTGTCTAACATCTTGGTTTTCAAAGAAGTAAACCGCTTTTGCTATTTCTACCACCGAAGCCGAATATGTAAGCGCTGGAAAGGCATGTCAACAAGCACTATGGATGAAACAAGCTCTCATAGACTATGGCATTAGGTTAGAAAATGTTCCCATTATGTGCGATAACAAAGGTGCGATAGATTTAAGCAAAAATCTGGTTCAACACTCTAGGACTAAACATATAGAAATACGCCACCACTTCCGTAGGGATAATGTACAAAAAGGAAACATATCTATAGAAAAGGTTGCATCGGAAGATTACATTGCGGATATATTCGCTAAACCCCTTAAGCGTGAATTATTCAACCACTTGCGTTTAGGATTAGGAATGATGGAACAAGTTGACTAAATTCTATTGCATTTACACAAATTTTTTACTTGCATAAAATTTACTTTTCTTTCACTTCTCCATTTCTGAGTCTAGGAATCTATTTCGCACAAAATTAAAGATTGGGAAACCTCATTTTCATTGCATATACTCTCTTGTAAAACCTAATCAAAATTTCTTGAAAACTATTCTCACATCTAGGAATTACATGAAAATCATTTTCCTTGCATTGTTGACAAATGCTAAAAACCTTTTTCTAAATCATGCATAAACTCTCACATAAATTATCAAAGTATATAATCTAATATATATAATTGACATTCATGAATCGAGCAAAAATCGAATCAAGGAGATTTTGGATTGTTTCTTAGGAAGTTTATTTTTCTTTGCATTTAGGAGTCAAAACAATCCCAACTCCACATTTGTTGCATATAGGCACACACTAGGACAAAATCACTCATAATGTTGTCATCTTGTTTCATCACTAGTTTTTCACTCACTAGTTACCTTTGCCTTTGATCTAAGATAGTTGCCCTAGGAAGATTGAGTGCCCTTGCCTTTGCTTATCTCTTCTAGTTTTTTATTAATTGCTTGTTTGCTCTTTAACTTAAGTGTTTTTGCATGCATGCTATATTATGATTAGAATAGATGCTGTATTGCCTCAAGGAGTTGAACTTGCTTGAATCCAAATCCAAAAACACAACCTTTCTGTAAATTTTCTGCCAAAAACCCAATTCTGGAAATCTGGAAATCACCAGATGGGTGGTCCCCTTAATTATGTAAGGCGGCCCCCTTAATCATTAAGGGGACCGCCCCCTAATTAAGGGGACCGGCCATATGATGGTCGGGTTTACAGAATCTTTTCTGCTTTTTAGCCCATTTCAACCTACATTTCCCAGTTTTCACCAACATATTTTGTCCTAATCTCCCAAACAACCTTTATCCATCCATAAACACACAAATCTTACACAATAAATATCCCCAATCTTCAAAACTCTCCATTCATCCCATCATGACCTCTCCAAACAAACCAAAACCAAAAGCCTCAAGGCTAGCAAGGATGACTGAAAAAACCCGTTTGGCGAAGAAAAAGCCCTCGAAACAAATCCATCATAACCAATGAAGTTGGAAATCACTCAACACCTCCAACTACTTACTTCCCAAACTTTACACCGAACCCACAAGGACATTCATTTGATCCTCTTTACAAACCATACAACATTGGCCAAACATCTTCTTTCATGCCAAACTACACATCTCAACCTCCAACCACTTATAATGATCCATATAAGTTTGACCAACCATCAAACTACACTTCCAACAATTTCAATTCCAACTACACAAACCCAATTCATCCATATCAACACAATGATTCTCTCCACATTGCCACGGAAAGGCAAAAGTTCCGTGATGAAATAAACCAAATCCATGAACTTAGTGATCTCCTTGCTATGCATCTTGCACAATGCAACAAAGGGCAACCTCCATCATCACCCTATGAAAATTGCCTACCTCATTCTCTCAACTTGGATCAAGTTACAGACCACACTCACTTTTGCCCTTGTTGCATCTTTCTTCAAAAACAAATCCTCTACTTGAGTGAAGATATTTCTTGGATTGAATATCTTTTCACTCGTCCTCATCTAATACCACCCTTAACATGATACAACATCGTGAGATCCACCTCTTCCACTCCATATCCCTCTCCATCAAATAACTAAACTTTATACTTATGTTCCCCTCAAACAAATAAAACACTCAACCATGGGTTGCAAGCAAGTCCAAGTGCTCTCTTCGGCAATTTAGGACTATGTTGTTTCTTTTGTTTTATTGTAATCAATATGCTTCAAGCATATTGAATGTTGTAATGATGATCATTTCTATGATCATCTCATATATGCTTGAATGAATCTATTTTTATTTGCATAATTGTTATTTTGCATATATATGTCTTGTTCTCCTCACATGTTTTTTGTAGCCAAGCTTTCCATAGCTCGTTTTCTTGGTGCTCTCAAATGAGGGGGACCATACATCAAGGGGGAGCTCTCTACCCGTTTAACTTCTCTTATGAAGCTTAATCGGTCTAACCTTTTTGATTTTACAAAAAGGGGGAGAAGAGAATATTAAACTCTAAAATACTTGTCTAAAAATTAATTTATAGACCTAATGAGTTTATGGTTTTGTAATCATCAAAAAGGGAGAGATTGTTGACATGAATAATGCCTAAAAACATTGTTAACATATTAACAATATCTCTATGTTTTGATAATTACAAAGCATAAACTCATTAAACTAAAACGTATGACGTAAACAAGTGTTTAGAGATAAATATTTCATTTTGCTTCCAAATCACTTAAGGTATGAATAAACAAAGTGTTTATTGCATTCTATGATCAAAGGAAATCTTTCTAATCACTAGAACTTTTATAAAATGTCTTAAACATTTTATATCTTTTACAAAATTATTTTTGGAATTAAAAGAATATGTTTAAATCATTATTTATATATGATTTCAAATTTCTAACCAAAAATGGAAAATTTTATCCAGAAAAACCTTTCCCACAAGAGGAAAAACTACTCCAACGTTCTAGAGGGGGCGGCCCCTTAATTCATAAGGCGGCCCCCATAATCATTAAGGGGACCGACCCCTAATTAAGGGGACCGGCCACGCTCCAGAACAATAGTTTGTTCCCCTATAAATACTGGTTCATTCCACAGATTTTTCTCACCTTTTGCACTCCTAAACTTTCTGTTCTAGATCTCTATTTCTATTCTTTAAATCCTTTGATCATACATACATAAATCTTTGTTTCAAAGTGATCCAAACATCAACCTCTCAAGTGCAAGAGAAGAATACTTCTATCCTCAAAGACAAGAAGTATTACAACTTGTTGTGACCTCCACATCCAAGTTGTTAGAGCATCTTTCATTACACATATTTCTTTGTGTTATTTGTTGTGAATATTTGGTAGAAGATAGATTAGCTTAGTGAGTAGATAAAGTGATTGTTTAGAAGATTGTTGTGAAGTAGATAGTTGGAGAGTAGATAGTTGTGAAGATAATAGGTGTGAAGAAGATTGTTGGGAAGTAGATAGTTGTTAAGAATATAGTTGTGAAGTAGATAGGTGTGAAGTAGAAAGGTGTGAAGTTAGATAGGTGTGAAGTAGTTGTGAATAATGTGTGATCAAATTGTGACGAAGTTGTAGTGTATACATTGGTGTGTAAGGTTTTCTCCCCCATAAGGGAGCTTGTTGACATAGTGAAGAAAACTCTCGAGTTAGGTGCTCGGGGAGTGGAGTAGGGCAAGGAAGGTGTCCTTGTAGCCGAACCACTATAAATCTCTTGTCTCGCGGTTTGATCTTTCCATCTCTCATTTATTTCTTTACTTACATTATTATTGCTATATCATACATACTTATTGTTGTTTATATTGTGCAAGACTTGAGATCACATATTATCGAATCTAAATTTTTGAAAGTAAAGAAAACACTCAAACAATCTTTTATAACAAATCAAAAAGACGTAAAACTATTCAACCCCCTTCTAGTTTTCCACAAACCACAAAACAATCAACCACAAGATTTGTTTCCCGTCTTCCAATATGACAATCCACCACAGAACACTCCTCCGGAGTTTTTTTTCCCACCGGTAAACAATCCACTGGCAAACAATCCACCCCACTACAATCCACCGGCAAACCTTCCACGTGTATTAACTGATGAAGAACTGTTCTTACAAGATATGCAAGAACTGTTACGTTTTGAAGCACAGGAAGAACGTGAAGGCGAATAGAAAATGGAATAGACCATGTGCCAACGAGTGAGGACGATTTGAGTGCTTCGAGTCACGAGGGCTATGTGTCAGATGATTCGTTTTATTGATTCGTAGTTTAATTATCGTAGGTTTATGTTTAATTATCGTATTTTATGTTTCATGTTTGCTATAGTTTGTTTAATGTATGTTTAAATTTTAAGTATTAATATAAGTTGTGTTTTATTAGTTATTAAATGAAATATTAGTTTTAGTTGAGGGTTGAATTTGAAAATAGTTGAGTTAAAGCTGAGTTATTGTTGTGGGTGTTTTTTTATGAGTTAAGGTTAATGTGTTAAAGCTGACATGGCGCTGACGTGACACTGAGTTATAACTTAACTCAAGTTATTGATGTGCTTGCTCTTAGAGTGATATTGTGATAATGATGTTAGACTGTTGAAATGTGAACCTTTGTCACGCCCCAATTTTCTTAAAAGAATTCGAGAACTATGCATAAACATTTGGTTCTAAGCGGGTGTGTGAGATTTACTTATTAAGGTTGCTGATAAGCTTATTGCAATATTTAGCATTTAGTCAGTTTGAGGGTGTTTGGGATAGCGAACCGAAAATGCTTATTTGTTGGTAAATTTGGGATATGGTCTATCTCAAATGGGTCAAGTGTATAAATTTCTAAAAATGAACGGGTTTATGGGTTTGACTATAATTGAAGTTGCCAAAAGTTTATTTGTAATGCATAAAACCATCAAAACGATTAGTACCTAAAAATTTAGATCATTATTGAAGCAATATTATATATTGTATGTCCATCATCCTGAACCCATTTTGACTCATCACCCAAGCCGCGACCTAATGTAAATTTGGATTCATACTTGCAGAGTGAGAAGATGGTGGCGATTACTGTATTCAGTTTCCCACCTGATAAAGGCAATGTTGGAACAACAGCTTACCTTAACGTATTTGCATCCATTTTCTCTATTCTACAAGACCTCAAAAGAGATAGTTACAATGTGACAGTCTTATCATCAACATACCAAATGTCTACTATTACGCAGCTAATAATCCTTCAGAAGCCACCATTTCCAAGAGAAGAAGTTACGCCAATACCATAAGTTACTTGACTGAACCTACTGAAAATGCTGGTCTTTACAAGGGTTTGAAGTAGCTGAGTGAGTTGATTGCATCCTACCAGTCTCTCAAAGATACAGGTCGTGGTCAGTAAATTGTGAGCTCGATCATTAGCACTGCTAAGCAATGCAATCTTGACAAAGATGTAGACCTACCCGAAGAAGGTGTCTAGATTTCAAGCAAAGAACGTGATCTGGTAGTCTTCATGGTGGGGCTGGGGTAACTATCACATAAGTGTCTTCAAATGTGTGACAGTGATCTCAATTGTTTCATAGTCTTAGGTAAGGTTTATTTGTAAGGTATTGCATTGTTGCATTGTAGTTGGGTGGTTGTTTTGGGAGTCCTTTTTTGCTATCAGCTTGTTGCCTAAAATGACTTGCCATGTATTGTATCATTGTTTGCCTATAATAAATGTCTGATGTTCAAAAAAATCATCCAATAACAGCTGTACAACTAGAGTGGTCTTTATGGACTAGAGATGTTCACTACAAGTCAAGTGCAGACATGGCAAAATGTTTGTCAGTATAGTTTTGATGAAATAAAATTTGTATAGCCAAGTCCCAAATACCCCTTATGCTCTATATTAACTATGCACAGATATCCAAAACACCATTTATGAATCAGAACAGCAAAATACTAGCTACAAACGCCAATTTCCCTTGAAATACTATTGACTATACTCACTACATTGCTACTTACAATAACACAGCAAAAAATAACACCATCAAACCATTTCTAACAAAGCTTAAACATCTAAACAACCAGATATGAACCTTTGATTTGTAACTAACATATGGAATTCCCACATAGTAGCAGCATCAAAAACTTAAAAGTGCAGACCCACAAACAATCCATGAAGCAATACTTTTACCAGGTATAGAAAAGACATTAGTGCAGACCCACAGATCAGTTAAAATTGAACCTGCACATCATGCCATATCAACGCAAACAACAAACTTCAAGCGCAGACCCATCAACCAAACCTTAAATTCCAGACCCACAAATCATTCCATGAAACAATAGCCATAGCAGGTACAAATAAGACAGTAGTGCATACCCACAGATGAAAAATGTAATTACACATATGCATATGCAGACCATGTTGCAGACTCTTTGTTGTCACACTTTCTAACTAATATTAGCTGAAATTGATAGTGAAGTAACATGACACATCTTTATGAAATCGCTATGATGAGACGAAAAATGTTACGCTTTTAAGGGGTCATTTAAGCCATAAATCGTAATTATATGATCCAATATTGCCTTAAATCGTTCCTTTTGTCATTTTAGGTACTTTTGAGACGAATTATGAAAAAGGAAGCATTGTAGACATTTTTGGAGCATAAAAGTGAAGAAAACGATAAAGTCAAGAATTCAAGCTAGAACAGTACCTGACGGCGTCACACACCATTAGGTGACGGCGTCACTTGTTGACGAAGAAGTGGATAATTATTTTATACTTGACAGGCCAGAAAGGAATTTTGAAGTTTACATGTGACGGCGTCATGTTATAATTCACCAAGGAAGTCACGTGTTATTACAAAGAGAGATGGCCCAGAACCTTATACAACCTGACAACGTCAAGAGTGGATCTAGGCCATCAAGGAACCCTAAATACGGCGAGGTGACGGCGTCACGTCCCATAAGGTGATTCTGTCAAGGTGTAAAATCTATATATACTTTTCTAATTTTCATTCATTGTGTGTGGAACTTTGGAGAGAAACTTAGGGTACGAACCCTAGTCGACTTTTGCAGCTATTTTGAGGTTTTCAAACCTTTTTTCTTCCATGATTAATTGAAGATAAGTAATATATCAATCATTCAATATGTCTATGTGTTGTTTGATTCTATCTTATGCTTATCTTTATATTAACATGCTAGGCTAGGTTTGTTTGTGTTTGCTTAGATGTAATGAAACCTAGCTATTAATTATTGATTGATGGTTTGTTATTAATTGTTGTTGGATGAATATATCAATGTTAGGCTTAAGAAAATTGGCTAACTTCCTATTGGTAACTTGCTTGATTTCTTAAGAAACATGAATCGGATGTGTACTACGATTAATTGGTTGTGTTTAATGCACAAGAGAATATTAATGAGGCCATGATAGGATACTAAACGTGTCGTCATAGGAAGAGATAGGATCTTATAGAGTTGGGGAAGGACGTACACGCCCCCACGAATGGTATTAAGGAATACAACCTGACATCCACGCAATTGTAACAAACTAATAAATCAATGAAAGATAGCTTGGGAGTAGTGAAACCTAAGTAAACACGTTTTCCTCCATATTAGTTTTTCCACACATTTAATTCTGTTATTTTATTTTTATTTTCATTTGTAGTATTTGGGTTAGTTGAATAGCAACTAATTCCGCCCACTCCTTCAAAACCGAGAAATTTTACTTGCTTTCCATTAAATATAAAAATACAAAAAGAATCATCCCTCACCTCTAGACCTAGTTTAAATCATCTTCAATCCTATCGAACACTATTCCTTGTGGAGAACGATCAATCCCCTGGTACTTACCACTACACTATACTACATCGGTCTGGTACACTTGCCTGGCGGGGATTGTAAGCTTCTCAATATCACTTGAGAAGTAAAACTTTTGTGTGACAATCCAAATTGCATCAAAGTTTTTGGCGCCGCTGCCGGGGAATAGTTATTGTTTAGGTTGAATTTTATTTTTATTAGGTCTACTCATTAGATTCCTTTCTAGTGAGATTTCTATTTTTATTTTTATAGGTTTTCTTTAGTCCATATTTTTCTTCTCAATCCATTGTTCGAATCTTCCTTGGCCATTATGGTAAGCGAAGATTTCACTAATCCTAGAATCACGAGGAGTAATAAAGACCCTCATCCCAACATATGCAGAACCTGAAAGGGAAATGCATAGGCTAAGGCGACACCCTTCAACGTCCGAACCAATTGGCACCACCATCAAATTTGATGAGGCACTTTCGGAGGAAGAATCCAATCATCATCCCACACCCCCTAGCCTCCAATCCAATCACGATATGGAAATTCAAAAAAATCCTACCCCTAAGTACCTTAAGGATTATTCTTCCCCGAAGCCTCGTGACTTTTCAAATGCTATTGTCTTTCCAAATGAATACACAAATGGGGTCTTGCATGCAACCGATGTTTGGCTTGTCCAAAGTGTATGCAAGTTTCACAGATTGAAAACTGAAGATCCAATCCAACACATCAAAGATTTCTTGAAAATAGTGGACACCATCCATATGGGCGGGGCTACTAGAGATACCTCCTGGTTACGATTCTTTCCTTTCGCCCTTCAATAAATGGCCAAGGAATGGTATGGCAAACTTCCTTCTGAATCCATCTTCACATGGGAACAATTGATCTCAAAATTCTATGAAAAGTTCTTTCCCGCAGGAAGAATTTCAGCAATCAGAGACAAAATCCTCCGTTTTCGAGTTGGACAAGCAGAACCCATACATAAATCTTGGATTAGATTCAAGGATCTAATAAGACAAGTTCCCCATCATGGCATCGAGCTTTGGCTTCTTGTCCAAATCTTCTATGAAAATGTATCTCAAACCGACCAGAATGGGATCAATAATTCGGAGAAAGGAAAAATAGCCAAGTTAAGTGCTGAGGAAGGATGGAGTAGGATCTAGGAATATGCTCAAGAGCAGGATGATACCTGGGATGAACCCTATTCAGTTTTGAGCATGTCCGAGAGCATGCAAAAACCCTCCCTTGAAGGCCGGCTAAGAAAGTTACAAGAAAAAATGTCATACCTAACAGGATTGCGAGCAACTAAACGGCTGTCAAACCCATACCTGATTTGCGACTACTGTGGAGGCCCCCATGAAGTGGATGAATGCGGGGATGAAACCACCACCGAACAAGCATGTCTGTCAATCCATGACATCTTTGAGGAGCCTTCTTTGTTAAATTTTTATCAAAACAATGATTTCACCTCATAGGGAAATCTTGTGAAAAAAAATGAGGGGGAAGAAGGTCCTGACTTCAAAATCAGGAGTACTTTTGAGAATGACCTTGGGCATTTCACTCATGAAAAAAGTCTACTGCAGAAAGGTCTCAACGACCTCATCACTGATCAGCAAAATGACTTGAAAACCAAGTTCGTGGAACTAAATGTTGCCTTTGATAGCCATGGCAAACCCCAAGTGAACCAAAATGACCCGTTGCTTGCCATTACCACTCGGGCTGGAACAGCAACTAAGGATCCACTGTACCCAACCCAACACCCCTCTACCATTGAACCCGATACCTCTCATGAGGAAGAAGGTAATATGAATAATTAGATTCCTGAGAAGACCCCTCAAGTAACTTCCTCTATACCAACTCCACCCAGGAAACCTGTAAAAGTCCCATATCCGTCCCGCCTCAAGAATCAAAAAGTCAAAAATGATAATAAAAGATTCTTGTCATACTTGAAGGATTCGGTTGTCACCATACCTCCTCTCGATGCTTGTTACCATATGCCCAAGTATAGTACATACTTCAAGAGGCTCCTCGCCGACAGAAAAAAGTTTGAGAGTCTTGTAACCCTAGGAGAAGAATGTTCTGTGGTGACCCAACGAGGATTACCAAAAAAGGTAGACGACCCTGGTAGTTTCACCTTGCCCTATTCCATAGGATCTCTATCAGTAAAGAATGCTCTAGCTGACTTAGGGGCAAGCATCAATCTCATGTCATATTCCACGTTCCTTAAATTAGGATATTCAGGACTGAAACCAACCCGTATGAAGATCCAATTGGCCGATAGATAAGTTAAATACCCCTTAGGAATATGTGAGAATGTGCTAGTTAAGGCAGGGAAGTCCAAATTTCCGGTTGACTTCGAAATCTTGGAGATGGAAGAAGATGACCTAGTGCCTATCATCCTAGGAAGACCATTTCTTGCCACTGCTCAAGCCGTCATTGATGTTCATGACGGCAAGTTAACCTTACGATAGGGGCCGATAGCTTAACCTTTGATATCAACGATACCATGGACCTTTCTCTCGAAGCAGCTAACCAGCTGTATTTCATCGGAGAGGTCGATGAATTAACCGATGTCATTGACAACTGTGTAGATGAACAAGTCAAAGAAGGTTGGTTGCGAGACGAAGCTTTCTTGCCCATCTTTGAGAAGGAAAGGACAAAGGGTGCCAGCGCAGTCTCCTTCTGTCCGGGACGAGAAATCGCTAAACCACTCGAGCTCCAAAAGCCTGAAAACAAGCTCAAACCCTCCATCATAGATCCACCTAAGTTAGAGCTTAAGGAACTTCCAAATCACCTGGAGTATGCTTTCCTCCAAGGAGGTGATCAACTCCCGGTAATCATAAACTCTTCCTTAGAAGATGGACAGAAAGACAAACTCCTGGGGATTAAAAAAAATATATAGGGGTTATCGTATGAAGTGTAGCCGATATCAAGAGAATTGACTCAACCTTTTACACACATAAAATCCTCATGGAGGAGGATTATAAACCAACCGTGCAACCTCAGAGGCGAGTAAACCCCAATATTAAAGAAGTGGTGAAGAAGGAAGTCATCAAACTCTTGGATGCAGGGCTAATTTACCCAATTTCAGACAGTCCATGGGTTAGTCCTGTACAGGTTGTACCTAAGAAAGGAGGGATGATAGTAGTAAAAAATGACAACGATGAGTTAGTGCCCCAAAGGACAGTCACCAGTTAGCGTGTGTGCATCGATTATAGGACGTTGAATGATGCAACTCGAAAGGATTACTTCCCTCTCCTATTTATCGACCAAATGTTGGAACGATTAGCGGGGCATGAATACTACTGTTTCCTAGATGGGTTCTCAGGATATTTCCAAATCCCTATCGCTCCTTATGACCAAAAAAAGATTACATTTACATGTCCTTATAGAACCTTTGCTTATTATGTAATGCTCCCCCCACTTTCCAACGATGCATGACGGCAATCTTTCATGAGCTAATGGAAGACAGCATGGAAGTCTTCATGGATGACTTTTTAGTCTTTGGAGACTCTTTCGATCGTTGTCTTACTAAGCTTGAAAAAATGATCAAACGTTGTGAGGAGACCAACCTGGTTTTAAACTGGGAAAAATGCCATTTTATGGTAAAAGAAGGGATCGTGCTTGGACACAAAGTCTCAGGAAGTGGAATTGAGGTGGACCGAGCAAAAATTGAGGCTATATCCAAGCTACCTTATCCAACTACGGTCAAAGCGATATGAAGCTTCCTGGGTCATGCTGGTTTTTATCGAAGGTTCATTAAGGACTTTTCAAAGATAGCTCGTCCAATGACTTAGTTGCTTGTTAAGGATGCTCCGTTCGATTTCTCTCAAGAATGCAAGGATGCAATCGATCGGTTGAAGCAGGAACTCACGCAAGCTCCAATTATGGTTACGCCTAATTGGGAATTGCCCTTTGAGATCATGTGCGATACTAGCGACTATGCTGTTTGAGTAGTGTTAGGCCAAAGTCTCAACAAACACTTCCAGCCGATATACTATGCTAGCAAAACCATGAATCCTGCTCAGGAAAACTACACCACCACTGAAAATGAGCTATTGGCCGTGGTATTTGCTTTTGATAAATTTTGCCAATATCTTGTCCTTTCAAAAACAGTTATTTTTATAGATCATTCGGCTCTTCGATAAATCTTCGCTAAACAGGATGCTAAACCATGATTGATTTGTTGGATCTTATTGTTGCAAGAGTTTGATGTTGAAATTTATGATAAAAAGGGCGCAGAAAACCTAGCGGCTGATCACATCTCTCGGCTTGAAAATCCCAGCTTGGAAGAATCAAACAAAAGTGAAATTCGGGATTCATTTCCTAAAGAGCAACTCATGTCAATAAATGATTCGGATCCATGGTACGCAGACTACGCTAACTACCTGGCATGCAGGGTTATTCCAGAATACATAGGCAGACAAGAGAGAAAAAGGTTCTTCACTCAATTGAAATACTACTTTTGGGACGAACCTTTCTTGTTTCGTAGATGCCCCGACCAAATAATTAGGCGGTGTCTCTCCGGAAAAGAGGCAATCAGAATCATGAGAGAATGCCATGCTGGTCCATCTGGGGGGCATCATGGGGTAAGCACCACTGCGCAAAATTTTTTTGATGCAGGATTCTATTGGCCTGCAATATTTTGCAATATGAAAGGAATGATACAAGCTTGTGATGCATGTCAAAGAGCTGGAAATATTTCCAGGAAGGATGAAGCACCTCAAAATTACATACAAGTTTATGAGATTTTCGATGTTTGGGGAATAGATTTCATAGGACCCTTTCCATCATTAGGAGGAAATGAATACATTTTAGTTGCTATTGATTATGTCTCAAAATGGGTAGAAGCACAAGCCCTTAGGACTAACGACGCCAGAGTGGTTATTCATTTCCTAAAAAAATTGTTTTCTAGGTTTGGAATTCTAAAAGCCCTTATTAGTGATAGGGGGACCCATTTCTATAACGCACAAATGGAAAAGGTCATAAAAAGATATGGAGTCTCCCACCGATTCTCTACTGCTTACCATCCTTAAAACAACGGTCAAGTTGAAAACACCAATAGAGCAATAAAACGAATATTGGAGAAGACGGTGAACCAAAATAGCAAGGATTGGTCCTTCAAACTTGACGATGCATTGTGGGCATTTCGGACTGCCTACAAAACACCCATCGGAACAACCCCATTCCGTATGGTCTACGGCAAGGCATGTCACCTTCCAATTGAATTGGAACACAAGGCGTATTGAGCACTCAAAGCCTGTAAGTTGGACTATAAGGTCGCACGGGCAAATATATTCTTGAAACTTCAGGAGCTTGATTAATTGAGATTGGAAGCTTATGAATCCTCCATAACATACAAGGAAAGGGCAAAGAGGTGGCACGACCAACGAATTAAAAACCCTAAGGAATTTTTAGAAGGGGATAAGGTTTTATTATATAATTCTCGTTTAAGGTTATTTCCAGAAAAACTAAAATATAGAAGGTATGGACCTTTCACGGTGAAAAGTTCCTCAAAAACTGGCGCTGTTGTATTGATCGATGACGAGGATAGGGAATTCACTGTAAACATACAATGCATTAAGCATTATCAAAAGAATAATAATAAAATGATTAATGGGGAAGACATATTTGATAATGAGGTCACGTAATAGGGCGTGACTTTGAGTCTAGCTACAAGACTCGTTAATAAAGAAAAATGCTTCTTGGGAGGCAACCCAAGCTTTTTATTTGTTAGCTTGTTTGTTTGTTTGTTTTATTTGCTTCTGTATGTGTGTTCTTATTTCCATTGTTTATAATTCATGTTTCAAATAAAATTGTAAAAAAGCTTTATTTTGTTTTTAACTTTGATGTGTGCTTTTTCACACATCCTTTTTAGACCAAAATCAGACCAAATACACCAAATACTAACCAAAAATGTCAAGAGAATGTGTGTTTTTGTATTTGTGTATGTGCAGGTACGGATATGTGAAAAATGAACAAAAACAAAGCCAAAACCGACAAAAACGAGCACGAGATTAGAAAAGGTCAAAAGCCGGAGCCGGGGAAGCAAAATGATAAAAGAGAGCTCAAAATATCATTAGAAGTCCTCAGAGATTCATAAAGTTGCATAAATAGTCCCTGGACAAAGTTTAGAAGAATTGGCGATTTTAGTCCCTGCACTTTCAGAGAATTACAAAAATTGTCCCTCAAAGATAAATTGAAGAAAAGTCATCAGTGGTCCTCCAATATTCAGAATATGACAAGAAATACCCTTGGGAGAAACTTTGAAAGATTTTCAGATTTAGTCCCTATGATTTTAGAAATCCAAGTTTGGTCCTTATTAATAATACTACTCTTTAAATCAAATCAAATATAAAGACCTGATCCATGTTTATAGTCCAATCCACAAATTCCCTTACACCCCAAGCCCAATGATAAAACCGGTCCAAGCCCACTCCCTTTTTACTTATACCCGATCCACCTATTATACCCTAGTCAACCCATTCCTTACCCGGTCAAACATAACACAATAAATAAAAACACCCCCAATTCACAATTCCTGCCCCCTAAATTTACCAAACCCAGAAACCATTTACTGTTCATGAACCCTAATTACCCCTCTTTCAATTTTACTTCGTACCTCAATAATTAACCAATCATTTGGAAAGTCTAGAAGGTCCTGACACGTGCTGACACACGGAATGCCACGCTGGCAATCCGTGTGAGGGAACATGAATCCAAAGGCTGAGATTAGTGGATTGGAGACCAAGGGTTATCAAAGGGCTGAGATTGATTCTAAAGAAACACAACATCACGGATTGGTGACCTGGCAAATCACTAGAAGTTTCACCCCTCAACTATATAAAGCTCCCCTTCCTCATTCACAGAAGCAGTATTTTTAGGGGATAGTAGTAGGAGTAGCATAGCTTTAGTTTATTTTAGCTTGTCTCTTTTAAGCTTATTGTAATTTCAGTCTTATTTCAAAACCTTGTAACCTTTCAAATTTTAATTAATTTTAGTTTGCTTGAATTCCTTGTCTCAATTTATAAATGCTTTTGATTGTTTATTCTTATCTCAAATTAGTTTCATAAGCTCTCAATTTCTGTTTAAGTTTACTTAGCTTTTACAAAATTTAAGTTCTGCTATTATTTTCCAAATATATATATAAAATAAATAAATAAATAAATAAAAATAAAAATAATAAATGTTTTAGTTATTAAGTTGAAGGGTACAGGAACATAAGCTTGCAAAAAGCTCATATCTCCTTCTGATAAGCTCACAAAGCTGGTCCATAGCTTTTGTGAGCTTATCCCTTTAGCCTTTCCTTGCATTTTCAGTTTTCAAGTAAGACTTTATATTCCTTGTGTCTTGAATACTTATTATTCTTGCTTAATCTTAGTTGATAGTAGTTTTTTTTTGTGTTTATTCAGCTCATTTAAAGTTACTTTAGTGATTGTTATTAGCTTGTTTTGCGTTGTAGTCTAGTATTGCATTTTCACTGCCTTGATTAGTTTAACTGCATACTAGGTTCTAGTTGATCTCATTAGGTTAATGTTGTTCAAACAGTCTAAAATGTGGCTAGGTAATCTAGTTTGATCATTACAGTGGTGTAGCTAGGCTCAAATCTCAAGCATAGAGTAGATCTGCCAATTAAGGACTGTTTGGATCAGGTCCTTATTCTGCGTGCAAGTTGTTGTCTCGTTGTTTATTTGATTTTAGAAGTTAACACTAGGCTTATATAGATCAGAAAGACACATAACAAGTAGGTCTCATTGCTAAAAAGTCAAATATCATTTCTATTTGCAATCCTATTAGCATAAGTAGTTTCTGGCAGTTAGAATTTTGCATAATGTTAGGAGTAGTTTGCATCAAGGTAAACCAAGTGATACGTGGGGATCGCACCAGGCTTTACCTCTCGAGGGATCTCGAGAAGCTTACAACCCCCACCAGGCAGTGTACCTGATCGATGTAGTATAGTATAATGACAAGTACCGGGGGATTGATCGTTCAGCTAGGAATAGTGTCGCTAGGATTAGAAAACCTAAATAATAAGTCTAGAGATGAGAGATGATTCTTTTTATATTTTTATATTTTTTTTAGAAAGCAAAGTAAAATCTCAGGTTTGAAGGATTTTGGCGTAATTAGTTGCTAGTCAACTAACCCAATACTAAGATGCAATCAAAATAAAATACTAAAAATGAAATTAAACTAATTATACTAAGGTTGCGAGCAATAAGTGGAGAAATGTGTTTACTTAGATTTCAGTACTCCCTAGATATCTTTTACACGTTAATTACTTGTTATAGTTGCGTGGATGACGGATTGTATTCCTTAATACCATTCATGGGGTGGCGTACTTAACTCCCCAATCCTATGAGTGCCTACTTCACTCCTATGTCGAGCCGGCTAACAAGCTCCTAACATGGGATCATTAGAATTTACTCATGCATTAAATACAACCAATAAAACCTAGTACACATCGGTTCATGTTTCCTAAGACGTTCAAGCATGTTACCAATTGGAGATCTGCCAGTTTTCTTAAGCCTAACATTGAAATCATTCATCCAATACAACCATAAACAAGTAATCAACACATAATTAACATCTAGGTTTCATTAGATCTAAGCAAACACAAGACAGATCTAGCCTAACATGGTGGAATTAAGACAAGCACAAGATATAGACAACCAACACATAGACATATTGATTGAATTAAAAGAACACTTATCTCAATAGCACATGTAAGCATTCAAGGGCTGAAAACCCTTGAATAAACTGTAAAATTTGTATATGGTTCGGCCTTAGGGATTCTCCAAACTTGTTCCCCTTAATGAATGAAAATTAGAAAACTATATATAGATATTAGAGGCTGACGGCGTAAAGAACAAATGGGTGACGCCGTCATCTCGCCGCCAAAATAATCCTCGGACTGCCTTGATCTACATTTGACGCCATCATGTAGTCCACTTTTGCAGGCCGTCACACATTTAACTCTTGACGCTCTACTTGTGACGCCTTCATTTCTGTACTGGGTCGTCATGATCTTAACTCTTGACGCCGCCAGGAAAGTCTTCTTGACGCCGTCACACACTGTTCCCAGCATGGAAAATTAAGTCTTTGGCGTTTTCTTCACTTTTATGCTCCAAAAACGTCCGAATTGCTTCCTTTTCCAGATTTCACTCCCAAAGTACCTAAAATCACAAAAGGAACGATTTAGGGCAATATTTGATCAAATAAATTCAATTCCGGGCTTAAATGACCCCCTAAAAGTGGTTCATTTTTCGCCTCATCATATACCCTTACACTTGAGATTTGCTTGTCCTCAAGCAAATGCGCTTTTATTCTAGTCAAAATACAAGTTAGGGGTCATTTAACACTAATATAAAAGTAATTACAACAAATAATCGTTCCACTAAAGACCAAAGACAAGCACGGAGGTCATATACTAGCACCTCACAAATAGTGTTTAGATACTCACATCTCTCGGGTGTAATAAAGTATAAATTACAATATGGAAACGGAAGATATCTCTCACTACCTGTCATAGCAAAATAGATTACCATAGGCTTGGGAAAGGATCAAACCTCCACCACATGGCGTAAGCACCTAGGATAAACTATTAAAGAGGTCTTTTAAAAGGGTTGTAACGTTAGGTGTAGGGATATGAAATACACGGTTTTGTTGGATATAGGCAGTCTTTACTGGTGGCGAGTTAACAATCTTGGTTAATTACATGTACAATATGGCGTTGCTAAGCCAAGACTAGACTCGACTTAAGCTAATAAATGAAAAATAACAAAAACATAAAATAAACATAGAATGAAAAGGGATGGTAGTCCGTATGCTTTTTCTCTTTATATATATATATATATATATATATATATATATATATATATATATATATATATATATATATATATATTTTGAATTACACTCTTACCCTACCATCCAAAATAATACATCATAGGGAATGTAAATTTCCCTTACACTTAAATCTTTACATACTTTACAATAAACTAATCTAATGACTCGAATTAAGAAAATCAAAACACTTGGAGTACTTTTAAGATTAACGCACATATGGGGGTAAGATATGATGTTCTTCCCCATTACTCCATAAAATAAGTACTTTACCCATGAGTCCCAATCGTCCCAAAACAATATGTACAAGGATATGACTCGACTTGGCAACCATGTAATCAATTAGATAGTTAACTTAGGGTTTAACAAATAACAATAATGCACTAAAGATGAGCGCATACACGGAAGGCTAAGGCGATTTGGGTGTATATTTAAGTGGGGTGTAACAAATTCTTCCTTTAAGTAAGATGCTTAAAGTTAGAAACGAAAAGATAGGCTCGGAGGGGTGTACTAGGGTTTTGTGTACTAAAAATGAGTACAACGCTAAGGGTGTGGGAAAAATTAATTGACTTAACTAGCCAAGTACTATGACTTAAATGGTCAAGAAATTATGATACGGGTTTAACACAAGGGTGATCCTAATGCCTCTTATCATGTAGTAAATCCTACTACACGAATGTAGTCTCACTAGCGGTCTCGGGATGCATCACTAACGCAAGTTCTAGAATCTAAATGCTACCGGTACACTCATAAGCACTAATAGTAAATGCTTTCCCTATCAAATCTAAAGGTGAACCTCACATATTTGGGTGGAAAATTTTTCTGAATGATACGGTTATGTGCTAGTCATACAATCTCCTATCCATGAGACGCTTGCTATGGCTAAAGTTTCACTCCTAAAGGTTGTAAAAAAATTTAAATTTGGCGCTAAAATTGCACTAACAAGTCTTTATCATAGTTTTATTACACATCTACTATCAAACAAACAAACTCAAGCGAAAGTGTATCTGTAAGGTATCATCATTTTACCCTCCCCTTACACTTAAGATGAACATTGTCCCCAATGTTCAAGTAAAGAATGTAAAAGTGAAATAAGTAAAAAAAATGAAATCAAATACTCCCCTGATTCGCTCGGTATGGATAATAAGGTGGCCAGGTTAAATCTTCCTCCAAGAAAATGAACAATCAAAGCTTCCCTTCCAGAAAAATAATCATCTTCTTGTCATACATAACCTGTAAATCCTGAGAAAACAGACAAGGCAACCTCGCATAAAATCGGCGGTAATCTACATAAGTTACTAAATCCTAGAAAACAAAGTAAGATATAATTCTTGTGGAATGAAGTTTGCAGATTTCTTGGAGATTATAAAACTTAATAATGCAACAAAAACTTTAAGACTCCATTAGAAAAACAAAACCGGTAAAATTTCCAGATTTTTACCCGTGACGCCGTCAAGAGCAAGCTCGTGACGCCATCAGGATTGACCTGCTGAAATTCTTCTGTTAAGTTTCCGGAAAATTTCTGGAAAAACTTGGTTCTACTTCCTGGAAAATCCTGCAAAACTTCATTATGACTCGATACAAGCATTTGACTCTAACAAATACGAATATACATGTTCACTTAATATTGTGGAGAATGATGATCGGTTTGTTTCTTAAAAACATATTTGGGGTTTCCCCTTACACTTATCTTTTGCAAAAATACCTTTAGGTGGAGTTAAGACTAGACCAAAACAACAAAGTTAAGTATTTCCACTATTTAGTTTAGAAACATGATCTATCAACAATAAAAATAAAGCATGCATACGGAAGCAAATAACAAACAAACAAAATAAAAATCACACAAAATCATGGGTTGCCTCCCAATATGCGCTTGTTTTTGTTCGAGTCACGAGCCTGACTCTACCCTTATTTCACGGATAAAGGTGAGGTTTTCCCTACACTTAGGATTAAGTGCGGGTGATAGTATCGATACACACCATCTTGGTGGAAGTATGCCATGTGAGGAAAGAATGGTGGATGAATTATATGCTCAAAGGGCAGTGCTCCTATCATCATAACCTTACCTAATTCAATCGGGTTAATGGGTGGATTAAGATTTTCTCCTAGAAAGGGATCATTTTCAATCAACTTCAAGAGACTACTAGTTGGGGATCCATTTTGACCTAATAAACCCGGTTTAAACCCGTAATGTTTCTTATGATCAATCATGAATGGGTGATGTAAGTATGTAAGGTCATGTTCCACTCCTATGTCAGCTTCCTCTCTACAAGGCTTAAAGTCTACTACCTTTGTCCTAAGACTACCCGGACTATATGGTTTGATGGGTGGATCGGGACCTATTTCAATTCCTAAATTTTCATCCAAGGATGGAAGATTAGGTAACGGTTTTGATTGAGGCTCCGGTTCATCAAAACTAGGAACTTCCATAGAACTAAGAGTAAGGTTATCATTACAAGTATTCAAACCTATATCCTCTAGTGGTGCATGGTCCAAGGGTTCTACCTCAATTGGGGTTCCTATAGTCTCTTCTACTTCTTTCGTGTAAGTCACGGGCGGTGTGTACGCATCAAATGATGGTAGGACTTGTGGGGTACTTAGTGGGCATGGGTTTCTACCATCTCTTCCATCACACCAATATCACCTATGTGTTCATCTTGTATTATGATAGTGCCTAACCATGACATGCAACTATGTGGCTCAACTCTAATATTTTTATCCCCAAGAAAACTTTTCGATTGAGCCTTCCAAACTGAAAATAGGTCTATACTTACGTTTTCTGGGTCCCACGTTCCACTTCTGTATTGGGCGTGAATCTCAAAGTTTTCCCACGCGTCTTTAACATCATATTCCCAAAACTCCCCATCTGTTACATAGTCAAGCCTCTTTTGGGTTTCGTAGTCGATACGAGTATGAAATAATTGAAGTAGAGGCAATAAATCAAGACCATAGTGAAGGCCTTTTTGTAGTAAGTATTTGAAACGAGTCCATGCATAGGGAAAAGATTCATCATGATGTTGTCGAAACATCAAGATGTCATTTTGAAGTGAAAAGGGTAGATTTTGTAGTGGATTTGGTCGATTGGATGAAAAATTTGGCGGATTCGCGTTCTCCATAATGGTGAACGGAAGAGTCAATGGAAAGGTTTTTATGAACAAAGACACAAAGAAAAGATAGACTAAAGAGAACCTAAAAATTAAAATAAAATCTTACTAGAAAGGAATCTAGCAAGTAGACCTAATAAAAAGAGATTCTAACCTTGACAATAACTATTCCCCGGGCTGCGGCGCCAAAAACTTGATACGTGGGGATCGCACCAGGCTTTACCTCTCGAGGGATCTCGAGAAGCTTACAACCCCCACCAGGCAGTGTACTTGATCGATGTAGTATAGTATAATGACAAGTACCGGGGGATTGATCGTTCAGCTAGGATTAGAAAACCTAAATACTAAGTCTAGAGATGAGAGATGATTCTTTTTGTATTTTTATATTTTTTTTAGAAAGTAAAGTAAAATCTCGGGTTTGAAGGATTTGGGCGGAATTAGTTGCTAGTCAACTAACCCAATACTAAGATGCAATCAAAATAAAATACTAAAAATGAAATTAAACTAATTATACTAAGGTTGTGAGCAATAAGTGAAGAAATGTGTTTACTTAGATTTCACTACTCCCTAGATATCTTTTACACGTTAATTACTTGTTATAGTTGCGTGGATGACGGATTGTATTCCTTAATACCATTCATGGGGTGGCGTACTTAACTCCCCAATCCTATGAGTGCCTACTTCACTCCTATGTCGAGCCGGCTAAGAAGTTCCTAACATGGGATCATTAGAATTTACTCATGCATTAAATACAACCAATAAAACCTAGTACACATCGGTTCATGTTTCCTAAGACGTTCAAGCATGTTACCAATTGGAGATCTGCTAGTTTTCTTAAGCCTAACATTGAAATCATTCATCCAATACAACCATAAACAAGTAATCAACACATAATTAACATCTAGGTTTCATTAGATCTAAGCAAACACAAGACAGATCTAGCCTAACATGGTGGAATTAAGACAAGCACAAGATATAGACAACCAACACATAGACATATTGATTGAATTAAAAGAACACTTATCTCAATAGCACATGTAAGCATTCAAGGGCTGAAAACCCTTGAATAAACTGTAAAATTCGTATATGGTTCGGCCTTAGGGTTTCTCCAAACTTGTTCCCCTTAATGAATGAAAATTAGAAAACTATATATAGATATTAGAGGCTGACGACGTCAAGAACAAATGGGTGACGCCGTCATCTCGCCGCCAAAATAATCATCGGACTGCCTTGATCTACATTTGACGCCGTCATGTAGTCCACTTTTGCAGGCCGTCACACATTTAACTCTTGACGCTCTACTTGTGACGCCTTCATTTCTGTACTGGGTCGTCATGATCTTAACTCTTGACGCCGTCAGGAAAGTCTTCTTGACGCCGTCACACACTGTTCCCAGCATGGAAAATTAAGTCTTTGGCGTTTTCTTCACCTTTTTGCTCCAAAAACGTCCGAATTGCTTCCTTTTCCAGATTTCACTCCCAAAGTACCTAAAATCACAAAAGGAACGATTTAGGGCAATATTTGATCAAATAAATTCAATTCCGGGCTTAAATGACCCCCTAAAAGTGGTTCATTTTTTGCCTCATCACCAAGGCACTATTTAGCTCAATATATCATCTAGGTAAAAATTTAAGCATTAGAATTTCAAATAAGTCAAAGTCAGTTAGCAATAAAAAAAGTTAACCTAAGCCTGCAGCCTAATCTGTTCAAACAGCATCCGATCTAGGCTCAATTTAGGGTCCAATTTGGTTTGGAAATCAGAGATTTGTGGTCTTATTAGTTCTCTGCTGTACTAGCTTCATTTTGCTCCCTTAAGGTTTCACTCAATTGCTTATTAGATAGCCTAAAAATAAGCTGCAAGTAGGGTGTCTGAGCCTAAGGTCTGATTTCATTTTAAGGGCTGCTAGTGAGAGTTTTTGCTTGGAATTCAAAATTTGTTGTTCATTTTAGTTCTTCAGACCTAATGTTTGCTTATTTCATTGGTTGGGACCTTTAGCTTATCTGTTTGCTTTAACTGCTTATCCATACTAGTGCTTATTTGACTGATTTGGTCCCTTACCTGTGTTTCTGAGTGCTAGTTTGTCTGAGATTTGTTCCATTAAGCTTTATAGAGTCTAAAATCAATTGGTCAAAGCTTGGATTAGTTTGGTCAAAGATTAGCTTATTAATAAGCACTTAATTAAGCTGTTTTCAAAGCAAGTAGTAGTTCCAATGCTGATTTTTCACTTTTCAAAATTTTCTCATGTTTAGAATATTAATTTATAATTTCCCTAAATTTTTCATATTTTCCTGTCTTCATTTGCTATTTATCTAATTTAATTTTTATTTTTATTCAATTTTTAATACTTTTTAATTACTAAAAAATCCAAAAAAATAAGAAAAATCCAAGAAAAATCTAAAAATATTTTTAAAATTTATTTTCATTTATTTTAGAAATTTAGAAATTTAATTTGCATTTTTCTCATTTATTTTGAATTTAATTTTAATTTTTAATTAGATTTAATAGTTTTTAATTTCCAAAAATTACACAAAAAGTCAAAAAAAAATTAGTTTTTAGTTTTAAAATTACTTTTTAGTTATTTTATAATTTTCAAAATTTGATTTTCATTTTTCTCACATTATTTGCATTTTCTTTTAATTTTTAATTAGTTAATTCGTTTTTAATTCATAAAAAATAAATAAAAAGTCAAAAAAAATATTTTTCTTTTTCTCAAAATTTTCTTTTATCATTTTTAACTTAGGAAAATTATTTTCAAACCCGCATGATTAGTATAGCTTTAATTTCACTTTTTATTTCATACGTTTACGTTTTATTTACGTTTAAGCTTACGTTTTCGATTTTGCGTTACATTTTAAGTTTCCATATTTGAAATACGTGTTTAAGTGATTATTTGTGCTTCATTTGTTATTTCATTAGTATAATCTCATCAATATCACTTTTTACCACTTTTCACGACACGTTTCACGAATCGAGAATTCAAAATTCCATTCACACCTTCGCTGGGACACGACCCGGGGAAATACTTTCCTAAGCATTTCTTCGGTAAAATAAACCTATACTTTAAAACGACTACATCAAACTTCGTCTTAATTACATATAAAGGTATTTTGCAAAAGATAAGTGTAAGGGAAATCCAAAATTGTTTTCAAAGAACGAATTGAGCATGAATGATAACAACGAGATATAGACATATATATTAGTACTTGTTTGAGTCAAATGATTGTATCGAGTCATAATGATATTTTGCACGAATTCCAGGAAATAAAGTATTGGTTTTTCTAGAAATTTTCCAGAAACTAAACATAAAATTCCTGTCAGATCAATTCTGACAGCGTCAGCAAGTAAAGCCTGACGACGTCAGGTACAAATTTTCTGAAAAATTTTGCAAGTTTTGTTTTTCTGCCGAAATTGTAAAGTTTTGTTAAATCTTTAACTTATAAACTCCAGGAATCTGCAAACATTTATTCCACAAGCATTATATCTTTATTTACTTTTTAGGATTTTATTTTATATAGATTTTACCGCCGATGTTACGCTAGGTTCGCTTGTTTATTTTCTCAGGTTTAAAAGGTTACATTGGACAAGAAGGTGTACATGGATGGTCAAGTCTTTGAGCATCAAAGTTTCAAGTTTTTTGCGTTGCTTTAATCTTGAAGTTGTTACATTCTCTTGAAGGAGGATTTAACCATGTTACCGCATTATCCACACCGAACGAATCAGGAGAGTGTTTGTTTCATTATTTCATTTTCTTTACTTTTACATCTTTTAATTAAATATTGGGGACAATGTTCAACTTAAGTGTAAGGGGGGGGGGGGGGGTAAATGAAGATACCTTAGAGAATACCATGACACTTATTGTTTGTTTAATAGTAGATGTGTAATAAAACTGAGAAAAATATTTGTTAGGGTAATTTTAGCACCAAATTTAAAATTTTTTGCAACATATAGGAGTGAAACTTTAATCTTAATAAGCGTCTCATGGATAGGAGTTATACGACTAGCGCAAAAACCGTACCACTCAAAAATTTTATGAATAAGGTAGTGACCATCCGGGTATCAGATTAATTAACTAAAGTGCCAGCGATCTAGTGTATGACTTGGTGACCATCCGTTATGCAAATAACGCGCCAGCGATCCAAGAAGTGCATTAGTGACCAACCGTTAGTTGAAGCGTCAAAGACTCTTGCCAGCGATCTACTGAATTTATACAGGTGAGGTTCACCCCTAGACTTGTTAGGAAAAGCCTTAGTGCTTATGAATGTACCGGTAGCACTTAGATTCTAGAACTTGCGTTAGTGATTCATTCCGAGACCACAAGTGAGACTACATTCGCGTAGTTAGATTTACTACATGATAAGAGGCATTAGGATAACCCATGTTTTTACACATGTGTTTATATAATTACTTTGACTTCATTGGTCAAGTAATTCTCCCACACCTTTGCGATGTACTCATTTTTAGTACACGATACCCCTAGTACACCCCTCAGAGCCTCTTTTTCGTTTCTAACTTTAAACATTTTACTTAAAGATAGAATTTGTTTACAATCCACCCCCAAATGTGCACTCAAATCGCCTTAGCCTTCCTTGTATGCACTCATCTTTAGTGCATTATTATTATTTAAACCCTTTGTTAGTTGTCTAATTGATTACATGGTTGCTAAGTCGAGTCATATCTTGTACATATTGTTTTAGGACAATTGGGACTCATGGGTAAAGTACTAATGATATGGAGTAATTGGGAAGAACATCAATTATTATCCCCATATTTGCAAAACATTTTAAAGTACTCCAAGTTTTTTGATTATCTAAATTCGAGTCATTAGATTAGTTACATGTAAAGTATGTAAAAGTTCAAGTATAAGGGGAGAACCAAGGCTCCTATGATGTATTATTTTGGATGGTAGGGCAAGAGTGTATGCAAAACAAAAAAAAATAAAAAATAAATAAATAAATAAAATTAGAAAAAGAAAAGACAAAAACATACGGACTACCATCCCGTTTCTTTCATTTATGTTTATGTTTATGATTTTGATTAGCTTGAGTCGAGTCGAGTCTTGGCTTAGCAACGCCACATCGTACATGTAATTGACCTAGATGATTAACTTGCCACCAGTAAAATATCCTTTATCTAACAAACCGTGTTTTTCATATCCCTACACCCAAAATTATAACCCATGAAAAGCCCTCTTTGATAGTTTATCTTAGGTGCTTACGCCTAGTGGAGGAGGTTTTTGATCCTTTCCCAAACCTATGGTAATCTATTTGCTATGACAGGTAGTGAGTGATATTTTTTCCATTTCTATTAGTTATATAGGTTTACAACACCCGAGAGGTGAGACTATCCAAACACTATTTGTGAGGTGCTAGTGTATGATTTCCGTGCTTATTTTGATTAAGGTAGAACAATCATTTGTTGTAATTACTTATATATTAATGTTAAATGAACCCTAACTTGTGTTTTGATTAGAATAAAAGCTCATTTGCTTGAGGACAAGCAAATCCCAAGTGTAAGGGTATTTGATGAGACGAAAAGTGTTACACTTTTAAGGGGTCATTTATGCCTTAAATCGTAATTATATGATCCAATATTGCCTTAAATCGTTCCTTTTTTCATTTTAGGTACTTTTGAGAGGAATTATGGAAAAGGAAGCACTTTGGACGTTTTTTGAGCATAAAAGTGAAGAAATTGACAGAGTCAAGAATTCAAGCTGGAACAGTACCTGACGGCGTCACACACCACTAAGTGACGGCGTCACTTGTTGATGAAGAGGTGGATAATTATTTTACACTTGATGGGCCAGAAAGGAATTTTGAAGTTTACACGTGACGGCGCCATCTTATAATTCACCAAGGACGTCACGTGTTATTACAAAGAGAGATGGCCCAGAACCTTATTCAACCTGACGGCGTCAAGAGTGGATCTAGGCCATCAAGGAACCCTAAATACTGCGAGGTGACGGCGTCACATCCCATAAGGTGACGCCGTCAAGGTGTAAAATCTATATATACTTTTCTAATTTTCATTCAGTGTGTGTGGAACATTGGAAAGAAACTTAGGGTACGAACCCTAGTCGACTTTTGCAGCTATTTTGAGGTTTCCAAACCTTTTTTCTTCCATGATTAATTGAAGATAAGTAATCTATCAATCATTCAATATGTCTATGTGTTGTTTGATTCTATCTTACGCTTATCTTTACATTAACATGCTAGGCTAGGTTTGTTTGTGTTTGCTTAGATGTAATGAAACCTATAGATTGATTATTGATTGATGGTTTGTTATTAATTGTTGTTGGATGAATGATATCAATGTTAGGCTTAAGATAACTGGCTAACTTCCTATTGGTAACTTGCTTGATGTCTTAAGAAACATGAATTGGAGGTGTACTACGATTAATTGGTTGTGTTTAATGCATAAGAGAATATTAATAAGGCCATGATAGGATACTAAACATGTCCTCATAGGAAGAGATAGGATCTTATAGAGTTGGGGAAGAACGTACACGCCCTCACGAATGGTATTAAGGAATACAACTCGTCATCCACGCAATTGTAACAAACTAATCAATCAATGAAAGATAGCTAGGGAGTAGTGAAACCTAAGTAAACACGTTTGTCTCCATATTAGTTTTCCACACATTTATTTCTGTTATTTTTTTTTATTTGCAATTGTAGTATTTGGGTTAGTTGACTAGCAACTAATTCTGCCCACTCCTTCATAACCGAGAAATTTTTCTTGTTTTCCATTAAATATAAAAATACAAAAAGAATTATCCCTCACCTCTAGACCTAGTTTAAATCATCTTCAATCCTAACGAACACTATTCCTATGGAGAACGATCAATCCCTTGGTACTTACCATAACACTATACTACATTGGTCAGGTACACTTGCCTGACAGGGATTATAAGCTTCTCAAGATCCCTTGAGAAGTAAAACTTTTGTGTGACAATCCAAATCGCATCACACTAGAAATATGCTTCACTTAATTATGCAGACCAGCAACCCCAAAGACTCATCCTTTTGAAATCGCTAATAATATGCTTCACTTAATTATCAGCTTCACCTCGTTTGATCGCTCTTTTTTTTTTTTTTTTTTTTTTTTTTTCATCTTCCTTCTGAAATTGGTAAACAATAAAAATGAGAATCAAAATCTAAAAGATGCAATGTTGAGTATGAAGCATAAACAAACCTTTTTCTTTGGACATGTTGTCCTGTTATGACCTTTTTTTGACAATAACCACAAGAATTTTTTTTTTCAAGTCCGAAGAGACCATGCAAACCAGGCTTTACTCTTATAGAAGCTTTTGGGCAACCTTTTGTCTTCACTCGAACTAGGGGATCAGAAACTAATAAAGGTTGTGACATGTTCCTTTTTTTTAATGGCGTTGTCGTGACATGTTCTCTTGTTGCGTAGATGATATATCATCATTAATATTATTGTTTACTCGACTGTAGTCTTCTTTCTTCTACTTTGTTCGTCCAAAAGATCATTAAGAATAGCATCAATTTTATTAAGTTCATCAAAGTAATCTCGTCCATCTTGTAGTATTTTATTGAATTTTGCTCTAATGGACCATATAGTTAGTAAAGTAACTTCTTTTGTAGCAATATCATTTTTTATCTCGCCGTTGAGTTTCAATACCTCCCACCTTATATGTTGCCTTCATAGTCCACCTTGGTATTAGGTAATGGTCTGGAATGGTTGTTAAAGACTCTCGTCTCATGATGTAAAGAATATGTTTGCACAAGATTCCATAAGTCTCAACCCTTGCACAGGAACAAGTAACAAAAATATCCGAAGTAACATTGTATTCAACGGTTTTCCAATTTTCCTTATTAACTTTCAAAAACCCGAAATGGTATATAACCTTAACACCATTTGTGCTTAATATTTGATGACCACAATCAAAACTAGCCTTCCACTCTTTATTAAATATATCATAAATATTTTGCGTATAACATGTTGCCGCCATTTCTTCAATCAGATGATTACTATGTAATGTGGGCTTTGAATTCAAAGTTCTAAAATCTTAGTCATTTTTCTGCACTTCTTCGAGAACTCACAGCTTTGTCATACTGGACTACAAACTAATTTACCATGGTCTTAGCATTGACAAAACCATCAAAAAACGAATGTATACTTTCACTCATTCCACTCGTTGTCATGCAGGCAAAAAATGTATCCTTGAGATATGCTTTTACCTAATGATGATGCAACTTGAACATGTTTCCCAACCAACTATCATCTTCCATGTGATATTTCTCCTTCAACTTCTCCCATCCCGTTTCAAATTCTTCAACATATTGGATTTTAACCTACTCATTGTATGTATCTTCGAAATCATCATATCGAGATCGAAATGGTTGTAGATTCTCTAAAACATGCCTTTGAATATGCCATGCACAATACAGATATTTTGTATTTGGAAAGACTTTTGAAATTACTTTACCCATTGCTAAATCTTGGTCTGTAATGAGAGTTATAGGCGGGTACTCATGCATACATTTTAGAAACTGCTCAAATAACCATGTAAACATTTTTTCGGTCTCATTTTCCAACAACGTGGCTCCTAGTAGAATAGACTGGCCATGGTGGTTCATTCCAATAAATGGTGCAAATGGAAAATTAAACTTATTTGTCCTATAAGTTACATCAAAAACAACGTCACCAAATTGGCAATACGATGTTCTTGATCTCCCATCTGTCCAAAACACATTTTGTAGTACGCCATCTTCATTTATGTCCATTGTAAAATAAAAATCTTTATCCACCTCAGCATTTTCTTTAAAATGCATGATAATTCCATGACATTCTTTCCATAACTTACATTTTCTCTCTTCACTAACAATAGTGGAACACTGAACTCGAGTGAGTTGATCCTCTTCACCACCTCTAAAGGCATTAACTATTTTTGTGATTTCAGAAGGCTTCATCCCTGCTTTTGACAATAATGTTACAACATCTTTGCATTCATTGGAACGATGAAAGATGCTATGTGACCTTTGCTTGATTAATTTTGATGGAGAATCAAAAGGATGATTGTGTTCATCGCAAAACTTGTCTATAACCCACTCCCCTTCACTTGATAACGTCACTTGCATTAGGGTCTTACAACCCGTTCGCATAATACAACGACATTTTACATTATCGCGTAATTGTCTCTTATCATTCATATCCTTAAAACCTTCCTTGTTACATGAAAATATTCGTCAATAAACTTCATTTGTGTCTATGCACCTATTAAGTTGATGCTTTCGAATACCAAAACCCTTGGATAGACCATATTCATTGTAAAATTCATATGCATTGATAACATCAAATTTACCCCCAATCTAAGTGTTAATTTCCCCTTAAAATACTCATCTTTTCTACTTTTATGAAGAATATATACTCTTATTTCTTCCTATTTTTGTTTCAGGGTAAAGATGAGTAAAAGAACGAACTTACGCGGAAATGGAAGGACTTTGGAGCAAATATGTGGAAATTATGGATTCTGCACTAACTACGGCGTAGAGGTTCATCTACCTACGCTGTAGCAAGGCTTCACGAAGACTACGCCGTAGAAGCTCTCCTACCTATGGCGTAATGAAGAATTTATGAAGACTACAGCATAGCCCAACAACAGGATACGGCGTAGCCCAACAACAGGCTACAGCGTAGAAGTCCACTAAAGAACACTACGGAGTAGGCAACTCTCCAAGCTACGACGTAGGATCTCATTTGAGGCAGTAAAGAACTAACAAGGCCAAAGAAGAAGCTACGGTGTAGCAAATTTATCTACTACGCCGTAGGATGCTTATCATGAAGACTTTACGCCCGTAACACTTGAACAAGTTACGGCGTAACACAATTTGCAAAGGTTACGGCGTAGAAACTCTAATACGCTAGGCCGTAACATAGTCGGGGCCTATAAATACCAACCCTAATTCCGAGTTTTTCATATCACTTCCCATCTCTTCACCACAGCAACGTTGGGAAAAACTCAGGAAGGAGGGAGAACGAAGTTCTAGCCACATCCATGTCAATTCCAAGGGAGGAATCACACACCAATCATAAGTGTTTTCATTCCTTTACTTTGTATTCGATTCATGTTTAGATTTGTATTAACTAAACATTGTTTTACTGCAATTATGAACATGAGTGGCTAAACACCTTTTGGTGTTAGCCTAGTTATGAAATTGTTATGTTATTGATTTAGTTTTCCACGCATCTATTATCTATTGTTTGTTTACTTTCATGGCGAGGCTTGGGATAATCTAGTTCCCGTAGTGATTAGTGTTGGTTGTTCTCTAGATACTTGTGGAATTAACCCTAGGAAGCAAGTCGCTAGGGATGTGACTTAGTGATAGCAATATCACCATACATGTGTGAATTAACCCTAGGACCACCTACCAATGCTAGACACTTAACGGAGTTAGAGGGGTGTAAGATCTGACCATGCCGCATTCGTTAGCCTTGTCTATGTTAGTATAGACACTTAATGACTCTTATGTCTTCGTACCAATGAACCCAAGGCTTTACAACAGCTTTGGATAGGACAAGGTATAAGATACATCTAGGTGAATTTGACCATCTGACCCGAAATGAATATCGAATCCCCGAACGATATGATAGGATGCACATATAGGAAAACTAATCATGATCATAACAAGAGTAGTAATTAGGTTAACACTACTTCTCTTTACTGATTTTCTTCTATTTACTTTATTGTCTTGTTATTACTTTTAATTAGTTTAATTAGTCTTTCAACTCAAAACCCCCTTTTTAATGTGACACAACTTAGATAATTTCCGCACCTTAGCTCTTAGGACGACCTCGGCTTTACCATTTAACTATACCACACACGACCGGATACACTGTCCGTTAGTGCGTAAAAGGTAGACCCTAGGTAAACGAGACTTTATAAATATTAAAACCTAGTCAGTAAAACCTGCATCATGCATCATCAGAAGTGGCAAAGGTTCTTCCTAGTAAAGTATATCTTACAGATCTGTTGTAAATATGTTTAAGATCTGTTACTTCTTCTTGTATGAGATGATCGTTGTTGTCGATATAATCGATTAACGTATGCTCAAATTCATCACTATTTTCATCTATTTAGAACAAAAACTAAGAAAAGTAAGGCAACTAAAATTATGTTCATCTTATGGATGAAAGCAATAATCCTTAAACAAATAAGCTACTAAAGAAATATATCAAATAGAAAAAGAATGAATAAGATGGATCAATTTAATCATTTCTTCATCTGGTTTAACTGGACCATATCCACTGGACATAATTTTCTTAACAATTTTTTTGAGAAAAAGAATGAATTCAACAATGAAGAACATTTTGAATAGTATAATCAAGCCGGATATGATTTGCTCTTCGTGATTTGGATCAGTCCTTGAAAAACTCATAGAGTTTGACATGATTTTAGTGACAACTTTTTTTGGCGGGAGATTTTGGCGCCATAAAATAATGGGTTTGCTGAAGATCTGTGACAAATGATCTTAGATTGTAGAGGGTCAAGTAAGAGAAAGGGGTGTATTTGACATGTTTACAGAAGTGGTGTCCTTTATATATATATATATATATATATATATATATATATATATATATATATATATATATATATATATATATATATATATATATATATATATTAGAAAAAAAAAGTAGGCAACTTCCTGCATTATGAAGCAGGCATCATATTCCCTAATTTTTAATGTCTTTATCTTTATGCCTTGAAAAATCATATATGATTTGTTCTTTTAAAAATCGGATGTGATTTAATAACTCACATGTGATTGTTAAAATAACAAATCAACTCTACTTTTACAAATCACATGTTATTTTTCATGACCTAAATTATTGAAAAAAAAGAAAGGAAAAAAAACCTCGAAAAAAAGTTCATCGAAAGTGAATAGTAGTGCCCCTCCGTAGAACGATTATTTATTCTCGTCACGATATTATGATTCGCTTCGAGTAACGATTAAGGATTTCAGAGATATGTAATTTAAAAAAATATATGATAAAAGTGAGTATTTTTACTTTTATGAAAAATGGATGGGCAGGATTTGTTTATTGGATCTTATATCTAATAAAAAATTGTAATCTATATTGAATTTTTTCTGACTAACAGAGAGCTGAGAATATAAGTGGTGAATAAACACACTTTTTTGTACTATAATTTAGGAAAAGTGCGGTTTTGTTAAGACGATTGAGTTGAATAATAACTTGTATATAACCTTAATCCATTGCTATATTAGTGAATTAACCAAGAATTAGAAACAACATAGTTGTTTTAAACTAAGTGCATCTGCAAATGTTCATAAAATACAACGGTTAGCATTGCAAAACAAATTCTATTGGCGTCACGTGACACTTCAAGAACCCTTTTCACGACCGACTCACTAAATCTAGTTAGGCGATTATTTATGTGATGGTGATAAAGGATGAGAAAATAGCCATGCACGTATGAGATAAAGAGACGTAGATTCGATAATTCTTTGGTGTGGGTGAAGTGCTATGCGAGTTTCATTGTTTGTTTATGGAGAAAATGTCTGTGTGTTAAGTTTAGGACTAGGTTTGCATAATTTGAGATTTGAAAGATTGGATTTACGTTAAAAACATGTTACTAAATTAGCTATTTCGTAAACTAGTATTATGTGACCATGTTGATAATAGTTAACTTTGATCATGAATTCATGATATGATAATTGATGAGTGCTCAAACACTCATCATTTTTATCGTATTTGAACTGCCAAAATATCCAAAAACACTCAGAAATGCATCAAAATACTGAAAATATCCCAGGGATTGTTCACACCACTAGTTTAATTAGTTTTATTTTCATTTTTGTTATTTTATTTTGATTAGTTGACTAACAACTAATTCTGCCCACTCCTCTAAAAACCGAGATTTTACTTGCTTTCATAAAAACATAAAAAATACAAAAAGAATCATCCCTCACCTCTAGACTTAGTCCTTAGGCTTTCTAATCCTAGCGACACTATTCTTGAGTTGAACGATCAATCCCCCGATACTTGTCACTATACTATACTACAACGATCAGGTACACTGCCTGGTGGGGGTTGTAAGCTTCTCGAGATCCCTCGAGAGGTAAAGCCTGGTGCAATTCCCACGCATCACTTGCTTAATCCACTTAACCAAATGGACCCTTATAACCCATCAGCCCAGTCCACTCCCACACCTTTTATTAATAAAACGAGAGGTCAACCAAAGTCAACCCCTACCTTTTATTAACAAAACAACCTATGTCACCTTAGATAAAGTTGTCTCACCCCCTACCTCTGTCACTCATTGATCATTTTGCTTGAAATTGATGTTTTGGACAGCCACCTAGTTTGTCTTTTTGGCTGCACATCTGTTTTGTCCTTAAATTGCTTGGTAGCTAGCTTATTTTGGTTTATCTATTTCCCCATTTGGCCACCATGTCTGTTTGAGCATCTGTGTACATCAAGCTTGCTGATTTCATTGCTCCTAAGTGATTCTTGTTATTAAATTGTTGTTTTTGCTTGTTGTTATTGTCTAAGCTTATATTAATTTGTGTTTGCCTTGGTTTGATGTCTAGTGCTTAATTGATATAACTGCTTATCTCAGAATCTCTTTTCATACTCAGCTCAATTGACCATCTTCCCAAGGACACCATAAGCTCAATCCTTGAGCTTATTCCTTGGGCTTGGGTGCTTTAAAAGCCCTCCTAGTTGCCTTTCTAGACCACCTTCTCACCTGGTCCCCTGAATCCCCCTGCGGGGCCCACAACAGGCTGCAAGTGCGACATTTGGCCTGAGGTCTGTGGGAATAGTGGATTAGCTTATTTGAGTTCATCAATTGATCCAGTGAGTTTTGAGTGTTGTTTGGGCTTATTCTGAGTACACTTAGTTGGCCTGCATCCAAATTTGCTTCTGGTTCTAGCTTAACAGCTTGTTGTGAGCTTATTGGAGCTTACATTCTCAATTTTAGCCCAAACATTAAGCTATTAAGCATTTAGGTTCCCCAATAGCTTAATTTTTTAGTTCCACAAAAGTTGCCTTCACAAAAGTTCATTTTTTACAGTTGCTTAATAGTTTGGTATAAGAAAAACAAGAAAAATCCAAAATTAAAGAAAGTGATAGCTTCTATTTAAGTTTTTTAGCTTTTTCAAAAAGTACTTTTCATTTTTATAATTTTTCTAGGTTCCTGACATCTTGTAGTATTTTTAGGAATTTTTTTAGATTTTTCCCATTTGATTTGGTATTTTTTATAATTTAGTTTACTTTAAATCAATTAAATAATTAGTTTTTAAGTAGTAATAATTAATTTAAAAGTAGGAAAAATTTATATTATGTTTTAAAATTAGTTTTATAATATTTTAGATTTTTCTAAATTTAATTTTCATTTTTTTAGTTAACTCTCATAATTAATTATAATTTAGTGTAATTTAAATAATTAAACGTAATTACGAAATTAGTAATTAATTAATAATAATTAATTAAATAGTTGTAAAAATAGTTTTAATTTTCCAAAAAATTTCTTATATCATTAGGATTGTAAAAATATAATTTTCATATTCGTAGGACTTTATCTGCTCCCGTTTCACTTTTTATTTTGCGCGTTCGCGTTTATTTTAAACTCAAACGCGCGTTTTTAGGTTTAAATCACTTTTTTAGGTTATTTGATCATCAGTAATTGTTTATAAAGTGTTTCTAAGCTATCCTCAATCATAATCTCGTAGTGTAATCATAATAATCAAAATCTTTACCCTTCTGTTAAATCACCCGATCACTTTAAACGTTTTCAAATACAATTGCACGCCTCGTCGGGATATAACGACCCGGGGATTCACTGTACTCCTTGGAGATTTGGTCTTGGACATTTGACTTGGTTGACCACTTACCTGGTTAATTTAGTTGACCTTTCAGGACCAATCAAAATTTGGCGCAGCTGCCGGGGAGGTTGCTGCGTATCTAAAACGTCTTTTGAGATTAGCGATTTTTCATTCGTCATTGTATAAACACCACCACTTTTTGTAAATCTAAATACAAAAACGTCATTAACACTTTTCCTAAAGTGTTAACAACACACACAAAAAAAAAAAAAAAAAAAAAAAAAAAAAGGAAAAAAAAAATCGCTACGTTTTCTATATCGGATTTCTTTTAAGGTGATTTCTTAAAGAGATACAATTTTGGTTAACGAAACGATACCAAAAATATTTTCCAAAAGTTTTTCACCCATACCCAAAAACATTCATTTTTTTCTTGTGAATAATAATACATAAAAATAAACCGTCGCAAACCAAGACAGAACACCTACCAACTGGGGGTGTGAACATAATAAGTTCCCAAACAAAAGATTAAAACTTGCCTTTGTATCCCTGTGAGTGGTGTACCTTTCTTAAAGAAGCCACTTACTTATGATTATTGGTTTAAGTTCACTGTTGATTTGCCTCGATTTTGTTTTGATTGGTTTTTGTTCCTAGTGCATGCGCACTCGTTCTTCAAGGTCCACGAGCCCATTACGTGAGCTTGTTGAACCTCGAAGGAATCGTAGATGTTCAGCACCAACAGTCGGATCTGAGATCCGTACTGTTTCCACTTCAGCTGTCACCATGGCGGAAGACCGCCCCATGTGTGAGCTTCTCCAAGCACCCATCGAGGGTTACGGAGACGCTATTGTAGTTCCAGCCATCGTGGCTGACAATTTTGAGCTCAAAATCGGGTTACTTAATCTTGTAACCTCGAGTCAGTTCTACGGTTTTGAGAGGGATGATCCTCATGCTCATATTCGATGGTTCAACAAAATAACGTCAACCATCAAGTACAAGAATGTCCCTTCAGAAGCAATCAAGCTTCTTCTCTTCCCATTCTCCCTCGAGGGTCAAGCCCGAATTTGGCTTGAGAAACAACCCCCTCGATCTATTGAGACACGGGAAGACTTGGTAAAAAAGTTTGTGAATGAATTCTTCCTACCTTCAAAGACCACGAGTCTTAAAAACAAAATCACCAAGTTCACTCAGAAATATGATGAATCATTTGGTGAAGCGTGGGATCGTTTCAAAGAATTACTTCGCAAGTGTCCATATCATGGTTTCTCCGAGTTGATGCAACTCGATACTTTCTACAATGGTGTGAGCCAAGCTGATCAGGATTCACTCAATGCCTCCGCGGGAGGTAACTTTTTGAGTAGAACCACCAAAGAAGCTTTGGTAATCATAGAAAACAAGTCCAAGGTCCGCTCTACACGATATTTTGGTAATAAACTTTTAAAAGGACGTAAAACTATTCAACCCCCCCTTCTAGTTTTCCACAATTGGTATCAGGAGCCACGTCTAGCAAGATCTTTAAAATATATTGTATTTTAAAACTTGTAACGATCTATGGAATCTGAAAAATATTTAGAAGGGCAATCTATGCAAAGACCACCACTATTTGAAAGTGGTGGATTTTTATATTGGAAAAATCGATTCAAAACTTATGTGAAGTCAAAAGATCTAGATCTTTGGCATGTTATTACTAATGGTGATTTTTTACCTATTCAAAATAACCCGGAAACTAAGAAAGATGAAATCGTACCTTTTGAAAAACAAAATGATGATTTAAAAAGAAAACTTGCTAAAAATAATGAAGCAAAAATGGTTATTTATAATGCGCTACCACGTAAAGAGTACGAAAGGATCTTTATGTGTGAAACCGCATAAGAAATTTGGAACTCTTTACTAATAACTCACCAAGGTAATAGTCAAGTCAAAGATAATAAGATAGATCTACTTGTTCAACAATATGAGCAATTCACGATTCCGGAAGAGGAATCAATTGATAATGCTTTTTCTAGATTTAACACTTTCATCACAAGTTTAAAAGCACTTGATGAGAATTTTTCTAGTAAGAATTTTGTAAGGAAGTTTCTTAGGGCTCTTCACCCAAAATGGCGAGCTAAAGTGACGGCTATTGAAGAATCGAAGAATTTGTCAACATTGCAACTTGATGAATTAATTGGAAATCTAAAAGTTTACGAAGTCATCATTAAGAAGGACTCCGAAATGGTCAAAGAAAAACGAGAGCAAAGCAAGTCAATCGCCTTGAAAGCTAGAAAGGAATCTAGTATCGAAGATAGCTCATCTTCCGAAAGTGATGACGAAGAATACGCCATGGCCGTAAGAGATTTCAAGAAATTCTTCAAAAGGCGAGGAAGATTCGTAAGACAACCGTATGATGAAAAGAAAACATTTCAAAAGAGTAAAGATGACAAGAACAACAAGATTGAAAGAAAGTGTTTCAAGTAGATCAAAATCAAAGAGCTTTTGTTGGAGGTGCTTGGAGTGATAGTGACGAAGATGAGAAAGAAACGACAAAAGAAGAAAAGTGTCTTATGGCGAATACATTAAATGAGAGACAATGGGGATCAAATGGCTAGATGAACATTCCTTGAGGCAATCTTGAAGTTTCTCTCGACATAGACTTTTTCAAAGTCTATATATCATCTTGATGATTTTGAAGATTTTTTTTAAAGACCACCGGGTACGCCATTCCTTCATAACTCATTGCCATGCTTAGATAAATATGCTTTAGTTGATCATATCGTTTGCATAGATATAGCTTGCCTTTTTCTCTCTACTTGTTTCGATCATATATATATATACTTATTTACATATATATATATACTCCTATACTTAATATATTAAATATATATATATATATATATATATATATATATATATATATATATATATATATATATATATATATATATATATATATATATATATATATAATTGCTTGCACATAACCTAGATACGTCATTAGTTGACTTTCTAGAACTCCAGGAAATCGTTCTTTATCGAACCCTTTCCTTCCCCTCTCGCGTTATTCTAGTAAGTCCTCTTCTAGGAGACTCATGATGATGAAGGGATATGAGTCAAGTGGACTTTTATAATGCAAGAACGCCTTCGCACGTGAACACTATGGATGAAACAAACTCCTCTCGCCGACTATATCCTATCTCCGCTACTATCTTTCAAACCTCACCCATCAACCCATCTTTCACTCACATTTATACTTATATATATATATATATATATATATATATATATATATATATATATATATATATATATATATATACACTTATTCACATATTCCCGAACACACCTCAAACCCTTCGTCAACTTAACACTTTGATCATTTTATCCAAAATTGTCAAAGGTATATTTTAATTATCGAAACGGTAATTAAAAATTGTTAAGAATTTTATCATCGTGCCAATGAACGTTTACGTATTTTTGATATATTATAAATCTAATTATATACGTATAAATATTTCTGTTTCAGAAACTAATTCCGCGAAATTTGGAAAATTTCAAAGGCGGCCCCCTTAATAATTAAGGGGACCGGCTTGTTATCGAGGGCGGTCCCCTTAATGTTTAAGGGGACCGGCCATCTGACACTTCCAAATCCGTTTTTCCTTCTTAATTCCATTCCCAAACACTCCATTCACTCATTTGTTCCTCCCCACTGCTACTGAGTACGAACCAAAACACCCAAAAACTTCAAAATCCTCCATCATATCACCAATCCGGGGTTGTTTCGCAAGGGGCAAACATCAACCAAACATATAACAAAATCTTTTGTAAGTCTTCCAACATGCATTTCCTCACATTTCATTCGATTTGGTGTCTAATCAATTATTATGCATTTTATTAAAACTTATTTCAATTCGAATTTAAGTGCAATAGAAGCTAGAAATTAAACTACCAAATGCTTCCTATAGGATTAGAATAATGTATTGCAACTCAAAATTAGTATAACATATTATTTTGTCAAAATCATTAATCGCCCATAAATCCTTGTTAAATTTTATTTTTCAAAAGGCACATTGTTGATATAACTCTCAAAAACCACTTAAAACTTACTACATTACATTATTTTAACGTCCAAAACAATCAAAACATACTTTTCAATTTATTAGAAAATGGTTCATGAAGACAACATGGGCGTTTGGTTCATGAACAAACTATAACTATATGTAGTTATTTGAAACTTAAAACTTTTTCATAAAACTTGTTAATACTACTAAGATCAATAGACGTCATCAAGATATATAATCAATATATATATTGATGTTTTAGGATGTCTTTATCTAGTTAATGGAGCGTTTGGTTTATCTCGAAAATGATATTTTTGAAAACTAAAATTCGCTTTTTAATCTTTTAAACAAGCTCATGTTGTGTTAAACTCTTACGAAATGGAAGATATATAATCTAATATATATCTAGCCTTATTTCGAAATGAATTATGATATCATACTCTTTGATATTATATATTCTAAACGAGTTTAAAATCAAAATAAAAGGAATATTATGAAACTACTTCATTGAATATTTTTTTTTTGTGTCGAAGTAGAATTTCGTTCCACATATATTGCATATAATTATATATACATATATATAACATATGCATGATAGTTGTTTTTATATTAATTATATTTTTGTTGTTATATTGTTTAGGTGAAAATGCCTAAGACAACGGTTGGTGATGTATCCAAAACCAAACAATACATTCCAAATGTCTCTTCTACTCCCGGCATGTCTCCTTCAGTTGCATGTTTCTATCGTCCTATTGAAAATAGAAACATTCACGAAGGACGAATTGTCGATCCATCTTTCTATGAAAATGATCAAACCGAACGAATGTTCACCAATATTCGTTTCGAATGTCTTCTCCAAATCAACGAACCAATCATTCCTCGTTTTGTCCTCGATTTCTATAGCCAAGTGACGGTGCAAACCGATCCCTATGGCAATATCCTCATCTCCTTCATGATTCAAAATCAATTCATCACTCTCAATCTTGTTCAATTCGGTCAAATTCTTCGAATCCCATACAACGGCCAAGCCGTTTTCTCAAATGAATGGGATCTTTCTACTCTTGAAAGAAATCTTCCTCAGGATGGCCCCTACTATTTTGAGATTCCTAGTCCTGAAGACATTCGTCGAATGCTCGAACTAGAACGTCGTACGACTAGTCGAGTAATCAAGTTGAAGAATGTCGATATTCATGCCAATCAAATCCTCCTTAAAGAGCTAAGCCAAGACATGAAGAAGTGGGAAGAACTCATTCGAGAGAATGCGTTCGGTACTGGTGGTCACCGTGATCATGTCACGGCAAGCATTGCCCACATGCTTTATTGTGTTATTGCTGAAGAGCAATACAATTTGGCTTATCTTTTCATTCATCGAATCATGTCCGCCAAAAACACCCCAAATGCCAATCTTCCTTATGGTATGTTTCTCACACGACTTTATCGTTATGTGATGGAACATTACCCTCATCTTCAAAGAGATTACTACGTTCAAGTCCTTCCTACCTTGAACCAACTCACTCTTGTTCGTACTCGCCATCCTCGTAGTGACAAAGGAAAATCTCATGTTCCTTTGTACTCTAGGCCTCGTGGTTCTACATCTCATCGTGATGACGATGATGATGAGGAGGAAGACACCTCACGTGTTAGTACTCCATCCCCCACGACCTTTGTTGAGGATCTTTCCGATCTTGATGATACCGAGTATCAAATTCCTCTTCCTCATGAACGTACCGATGAGCTTCTCTTCACTCATCAAACATCTATCATCAATCGTCAACAACAAATGCATGAAGAACTTCGAGGGGGTTTCAAATCCGTTGGGAAGATGTTTAGGAAGATGCTTGGAAAGAAAAAGAAGTAGAAGATATTGATGTATTGCTACTTGTTACTACTTGGTTCTATTTGACATTTGTATGATTTGCTATTTGTCCGATTTATTCGGAAATACTTGTGTTATTTCTTGTTATCTCTTGAATGATGTTGAGATTCTAATTGTTATCATGCTACTATTTTAATGTTATGCCATGTTTATTTTTAAAATGGATTAGAATATGTTTACTTGCATGAAATTTGATTATATATATATGTTTATATATCATCATTCCTAGAGTATATACTTCTAATAGAGCTTGCTGGAAAAACACACTTGAAAAATCACCAAATTCTGCAAATTTTGGGTTTCTGGTCGTCTGGGAAAACACCAGATGGGCGGCCCCCTTAATTCCCTAGGCGGTCCCCTTAATTATTAAGGGGACCGGCATACAATTAAGGGGACCGGCCATCTGGAACTGGATTCACTGTTTTCTTTTGCATCTTGTGAACCCTTTCTCTAGTTTCAGCTACCATTTCCCATTTTAACCCAACTGATTTTAGAATCTTATTAAACCATTTCAAATACATACCTAAATCAACCATTTCCATACTATAAATTCCCTCCAAAATCACCATTCTTCATCTCATCATTCACCATCTTAATCATCATGACTCCACCAAGCACCTCACACTCCAAAACCTCCAAGAAACAAAAACTTGTGGTCATCCCCCCAAAACAACTCTTCATTGACTTAACAAATGAAGACAACAAAACACCATCACCTCCACCCAAATGCTCATCCCCAAGTGCACCCAATGCACCATCTAAAACACCTTCCACTCATGGAACTTCCTCATCCTCCATACCCTCAACCTCATCAAGCAATGACTACATCAACTCACACTTGTCACAACAAGTATCATCACCACTTCCTACACAAGAACCCATGTCCACCCATCTTACCATCTCACTTTCACCAATAACACCACTTGATGCTCATCTCTCATCTCCACTAATTACACCACCATTCTTTGCCAATCCTGTACCTTGGATGCTACTTGAATCCCATGGGGATACTTGTCTTTGTTGCATCCACAACCGCACGGTCATCTTTGGCCTTAGAGATGAAATTCAATATATGTTTTCATATATTGAACATTTGCTTACCAACCCACCACCACCACCAACTCCACCATCCTCTCCAATAATTCCTCCACCACAATTCTCACCCATTCCTTCACCATCACCATCATGCTCTCCTAATTAAGCATCTCATATGCTTAATAAATAAAGCCTCTACCACCCTTTTGCTTGCAAGCTCTATGAAGACCATGTACTTTTTGCATGATGATGTATTTTCCTAGTTGCTTATTTGTGAACTAGCTTTTCTACTTGTAATTCAAATTGCTACTTGTATGTTTGTGCCTTGACACAACCACTTATTTAATATGAATGCTTTCTTTTCAAACATGGTTTATTTTTTTTTATCACCTTATACATGTTTGCATGCATATACTTGTGCTTCTAATATTTTTTTGCAAGGCACTCCATAGCTCGTTCTCTTGGTGCCCCCAAACGAGGGGGAGTACACATCAAGGGGGAGTTTCTACCCGTCAATTTTTCACGCTTAAAAATTGTCGGCTTAACCTTTTTGATTCTACAAAAGGGGGAGAAGTAAATATAAACTCACTAAAATACTTGTTTAAAAATTAATTTTTGAGTTAATGAGTTTAAGTTTTGTAATCATCAAAAAGGGGGAGATTGTTGATATAAATAATACTTAAAAAGGTTATTAATATCTCTCAATAAACCTATGTTTTGATAATCACAAAACTTAAATCAAATTAAGTCAAGATTAAGAAGTAAACAAGTATTTGGTAACAAATATTCACTTCTACATCTAATATCACTTAAGGTATGCATAAACTAAGCATCTTATGCATTACATGATCAAAGGAAATTTTGTCTTAAGACATAACATATTTTAAAATGATATAAACATTTTAAATATATTTGTAAATCATTTTTGGTAACGCTATATTAAACCACAAAGATATGATTTCAAATTTCCAACCAAAAAGGGCAAATTTTATCCAGAAAAACTTTTCCAACGTTCAGGAGGGCGGCCCCCTTAATTTTACTAGGCGGCCCCCTTAATGATTAAGGGGACCGGCCTATAATTAAGGGGACCGACACGCTCCCGAACAGTAAAATCTGGCCCTATAAATACTGGATCATTTTACACATTTTTCTCACCTTTTTGCACTATAAACTTTCTGATCCAACCTCCCTCTCTAAATCTAAAATCCTTTGATCATATAATTCATAAGTCTTTGTTTCCAAGTGATCCAAAGCTTCATCCATTCAAGTGCAAGAAGAAGAACACTCCTCTACATCCATCTAATTGTAGTAGTGTTGTGAATAACATATTGTAGTTGTGGTAGATATTTGCAAAAGTGTTGTGTAAATTTGTTGTGTGTAGAAAATAGGTGTGTTGTAAAGTAGTTTAGTAGTTGTGAATTAGTTGTGCATAGAAGGTGTGAAGTTGTGAAGGTGTGAAAAAGGTGTGAAGCCTTGAACAAGTCGTGAAGTTGTGAAGAAGGAGTGAAGCCTTCAAGAAGTCGTGAGATTGGTTCTAGCTACGATTAGAACTCGACATTTAGCTTAGTGTCGTTAACTCGTGTAAGCCAAGGTGTGTAAGGTTTCTCCACCATAAGGAGTTTGTTGACATAGTGAAGAAAACTCTCGAGTGTGGTACTCAGGGAGTGGAGTAGGGCAAGGAAGGTGTCCTTGTAGCCGAACCATTATAAATTCGCGTGTTGTGGTTTGATCTTTCTAACTCTATCTTTTGTTCATTATATTTCAATACTTTCATTATTACATTAGAATTGCTAATATTAGTTGTCATTTGAATTCACTTGAGATCGAATCGAAAGTTTTTAATAAGCTACAAAATATTTTGGTAATAAACTTTTAAAAGGACGTAAAACTATTCAACCCCCCCTTCTAGTTTTCCACAGTTGTGAGCAATAAGTGGAGAAATTGTGTTTACTTAGATTTCACTACTCCCTAAATACCTTTTACACGTTAATTACTTGTTATAGTTGCGTGGATGACGGATTGTATTCCTTAATACCATTCATGGGGTGGCGTACTTAACTCCCCAATCCTATGAGTGCCTACTTCACTCCTATGTCGAGCCGGCTAAGAAGCTCCTAACATGGGATCATTAGAATTTACTCATGCATTAAATACAACCAATAAAACCTAGTACACATTGGTTCATGTTTCCTAAGACGTTCAAGCATGTTATCATTTGGAGATCTGCCAGTTTTCTTAAGCCTAACATTGAAATCATTCATCCAATACAACCATAAACAAGTAATCAACACATAATCAACATCTAGGTTTCATTAGATCTAAGCAAACACAAGATAAATCTAGCCTAGCATGGTGGAATTAAGACAACCACAAGATATAGACAACCAACACATAGACATATTGATTGAATTAAAAGAACACTTATCTAAATAGCACATGCAAGCATTCAAGGGCTGAAAACCCTTGAAAAACCTGTAAAATTCGTATATGGTTCGGCCTTAGGGTTTCTCCAAACTTGTTCCTCTTAATGAATGAAAATTAGAAAACTATATACAGGAAATAGAGGCTGACGGCGTCAAGAACAATCTTGAAACGCCGTCATCTCGCCGCCAAAAGAATCCTCGGACTGCCTTGATCTACATTTGACGCCGTCATGTTATACACTTTTCCAGGCCTTTAACTCTTGACGCTCTTCCTTGTGACGCCGTCATTTCTGTACTGGGTCGTCATGAAATTTACTCTTGACGCCTTCAGCTTGTTACTCTTGACGCCGTCAAACACTGTTCCCAGCTTGGAAAATTAAGTCTTTGGCGTTTTCTTCACTTTCATGCTCCAAAAACGTCCGAATTGCTTCTTTTTCCAGATTTCACTCCCAAAGTACCTAAAATCACAAAAGGAACGATTTAGGGCAATATTTGATCAAATAAATTCAATTCCGGGCTTAAATGACCCCCTAAAAGTTGTTCATTTTTCGCCTCATCATATACCCTTACACTTGAGATTTGCTTGTCCTCAAGCAAATGCGCTTTTATTCTACTCAAAATACAAGTTAGGGGTCATTTAACACTAATATAAAAGTAATTACAACAAATAATCGTTCCACTAAAGACCAAAGACAAGCACGGAGGTCATACACAAGCACCTCACAAATAGTGTTTAGATACTCACATCTCTCGGGTGTAATAAAGTATAAATTACAATATGGAAATGGAAAACATCTCTCACTACCTGTCATAGCAAAATAGATTACCATAGGCTTGGGAAACGATCAAACCTCCACCACATGGCGTAAGCACCTAGGATAAACTATCAAAGAGGTCTTTTAAAGGGTTGTAACGTTAGGTGTAGGGATATGAAATATACGGTTTTGTTGGATATAGGCAGTCTTTACTGGTGGCGAGTTAACAATGTTGGTTAATTACATATACAATGTGGCGTTGCTAAGCCAAGACTAGACTCGACTTAAGCTAATAAATGAAAAATTATAAAAACATAAAATAAACATAGAATGAAAACGGGATGGTAGTCCGTATGTTTTTTTCTCTTTTTTTCTTTTTCAATTTTTTTCTTTTCTTTTTCTTGATTTTTCGATATATATATATATATATATATATATTTTTTTTGCATACACTCTTACCCTACCATCCAAAATAATACATCATAGGGAATGGAAATTCCCCTTACACTTTAATCTTTACATACTTTACAATCAACTAATCTATGACTCGAATTAAGAAAATCAAAACACTTGGAGTACTTTTAAGATTAACGTACATATGGGGGTAATAATATGATGTTCTTCCCTATTACTCCATAAAATAAGTACTTTACCCATGAGTCCCAATCGTCCCAAAACAATATGTACAAGGATATGACTCGACTTAGCAACCATGTAATCAATTAGATAGTTAACTTAGGGTTTAACAAATAACAATAATGCACTAAAAATGAGCGCATACACGGAAGGCTAAGGCGATTTGGTTGTACATTTAAGTGGGGTGTAACAAATTCTTCCTTTAAGTAATATGCTTAAAGTTAGAAACGAAAAGATAGGCTCGGAGGGGTGTACTAGGGGTTTCGTGTACTAAAAATGAGTACAACGCTAAGGGTGTGGGAAAAATTAGTTGACTTAACTAGCCAAGTAATATGACTTAAATGGTCAAGTAATTATGATACGGGTTTAACACAAGGGTGATCCTAATGCCTCTTATCATGTAGTAAATCCTACTACACGAATGTAGTCTCACTAGCGGTCTCTGGATGCATCACTAACGCAAGTTCTAGAATCTAAATGCTACCAGTACACTCATAAGCACTAATAGTAAATGTTTTTCCTATCAAATCTAAAGGCGAACCTCACAAATTTGGGTGGAAAAATTTTCTGAATATACGGTTATGTGCTAGTCATACAATCTCCTATCCATGAGACGCTTGCTATGGCTAAAGTTTCACTCCTAAATGTTGTAAAAAAATTTAAATTTGGCGCTAAAATTGCACTAACAAGTGTTTCTCATAGTTTTATTACACATCTACTATCAAACAAACAAACTCAAGCGAAAGTGTATCTGTAAGGTATCATCATTTTACCCTCCCCTTACACTTAAGATTAACATTGTCCCCAATGTTCAAGTAAAGAATGTAAAAGTGAAATAAGTAAAAAGAATGAAATCAAATACTCCCCTGATTCGCTCGGTATGGATAATAAGGTGGCCAGGTTAGATCTTTCTCCAAGAAAATGAACAATCAAAGCTTCCCTTCCAGAATATAAATCATCTTCTTGTCATACATAACCTGTGAATCCTGAGAAAACAAACAAAGCAACCTCGCATAAAATCGGCGGCAATCTACATAAGTTACTAAATCCTAGAAAACAAAATAAGATATAATGCTTGTGGAATGAAGTTTGCAGATTTCCTGGAGATTATAAAACTTAATAATTCAACAAAAACTTTAAGATTCCGTTAGAAAAACAAAACTGGTAAAATTTCCAGATTTTTACATGTGACGCCGTCAAGAGCAATCTCGTGACGCCGTCAGGATTGACCTGCAGAAATTCTTATGTTAAGTTTCCAGAAAATTTCTGGAAAAACTTGGTCCTACTTCCCAGAAAATCCTGCAAAACTTCATTATGACTCGATACAAGCATTTGACTCTAACAAATACGAATACACATGTTCACTTAATATTGTGGAGAATCATGATCGGTTTTGTTTCTTTAAAAACATATTTGGGGTTTCCCCTTACACTTATCTTTTGCAAAAATACCTTTTGGTGAAGTTAAGACTAGGCCAAACAACAAAGTAAAGTATTTCCACTATTTAGTTTAGAAACATGATCTACCAACAATAAAAATAAAGCATGCATACGGAAGCAAATAACAAACAAACAAAAATAAAATTCACACAAAGCATGGGTTGCCTCCCAAGGAGCGCTTGTTTTTGTTAGAGTCACGAGCCTGACTCTACCCTTATTTAACGAAGATAGGGGAGGTTTTCCCTACACTTAGGATTAAGTGCGGGTGGAAGTAGCGATACATACCCTTAGGGTGTAAATATGCCTCGTGAGGAAAGAGTGGTGGGTGAATTATATGCTCAAAGGGGTGTGCTCCTATCATCATAACCTTACCTAATTCAATCAGGTTAATGGGTGGATTAAGATTTTCTCCTAGAAAGGGATCATTTTCAATCAACTTCAAGAGACTCCTAGTTGGGAATCCATCTTGACCTAATAAACCCGGTTTAAACCCATAATGTTTCTTGTGATCAATCATAAATGGGTGATGTAAGCATGTAAGGTCATTTTCCACTCCTATATTGGCTTCCTCTCTACAAGGCTTAGAGTCCACTACCTTTGTCCTAAGAATACCCGGACTACATGGGTTGATGGGTGGGTCGGCTCCTCTTTTGTCTCCTAGATGTATATCTAAGGATGGAAAGTTGTATGAAGATTGAGGTTCCGGTTCATCAACACTAGGTAATTCCCTAGAACTAAGAGTAAGGTTATCACTACAAGTAGTCAAACCTATATCCTCTAGTGGTGTTTGATACAAGGGTTCTACCTCTATTGGGGCTCCTATAGTCTCTTCTACTTCTTCCGGGTAAGTAACGGGTGGTGTGTATTCCTCAAGTGATGGTGGGAGTTGTGGAGTACTTTGTAGATTTGTGTTATTTACCTCATCCTTCCTTTTCTCAACATCACCTATATCCTCATCACGTGTTTTATTATAATCTAACCTTAACATTTTCCCAAGTAACTCACGTGCTTCCCTAGGCATCTCAACTTCTATGTCTTAATCATAAGGATCATCCTCAATATTCTGACTGCTATATACAAATTGCCCAAAAGATTCATCATCTGTTTCTTGAGATTCATCATCATCGATCATAAAACTTAGGTCTTTTTTATCAATGTGATCATGTTCGGCTATATCCTCCATTACATCAAGGTCACCTATGTGTTCATCCTGTATTATGGTAAGGCCTAACCATGACATGCAGCTAGGTGGCTCATATGAAACTATCCTAGGTGAAGGCTCATATGGTGCATAGGTTTCACTAAGTGAGGCATTTTGAGGGGTTGATGGAGCTCCTAAGGTGAATTCTTTAAAAGCATTATGCACTTGGCCTCTTTTCTCAAGGTACTCAATAAAATCAATGTAAAATCCTGTCCTCCTCATTTCATCCCTCCATCTTGTTATATCCAAACTAGTGTAATTATATTTTTTCTGGTAAAACTCTAGTGTCGGACTTGGTGGATTCGCGTTCTCCATAATGGCTAACGGAATAGTCAATGGAAAGGTTTTTACAAACAAAGACACAAAGAAAAGATAGACTAAAGAAAACCTAAAAATAAAAATAAAATCTTACTAGAAAGGAATCTAGCAAGTAGACCTAATAAAAAGAGATTCTAACCTAGACAATAACTATTCCCCGGGCTGCGGCGCCAAAAAGTTGATGCGTAGGGATTGCACCAGGCTTTACCTCTCAAGGGATCTTGAGAAGCTTACAACCCCCACCAGGCAGTGTACCTGATCGTTGTGGTATAGTATAGTGATAAGTACCGGGGGATTGATCGTTCAGCTAGGAATAGTGTCACTAGGATTAGAAAACCTAATTACTAGTTCTAGAGGTGAGAGATGATTCTTTTTGTATTTTTTATATTTATATGAAAGCAAATTAAAATCTCGGGTTTTAAGGATATGGGCGGAATTAGTTGCTAGTCAACTAACCCAATACTAAAGATGCAATCAAAATAAAATACTAGAAACGAAAATAAAACTAAATTAAACTAAGGTTGTGAGCAATAAGTGGAGAAATTGTGTTTACTTAGATTTCACTACTCCCTAGATACCTTTTACACGTTAATTACTTGTTATAGTTGCGTGGATGACGGATTGTATTCCTTAATACCATTCATGGGGTGGCGTACTTAACTCCCCAATCCTATGAGTGCCTACTTCACTCCTATGTCGAGCCGGCTAAGAAGCTCCTAACATGGGATCATTAGAATTTACTCATGCATTAAATACAACCAATAAAACCTAGTACACATCGGTTCATGTTTCCTAAGACGTTCAAGCATGTTACCATTTAGAGATCTGCCAGTTTTCTTAAGCCTAACATTGAAATCATTCATCCAATACAACCATAAACAAGTAATCAACACATAATCAACATCTAGGTTTCATTAGATCTAAGCAAACACAAGATAAATCTAGCCTAGCATGGTGGATGATTGGCGTGGAACAGTCAGATAATATCAACCAAGTTATGGTCAACAAGTCAGACAGCTTAGGCCAATACTCCGGTGAGTTTAGTGTTTCCCCGGATCGTTAGATCCCAACGAGATGTGAAATCTGAAATAAAACGACTTCTAGATCAGTTGAATTGAACAGGAAAAGGGTTTAAGTGATTTGTACTACTGAAATATAAGAGTGAATAGCTTTAATAAGCTATATCAACTAATACGTGAAATCAGATAAGTACAAGTGAAAAAGGGACTGAAAACGTAACCGTTTATTAATTAAACGTAAACAAAAACAACTTTAACTTATAGTAGGATTTTACAAGCCTTAGGGGCTTAAATGCAAATTAAATAAATTTAAAATACTTATTTTATAATTAAAAACTATTTAATTAATTATTTTTATTTAATAACTATTATTAATTATTTAATAATTAACTAATAATTAGGAAAATGTAAAATAATTCTAGAAAATTAAACTTAAAATTTCTAAAAATCTAAAATATTATAAAACTTATTTTAAAATTAAAATTATATTTTTCACACTATTTATCTATTTATTATTAATTATTTATTATTTAATTATTATTTAACTAATTATATTGATTTAAATTATTATAAATACTAAAAGGACTTAGATAATTATGAAAAATTTTATATATCTAATTAACCATTACAGGAATCCTAAAAAATTGTAAAAAGTTTATATTATGTATTTTTAATCTAATTTACTAATTATTATTCTATTTATTAATTATTTATCAATTAAACTAATTATATTATTAAAAATAGAAAATGAACAATATAAATTCTAGAAAAATTTATAAAATTACTATACCGTATATAAAAGCTATAAAAATTATAAAAACTATGTAGTACTTTATAAAATATAATTATGCTATTTAATTCTTATTTATTATTTAATTATTAATTTAACTAATATTAATTCTAAATAACACTAGATGACAAAAGAAAAATCTGGAAAAATTTATAAAATTACTTTAATATATAAGAGATTTAATAAAAATATAAAATAGCAGAAGTGCTTATAAATAAGCTAAAAAGAAGATTAAATAGATAATTTCTATTAAATAGAAGCTATCACTATAATTAAGTTTGGTTTTTTCTTGTTTTTCTTTTATAAAACTAATAAAATACTTAAAATAAGATACTTTAATAAAGGGAAATAATTTATAGACTCAGAATAAGCACTATGAGTGCTTATTATCCAAACAGTTGACTTTTGTTGACTTGGTAAAGAAATAAGCTCAACTGAGCTTATGTGGGGTCCACTGGCTATATTTTAGTATCTCTGACTTATGTGAACTAGTTTGAGTGAGTTTCAATCAAATTAGCAGATTCAATAAGCCTTAAACAACAAATAAGCACTTGCTTATTTCAATTCTGAGACAGAATTGGGACAAAGTTCCAAGCTGATTTCAGGTGGGGCCCAGTGGTCAAATGGTCAGACCAAGGGTCAAGGGTTCAAGCCTGGTAGGAGGGGGGTTGGGAGAACCAAATTGTAAGGTGTGGGACCCACTGAGTGATCCACAAAACACCACCAAAGTTGGTGTTGTGGCTTAGGTCTGCTGAGACAGGGCAATCACCTTGCCCTGCAGCTCAGTTCAAGGGGCATTTTTGTCCACAAAATAAAATCTTAAAAATATGACAACAATGAAAATCACAAGTTAAGCTGGTAGAGTTTTCACAAAACAATTTTCAGGTTCTAAATCACAACACACAAATCATGAAAATTCTTGCTAATTTGGTGAAAATCTGACTAAACACTTTTTTACTTTTACTAATTTTAAGCTAGGTTGACTAAAGTGAGATTCTAGCTTAATTTTCTGATTGATTATGATATGTGAAGCTATAATACGACTAGATTGATCTAATCCAATTACTTTTAAGCTGTTTTGATGGTTTATGGATCTTAAAACATTAACAGTTAACTGTTATGAAGATCAAAAGATTATCTTGACTTTTTTCTATATTGTCACATGATTTTATGCTTTCTTAAACCTAATATGACCTTAAGTGATGTGTTTGAAACAAAAGCAACAACAATTCCAGACCTAAACCATAAGGAATAGACTGATCCAAACACTCCCTAATCTAACTGATTTGTATAATTTTCAAAGCTAATCATCCATACAATCCATGAAACTGATTCCCAGAGACATAATATATTGTAATAAACTTATATGATCACACCAATACCAACAATTACAACTAAAACTCAGATTTCCATAAAATGCTATTTTAAACTGAAAATTCCAATACTAAGCAACCTATGATTTCAATGAACAACTAAACTATTTCTGTTTATATTATTACTAAACAACTTTAATCTAACATAAATAACACAGAGGTGAGCAAGGATAACCAAGATTATATAAAATAAGCTTTAAATGAGTATGAAGCTTACAAGGTGTGACTGTGAGAACCAAACCAAGAACCAAGATCAATTATGTGACTCCCATGAGTCTCTAAACCATAATCCAAGCTGCTTCCTTTCCAAAGTTACTCTGAATCAGAACCCAAACCAAAATATGGTACAGTTTGAATTTTATTGACCAAGTTGTGATTTGTGAGTTTAAGTAATTAGACAAAATTTTAAGGTATCTAGAAGCACTTATGAACTTCCTGGGAGCTTATATGAGCTTATTTGATCCTTATGTTCCACTGTAAACAACAACTAAGCTATATGATATTTTTGAGTAAAAAGAAAATTTGCAATCTTGAGAATTATACATGAAACTCGAAATTTATTATCACCAAAGATTCAAAACACACTGATAGTCAGGTATTACAACTTAAAAAGCTTAAAGATACAAGAAAACTTGAGATTTAAACTAATCGACATACATTATTTTAAAATTAAACTAGGTACTTTTCTCTTCTGCCTCCCCTTCTTTCTTTATAGCATAATTGAGCTCCCCACATGTCTCTGAACCTTTCCCATCAATAAAACTAACCATTGGATGAGTCAAAGTGATCCAAGCCGTTTAAAAGTATTTTGGCGCCAAAAGTCACAAAGGTTGCTTGAAGCAATTTCAGAACAATTAAAGAAATTTGGGGTTTAGTGGTGACTAAGGGGGAACAATTGAGATATTTCAGACCACTTTGAGGTGATATGGAAGATAAACTAGGAAGCTAGGTGCTACAGTGGTGAAAATGGTGGGAAATGCATTAAATGCAATTGGGGTGAAATGATTGTGTTGGGAAGTGGTTGGCCAGCTGGAGTGGTGGTGAGGTGGAGCAAAACCATGGTGGTTTTGGTTTGCAGAGGGAGGTGAGGGGGATGAGCAGTTGTGGTGGTTTGGGGAAGATGGGTCAACGAGGGGTTTGACCCCCCGTTTTATTAAAAGGGTGCGTTGGGTTTAACTTGGTGGACTGGGAAAAGGGTTATGCCCAAAAAAATATAAAAGGGGTGGGCTAGGCTAGTTGTGTTTGGACCAGGTTTTGGTTTTGGGGCTTATAATAAACACAAGGGTCCGGTTTGGTATGTGTAACTAACAAGGACCAATTGTGTAATTTTTGCAAAATTGAAGGGCTGCAAATGTAATATTTCCCAAACACTCATAAGGGTGTAATTTGCCAAGAACCAGTAACACAAGGACCAAATTCACATTTTACCATTTTTCAAAATTCCCGGGAACCTTTTCTGCCAATTCTACAAACTCCAGGGACCTAACTTGTAATTTTCTGACTTTTGAAGGGTTTATTTTGTAACTTCTCAAATGTTATCATAAGGACCAATTTTGTCAAATTAGAATAGTGCAAGGCTTATTTTTCTTATTTTTGTATTTACAAAACCTTAGGGACTATTTTTGACATTTTCCAAACTTGAGGGACTAAAGTTGTCATTTTGCAATTTTTTAAACTTTAAAGGACTTTTCTTGACAACTTATGAATCCCTAAGGACCTTTGATGATATTTTTCATGTTTTGATTTACCAGGGACTAGTTTTGCCAATTTTTCAAAGTTCAGGGACTGAAACTGTAAATTATGTGAAATGTTTTGTTTTTTATCAGTTTTTCAATCCTTTTGCATAAAAACACAATCCAGGGATATTTTATGTATTTTAAGGCATTCCTGTGTGTTTTTATATGTTTTTGCAGTTTAAATGTAACAGAAATGATGAGTATTTACACACTCATCAATCCCCCACACTAAACTATTGCTAGTCCCTAGCAATCTATTTGAGAAAAAATTAATGGATTTTTACTCTTTACCAAAAGCCATCACTTCTGGAGTAGCCAGGTGTAAGAACTGTGGCACACCTGATAACTGTGTGATTTTTAGCAAACCACCAGCTGTCAACGGATTTGATTTGTCTTTACCAAAAGCCGTTTGCGTCTGGACTAGCCAACTCTTGATGGAATAGTCAACATCTTGGTGAGCTAATTACCAATTATGGTTTTTTCCACGGCCTTTACCACAAGCCAGAATCTTGCGGGCTAGCCAACCCATTCGCTTTATGGGATATGGGGAGTTGAGGAACCATACAATTTTTGGCAAATTGCAAGCCATCAACGGTTTTGAGATGTCTTTACCAAGAGCCGTTTGCTCCTGGACTAGCCAATCCTGTTGTGGGTTAGACATGGAGGATTGATACCATTTATTGCATTTCTAAGTGTGAAAAAACTTTAAATTTTGATCAAATGAGGGTGCTTGATGGAACATGTGTTTGAATTCGTGAGAATCCCCTCCCCCCCCCCCCCCCCCCCCCACACTTAGAAATGAATATTGCCCTCAATATTCAAAATACCGGGTGTTAAACCGATACTTAGAACGTAAGAAGGAAATATTAATAACCTTTATTTTAGGCTATTTACATACAAACTCACTTTTTTCTTTTCTTTTGAACTTTTTTTTTTTCAAGATATATACATATATACAACATGTGGGGCATCTCCCCCACACTAAGGTGGTAGAAAAGAGAAAGAAATCAGAAATATGAGTGAAAACCCATATTACTACTGTTTTTGATTACCGAGTCGCTAGCTTGACTCGACCTCGAATTGATTTGTCCATGAGGTAGCTTGTTTTTGATTCCCGAGTCTCTAGCTTGACTCGACCCCGAATTTAATTGTCCTTGGGGAAAGTTTGGAGATCCGGGACAACCATGTTTGGGATGTCCTCTCCAAAGTAGTGTTTCACACGATGGCCATTTACTTTAAAACATGGACCGTCATTTTGAGATAACTCAACGGTACCATATGGATAAACCTTAGTGATAGTAAATGGACCAGTCCAACGGGTTTTTAATTTACCCGAGAAGATCTTTAATCTAGAGTTAAAGAGAAGTACTCGATCACCAACGTTAAAAACGCGGTTCTTTATTTTTAAGTCATGTATTCTCTTTGTTTTTTCTTTATAGATTAAAGAGTTCTCGTAAGCCTGATCACGTAGTTCATTTAATTCATTCATTTGAACTTTTCTGTGATCACCCGCAGTTTTGAGGTCAAAGTTGGCATGTTTTAATGCCCAGTAGGCTTTGTGCTCAAGTTCCATCGGTAGATGACATGTCTTTCCGTACACAAGCTTGTAAGGTGTACACCCAATGGGTGTTTTATAAGCTGTACGAAAAGCCCATAGTGCGTCATCTAATTTATCCGACCAGGCAGCACGGTTTTCACCAACAGTCCTTTCAAGTATCCTTTTGATACCACGATTTGAAACTTCAACTTGCCCACTTGTTTGTGGGTGATACGCGGTAGAAAGACGGTGGGTTACACCATACTTTTGCATGACTTTATCAAATTTGTCATTGCAGAAATGCGTACCACGATCACTTATGATAGCACGTGGAGTTCCAAAACGGGCAAAAAGAGATTTCAGGAATTTTACTACAACTCGGGCATCATTTGTGTGTAAAGCTTTTGCTTCAACCCACTTTGAAAAATAATCAACAGCTACAAGTATGTATTTGTTTCCTCTGGATGATGGAAATGCCCTCATAAAGTCAATGCCCCAGATATCAAATATTTCACATACTTGAATAGCATTTTGTGGCATCTCATTTCTTTGTGAAATGTTTCCATGACGCTGACAAGCGTCACAGGTTTTAATGAGATCCTGGGCATCTTTATAAATTGTGGGCCAAAAGAATCCGGAATCAAACACCTTTTTGGCGGTGTAATTAGGACTATGATGTCCCCCAGTGGATCCAGCATGGCAAGCCTTGAGAATTTCTGTGGCTTCCTGTCCATATACACACCGTCGGATGACTTGATCCGCATAGATTTTGAATAAGTAGGGGTCATCCCAGAAGTAATGATTTACATCCTTAAAGAATTTATTCTTCTGTTGGGTTGACATCCCTTTCACAACAAAGTTACCCGCATGGTAATTTGCGAAGTCGGCAAACCATGGGGTAGTAGAATCTCCGCGAAAAGTAACCGCATTAAGTGTTTCGAGAGGAAATGTTTCATTTATTTCCTTTTTCTCATACACATCTTGATGAGGGTTCTCTAATCGGGACAAATGATCAGCAGCCAGGTTCTCAGCTCTTTTTTTATCACGAATAATGATATCAAATTCCTGGAGGAGGAGAACCCAACGGAGCAATCTCGGCTTTGCATCTTGTTTTGCAAATAGATATTTAAGAGCCGAGTGATCCGTATACACTACGCTTTTAGTCAAGATTAAGTATGTCCGAAATTTCTCAAAAGCATACACCACAGCTAATAATTCTTTTTCTGTAGTGGTGTAATGAGTTTGAGTTTCGTTCATAGTTTTGCTTGCGTAGTGGATAGGCTGAAAGTGTTTCATTTTGCGTTGCCCCAAGACTGCACCGATAGCAAAATCACTTGCATCGCACATAAGCTCGAAGGGTAAATCCCAGTCGGGGGCAATAAGAATGGGTGCCTCAGTAAGCTTTTTCTTTAATGTTTCAAAAGATTCGATGCACTCTGGTGAGAAGATAAAAGGAGTATCCTTTTCAAGGAGATGAGTCATAGGCCGTGAGATTTTAGAAAAATCTTGTATAAATCGACGATAGAAACCGGCATGACCCAAGAAACTCCTAATACCTTTGACGGTAGTAGGGTGAGGCAGTTTTGCAATGACATCAACCTTAGCTCTGTCAACCTCAATCCCATTCTTGGAAATCTTATGGCCGAGGACAATGCCCTCTTTGACCATAAAGTGACTCTTTTCCCAATTTAGACATAGATTGGTGTCTTTACACCTTTTCAACATTGTTTCTAAATTGGTGAGACATGTTTGGAATGAATCCCCAATGACCGAAAAGTCATCCATAAAGACCTCCATAGTTTTACCGATTATGTCGGTAAATATAGCCATCATGCACCTCTGAAACGTACCTGGAGCATTACATAAGCCAAAAGGCATACGTTTATAAGCAAAGGTTCCATAAGGGCATGTAAAGGTAGTCTTTTCTTGATCTGATGGATCAATGGGGATTTGGAAGTATCCTGAGAAACCATCAAGGAAACAATAGTACTCGTTTCCTGCTAATCTCTCAAGCATCTGGTCCATAAAGGGCAGCGGAAAGTGGTCTTTGCGGGTGGCGTCATTTAACTTACGATAGTCAATGCAAACACGCCATCCGGTAACCAGCCGAGTTGGAATCAACTCATTTTCCTCATTAGTGACAACAGTAATGCCACCCTTTTTTGGGACGCAATGTATAGGACTAACCCATGGACTGTCAGAGATAGGGTAAATCAATCCTGCATCAAGAAGTTTAAGGGCCTCTTGTTTAATCACATCATGGATTTTTGGATTTACCCTTCTTTGATGTTGCACTGCAGGCTTGAAGTCATCCTCCATCAAGATTTTGTGTGTACAAAAATCTGGGTTAATACCCTTAATATCGGAGAGTTTCCAAGCAATTGCTTGCTTGTTTGACTTCAAGACCTTTATGAGAGCAGTCTTCTCCTCAACACTTAAACCTTTAGCAATAATGACGGGTAATTTATCATCACCCTCCAAGAATGCGTATTCAAGATGAGGAGGTAAGTCCTTGAGTTCGACCTCAGGAAAATCATCAGTTTCCTCAACATATTTGATTTCCTGATTATGAAGTTGTACGGGAGGGAGTGGAGGAGAATTGTCTTGGTTTAGCAATCTCTCAAGGAGAAGAATATCTCCCTCCAGATCAATCTCAGTGTTATCAATTCCCGATGGAACTGAATCACTTTTGAGAAAAGCCTCGACCTCTTCCAAAAGGAAATCACTTCCCTCAAACGGAGTGAGAGAAGGGGAAGAGTCGGAAATGATAGGTTCAGATGATGGAGTGGCATCCCCACTCACAGAATTATGAGAATAACCAAGAAACTCTTGAGAGTACTCCTCTGAAGCAATGTCTATGATATCTATTTGATTAACTGCTTCAGAATCATAATTGGAGGAGTACCTCGAGGTTTGATCGAGGTTAAATGTAACAGCTTCATTACCCACACGTAGAGTGATTTCTTGCTCAAATACATCGATAATAGCACGGCCCGTTCTAAGGAAACCCCTCCCAACAATGAGAGGGACCCTTTGATCAGCATCGAAATCAACCACTACAAAGTCAGCGGGGAGATGAAATTCTCCTACCTTCACAAACACGTCCTCGGCAATGCCGAGAGGACGAGATATCGATCGGTCTGCAAGCTCTAAAGTCATGCAGGTAGGAGTAAGATCAGGAAGAGAAATTTTCTTCCAAACTGAATATGGCATTAGGTTGATACTTGCACCAAGATCGGCCAAGGCATAGCAATCAACCATTCCCGGAAATACACATGGTATTAGAAATTTTCCAGGATCTCCCAGCTTCTCGGGAAGCTTCTTTAAAAGAACTGCTGAGCAGTTCTCATTCAAGGGAGTCTTTGCCATTTCAAACAGTTTCTCCTTGTTGCTTAACAAGTGTTTGATTGTTGATGCAAATTTAGGCATCAAAATAATAGCATCCGCAAAGCTAATGTCAAAATGCAAATCTTGGAAGATTTGAAAGAATTTATCCATCTGGTGACTAGCTTTTTCACGGAGCTTTTGTTCACTCAAGCGTGAGGGGTAAGGAATAGAGGAGGTAGAAGGTTTGGACTGAGGTATTTCAACTGGAATATCATTTGGTTCAAAAACAACTCTAGGTTTTGGTTTGGGTTTCGGGACAACATGAGGTGGGACGTCTTGGGTACCTCCCTTATGAGTAGGAAGTACTTCGTCCTTATTTACCTCGACGTTATTTTCCACTACCTTGGGAGAAGAAGAAGAAGGGGTAGTGGGAACAGTAGGTCCATCATATGAAACTCCGCTCCTGGTCGTGATCGCCTTTGCATCGCCCCTCGGGTTTGCGATCGTGTTGCTCGGAAGTTTTCCAGAGCCCGAGGGTTGTTCATTTAAAGATTTCTTAATTTCAGAAATCTGGCTGACCAACAACCTGTTTGTCTCTTCTTGAGTTTTCATGAACTGCTTTAACAACTCATCGGATGATGGTTGTGGAGCTGGGAGAATGGCTTGTGTTTGGTTAGGGAAATTTTGGACACGGTTATTTTGATTATAACCTTGTTGTGGCTGAAAATTCCCTTGATTTGGATTACCATTTCTCTGAAAATGATTTCCGGGGTTGAAATTGTTTCTGTTAAAGTTTCCTTGATTGTGGAAACCTTGATTCTGTCCAGGATGGAAATTCCCCTGGTTTTGATAACCTTGGTTCATTCGTGGTTGGTTCTGGTTTCGGTTTTGCAAATTTGGGTTTTGATTAAACCCGGGTGGCCCCATATGTGTGTTAGCACGGTAACTTGGTTCAATTTGAGGACGGTATTGATTACCTCCCTGATTTGTAGTACCGGCTAGGGCATTGGCTTCAAAAGGACTACCATCGGTGGCAGTACAATTGTAGTAAGCATGTGGGCCACCACAAGTGACACAAACTTCCACTTTTTTTACTTCAGCATGTGAAGGGTTTTGTGTGAAAGTGACTTTTTTCTGGTTTGAGATAACCAAAGCTTGAATGACGTCCGTGAGTTTATCTATCTTAGCATCGGTGCTAGAAGTACTCACGGGCGATGAAGTAGAAGGACTAGCACTCACTTGGGAGTTATATGGTTTTGTGCGTGTAGTGCGGACTTTGGACTTATTTTCAATGATTTCTAAAGCTTCTTTTGTGGTTTTGCTCAAAAAATTACCTCCCGCGGAGGCATTGAGAGAATCTTGGTCAGATTGACTCACACCATTATAAAACGTGTCAATTTGCATTAATTCAGTGAAACCATGATGAGGACATCAACGAAGCAATTCTTTGAAACGATCCAATGCGTCACCAAATGATTCATCAAACCTTTGAGTAAATTTGATGATTTTATTTTTAAGACTTGTCGTTCTGGACGGGGGAAAAAATTCGTTTACAAATTTGGTAACTAAATCTTCCCATGATGTTATGGAACGAGGAGGTTGTTTTTCCAGCCAAATCCGGGCTGTTCCCTCAAGAGAAAATGGGAAAGGAAGAAGTTTGACTGCTTCGGAAGGGACGTTCTTGTATTTGATGGTAGAAGTAATTTTATTAAACCATCGAATATGAGCATGGGGATCATCCCTCTCAAAACCATAAAATTGGCTTGAAGTTACTAGATTTAGTAACCCGGTTTTGAGCTCAAAGTATTCAGCCACAATGGCTGGGACAACAATAGCGTCTCCGTAACCCTCAATGGGTGCTTGGAGAAGCTCATTCATCGGATGGTCTTCCGCCATGATAACTTTCTTAGGTGAAACAGCACGTTCCTCAGATACGGCTGTTGGGGCAGAACGTCTACGGCGTCTTCGAGGAATTCTGACAAGCTCACGTAAAGGGCTTGTTGACCTAGAAGAACGAGTGCGCATGCACTAGAGACGGCTCTAAGAATCCTTAGAGTGACGGGAAACTAAAAATAAAAATAGAAAAGAAATATAGACAAAAAGATGATATATAACAAAGTGTGATAATTCAAACTCACAGATATTTCAAAAAGTCGTAATACGCAGCACACCTCCCCGGCAGCGGCGCCAAATTTTGATTGGCGTGGAACAGTCAGATAATATCAACCAAGTTATGGTCAACAAGTCAGACAGCTTAGGCCAATACTCCGATGAGTTTAGTGTTTCCCCGGATCGTTAGATCCCAACGAGATGTGAAATCTGAAATAAAACGACTTCTAGATCAGGTGAATTGAACAGGAAAAGGGTTTAAGTGATTTGTACTACTGAAATATAAGAGTGAATAGCTTTAATAAGCTATATCAACTAATACGTGAAATCAGATAAGTACAAGTGAAAAAGGGACTGAAAACGTAACCGTTTATTAATTAAACGTAAACAAAAACAACTTTAACTTATAGTAGGATTTTACAAGCCTTAGGGGCTTAAATGCAAATTAAATAAATTTAAAATACTTATTTTATAATTAAAAACTATTTAATTAATTATTTTTATTTAATAACTATTATTAATTATTTAATAATTAACTAATAATTAGGAAAATGTAAAATAAGTCTAGAAAATTAAACTTAAAATTTCTAAAAATCTAAAATATTATAAAACTTATTTTAAAATTAAAATTATATTTTTCACACTATTTATCTATTTATTATTAATTATTTATTATTTAATTATTATTTAACTAATTATATTGATTTAAATTATTATAAATACTAAAAAGACTTAGATAATTATGAAAAATTTTATATATCTAATTAACCATTACAGGAATCCTAAAAAATTGTAAAAAGTTTATATTATGTATTTTTAATCTAATTTACTAATTATTATTCTATTTATTAATTATTTATCAATTAAACTAATTATATTATTAAAAATAGAAAATGAACAATAGAAATTCTAGAAAAATTTATAAAATTACTATACCTTATATAAAAGCTATAAAAATTATAAAAACTATGTAGTACTTTATAAAATATAATTATGCTATTTAATTCTTATTTATTATTTAATTATTAATTTAACTAATATTAATTCTAAATAACACTAGATGACAAAAGAAAAATCTGGAAAAATTTATAAAATTACTTTAATATATAAGAGATGTAATAAAAATATAAAATAGCAGAAGTGCTTATAAATAAGCTAAAAAGAAAATTAAATAGATAATTTCTATTAAATAGAAGCTATCACTATAATTAAGTTTGGTTTTTTCTTGTTTTTCTTTTATAAAACTAATAAAATACTTAAAATAAGATACTTTAATAAAGGGAAATAATTTATAGACTCAGAATAAGCACTAAGAGTGCTTATTATCCAAACAGTTGACTTTTGTTGACTTGGTAAAGAAATAAGCTCAACTGAGCTTATGTGGGGTCCACTGGCTATATTTTAGTATCTCTGACTTATGTGAACTAGTTTGAGTGAGTTTCAATCAAATAAGCAGATTCAATAAGCCTTAAACAACAAATAAGCACTTGCTTATTTCAATTCTGAGACAGAATTGGGACAAAGTTCCAAGCTGATTTCAGGTGGGGCCCAGTGGTCAAATGGTCAGACCAAGGGTCAAGGGTTCAAGCCTGGTAGGAGGGGGGTTGGGAGAACCAAATTGTAAGGTGTGGGACCCACTGAGTGATCCACAAAACACCACCAAAGTTGGTGTTGTGGCTTAGGTCTGCTGAGACAGGGCAATCACCTTGCCCTGCAGCTCAGTTCAAGGGGCATTTTTGTCTACAAAATAAAATCTTAAAAATATGACAACAATGAAAATCACAAGTTAAGCTGGTAGAGTTTTCACAAAACAATTTTCAGGTTCTAAATCACAACACACAAATCATGAAAATTCTTGCTAATTTGGTGAAAATCTGACTAAACACTTTTTGACTTTTACTAATTTTAAGCTAGGTTGACTAAAGTGAGATTCTAGCTTAATTTTCTGATTGATTATGATATGTGAAGCTATAATACAACTAGATTGATCTAATCCAATTACTTTTAAGCTGTTTTGATGGTTTATGGATCTTAAAACATTAACAGTTAACTGTTATGAAGATCAAAAGATTATCTTGACTTTTTTCTATATTGTCACTTGATTTTATGCTTTCTTAAACCTAATATGACCTTAAGTGATGTGTTTGAAACAAAAGCAACAACAATTACAGACCTAAACCATAAGGAATAGACTGATCCAAACACTCCCTAATGTAACTGATTTGTATAATTTTCAAAGCTAATGATCCATACAATCCATGAAACTGATTCCCAGAGACATAATATATTGTAATAAACTTATATGATCACACCAATACCAACAATTACAACTAAAACTCAGATTTCCATAAAATGCTATTTTAAACTGAAAATTCCAATACTAAGCAACCTATGATTTCAATGAACAACTAAGCTATTTCTGTTTATATTATTACTAAACAACTTTAATCTAACATAAATAACACAGAGGTGAGCAAGGATAACCAAGATTATATAAAATAAGCTTTAAATGAGTATGAAGCTTACAAGGTGTGACTGTGAGAACCAAACCAAGAACCAAGATCAATTATGTGACTCCCATGAGTCTCTAAACCATAATCCAAGCTGCTTCCTTTCCAAAGTTACTCTGAATCAGAACCCAAACCAAAATATGGTACAGTTTGACTTTTATTGACCAAGTTGTGATTTGTGAGTTTAAGTAATTAGACTAAATTTTAAGGTATCTAGAAGCACTTATGAACTTCCTGGGAGCTTATATGAGCTTATTTGATCCTTATGTTCCACTGTAAACAACAACTAAGCTATATGATATTTTTGAGTAAAAAGAAAATTTGCAATCTTGAGAATTATACATGAAACTCGAAATTTATTATCACCAAAGATTCAAAACACACTGATAGTCAGGTATTACAACTTAAAAAGCTTAAAGATACAAGAAAACTTGAGATTTAAACTAATCGACATACATTATTTTAAAATTAAACTAGGTACTTTTCTCTTCTGCCTCCCCTTCTTTCTTTATAGCATAATTGAGCTCCCCACATGTCTCTGAACCTTTCCCATCAATAAAACTAACCATTGGATGAGTCAAAGTGATCCAAGCCGTTTAAAAGTATTTTGGCGCTAAAAGTCACAAAGGTTGCTTGAAGCAATTTCAGAACAATTAAAGAAATTTGGGGTTTAGTGGTGACTAAGGGGGAACAATTGAGATATTTCAGACCACTTTGAGGTGATATGGAAGATAAACTAGGAAGCTAGGTGCTACAGTGGTGAAAATGGTGGGAAATGCATTAAATGCAATTGGGGTGAAATGATTGTGTTGGGAAGTGGTTGGCCAGCTGGAGTGGTGGTGAGGTGGAGCAAAACCATGGTGGTTTTGGTTTGCAGAGGGAGGTGAGGGGGATGAGCAGTTGTGGTGGTTTGGGGAAGATGGGTCAACGAGGGGTTTGACCCCCCGTTTTATTAAAAGGGTGCGTTGGGTTTAACTTGGTGGGCTGGGAAAAGGGTTATGCCCAAAAAAATATAAAAGGGGTGGGCTAGGCTAGTTGTATTTGGACCAGGTTTTGGTTTTGGGGCTTATAATAAACACAAGGGTCCGGTTTGGTATGTGTAACTAACAAGGACCAATTGTGTAATTTTTGCAAAATTGAAGGGCTGCAAATGTAATATTTCCCAAACACTCATAAGGGTGTAATTTGCCAAGAACCAGTAACACAAGGACCAAATTCACATTTTACCATTTTTCAAAATTCCCGGGGACCTTTTCTGCCAATTCTACAAACTCCAGGGACCTAACTTGTAATTTTCTGACTTTTGAAGGGTTTATTTTGTAACTTCTCAAATGTTATCATAAGGACCAATTTTGTCAAATTAGAATAGTGCAAGGCTTATTTTTCTTATTTTTGTATTTACAAAACCTTAGGGACTATTTTTGACATTTTCCAAACTTGAGGGACTAAAGTTGTCATTTTGCAATTTTTTAAACTTTAAAGGACTTTTCTTGACAACTTATGAATCCCTAAGGACCTTTGATGATATTTTTCATGTTTTGATTTACCAGGGACTAGTTTTGCCAATTTTTCAAAGTTCAGGGACTGAAACTGTAAATTATGTGAAATGTTTTGTTTTTTATCAGTTTTTCAATCCTTTTGCATAAAAACACAATCCAGGGATATTTTATGTATTTTAAGGCATTCCTGTGTGTTTTTATATGTTTTTGCAGTTTAAATGTAACAGAAATGATGAGTATTTACACACTCATCAGTGGAATTAAGACAAGCACAAGATATAGACAACCAACACATAGACATATTGATTAAATTAAAAGAACACTTATCTCAATAGCACATGCAAGCATTTAAGGGCTGAAAACCCTTGAAAAACCTGTAAAATTCGTATATGGTTCGGCCTTAGGGTTTCTCCAAACTTGTTCCTCTTAATGAATGAAAATTAGAAAACTATATATAGGAAATAGAGGCTGACGGCGTCAAGAACAATCTTGTGACGCCGTCATCTCGCCGCCAAAAGAATCCTCGGACTGCCTTGATCTACATTTGACGCCGTCATGTTATACACTTTTCCAGGCCGTCACGTATTTAACTCTTGATGCTCTTCCTTGTGACGCCGTCATTTCTGTACTGGGTCGTCATGAAATTTATTCTTGACGCCATCAGCTTGTTACTCTTGACGCCGTCAAACACTGTTCCCAGCTTGGAAAATTAAGTCTTTGACGTTTTCTTCACTTTTATGCTCCAAAAACGTCCGAATTGCTTCCTTTTCCAGATTTCACTCCCAAAGTACCTAAAATAACAAAAGGAACGATTTAGGGCAATATTTGATCAAATAAATTCAGTTCCAGGCTTAAATGACCCCCTAAAAGTGGTTCATTTTTCGCCTCATCATACCGCACACGTCCAACCTTAGGTTATTCTAGAAACCAGATGTAAGCCTGGAGTTGTCTTTGAACCACCAGAAACTCCAGTGGACAACCCTAAATCCAAAACTTCTATTCCTTACCCATCACGTCTCAATGAACAAAAGCTCTGCGAAAAGGCTAGTCACCAAATGGATAAATTTTTCCAAATCTTTCAAGATTTGCACTTCGACATTAGCTTCGCGGATGCTATTCTCTTGATGTCCATGTTTGCATCAACAATCAAGAATCTGTTAATTAATAAGGAAAAACTCTTTGAGATGGCTAGAACTCCTTTGAATGAGAACTGCTCAGCAGTTCTTTTGAAAAAGCTTCCCGAGAAGCTTGGAGACCCCGAAAAATTTCTCATTTCTTGTATTTTTTTGGGTATGGTTGAATGCTTCGCCTTGGCCGATCTGGGTGCTAGCATTAACCTGATGCCATATTCTGTGTGGAAGAAACTCTCTCTTCCCGAACTTACTCCCACGTGCATGACTTTAGAGCTTGCCGATCGTTCAATTTCTCATCCACTTGGCATCGCCGAGGATGTATTCGTTAAAGTGGGAAAGTTCCATTTTCTGGCAGATTTTGTGATTGTTGACTTTGATGCCGATTCAAGGGTCCCTCTCATTCTTGGAAGGGGATTCCTTAGAACTGGGCGTGCTCTCATCGATGTATTAGAGCAAGAGATCACATTGCGTGTTGGAACGGAAGCCATAACCTTCAACCTCAATCAAACTTCAAGGAACTCCTCTAATTATGACTCTGAATCAATAAACCGAATAGATGTCATCGATGTTGCTGCTAAGGAGTACGCTTAAGAGGTTTTAGGTTTCATTGATGATTCTCCGAGTGAAAACTTCACTCCATCTTCTTATCCCATTATTGCCAATTCTTCTCCTTCCCTCACTCTGTTTGAGGGAAGTGACTTCGTCTTAGATGAAATTGAGGCCTTTCTCAAGAGTGATTCGATTCCCGATGGAATCGATAACCAAGAGATTGACCCCAAGAGGGATATTCTCCTACTTGAGAAATTATTAAACGAAGATCCCTCTCCTCTTCCTGTTCTACCACAACAACTTCATAAAGAGGAAGTAAAAAATGTTGAGAAAACTGATAACTTTCCTGTGGTTGAACTTAAGGACTTGCCGCCTCATTTTGAATATGCATTTCTGGAGGGTGATGATAAATTACCCGTCATAATTGCTAAAGATTTAAGTGTTGAGGAAAAGGCTGCTCTAATAAAGGTTTTGAAGTCACACAAGCAAGCAATTGCTTGGAGACTCTCCGACATCAAGGGCATTGATCCCGAATTTTGTACCCACAAAATTTTAATGGAGGATGACTTCAAACCAACAGTCCAACAACAAAGTAGGGTAAATCCAAAAATTCATGAGGTCATCAAACAAGAAGTTTTAAAACTTCTTGATGCCGGTCTGATTTACCCTATCTCGGACAGTCCTTGGGTTAGCCCAATACACTGCGTTCCAAAAAAGGGTGGCATTACTATTGTCACTAACGAAGAAAACGAGTTGATTCCAACTTGATTGGTTACGGGTTGGCATGTCTGCATTGACTATCGCAAGTTAAATGACGCCACCCGCAAAGACCATTTTCCTCTGCCATTTATGGATCAGATGCTCGAGAGATTAGCGGGGAATGAGTACTATTGCTTCCTCGATGGTTTCTAGGGTTACTTTCAGATTCCCATTGATCCACAGTATCAGGAAAAGACCACCTTCACGTGCCCCTATGGAACTTTTGCCTATAAACGTATGCCATTTGGTTTATGTAATGCTCCGGGCACGTTTCAAAGATGTATAATGGCCATATTTTCTGACATGATCGGGAAAACTATGGAGGTCTTTATGGATGATTTTTCGGTCATTGGAGATTCATTTCAATCATGTCTCTCCCATTTAGACAACATGCTCAAACATTGTGAAGACACAAGGTTATGTCTAAATTGGGAGAAGAGTCACTTTATGGTCAAAGAGGGCATTGTCCTCGGCCATAAAATTTCAAAGAACGGGATTGAGGTTGACAAAGCCAAAGTTGATGTCATCGCGAAATTACCTCATCTCACTACCGTCAAAGGTATTAGGAGTTTTTTTGGGTCATGCCGGTTTTTACCGTAGGTTTATTCAAGATTTTTTTAAAATCGCCCGGCCTATAACCCATCTCCTCAAGAAGGATGCTCCTTTTATCTTCTCACCCGAGTGTATCGAAGCTTTTGAAACTTTAAAGAAAAAGCTTACTGAGGCACCGATTCTTGTTGCCCCCGATTGGGACTTGCCCTTCGAACTCATGTGTGATGCTAGTGATTATGCAATAGGGGCAGTCTTGGGGCAACGTAAAACAAAACATTTTCAGCCGATACACTATGCGAGCAAGACAATGACCGAGGCTCAAAGTCATTACACCACCGCTGAAAAAGAATTATTAGCAGTGGTGTATGTCATTGAAAAATTTTGGCCATATTTGATATTGACCAAATGCATAGTGTATACGGATCACTCAGTTTTGAAGTACCTCTTTGCAAAACAAGATGCAAAGCTGAGACTACTCCGTTGGGTTCTCCTCCTGCAAGAATTTGATATCATAATTCATGATAAAAAAGGGAGCTGAGAACCTAGCTGCTGACTATCTCTCTCATTTGGAAAACCCCCACCAAGATGTCTTCGAGAGGAAAGAAATTAATGAAACCTTCCCTCTCGAGACACTCAATGCGGTTGCCTTTCGTGAAGACTCTATTACCCCATGGTTTGCCAATTTTGCAAACTACCATGCGGGTAACTTTGTTGTGAAAGGGATGTCGTCGCAACAGAAAAATAAGTTCTTTAAAGATTTGAAACACTATTTCTGGGACGACCCCTACCTGTTCAAAATCTGTGCGGATCAAGTCATCCGACGATGTGTTTATGGTCAAGAAGCCATTGAAATTCTCAAGGCTTGCCATGCTGGTCCCACGGGGGGCCACCACAATCCAAACTACACCGCCAAAAAGGTGTTTGATTCCGGTTTTTACTGGCCCACGATCTATAAGGATGCCTGATTGGTGCTAAACCGTCAACTTATATTGACCAAAGAATGGTCAACAAAGTCAAAGAGCCTAGACCAATGCTTCCGGGTAATTTAGGGTTTCCCGGGTCGTTATGTCCCGACGAGGTGTGATGGTTATAAAACGGTTTCGTGATCGGGTGAATTTGGATGGAAAAGGGGGTTTGTGAATGGTTAAACTAAGGAATATACGAAGAAATAGCTTAAACAAGCTATATGAATAAGACAGGAAGGTTGGAAAAACCAAAAACGTTTAAAACTTAAAACGCGTACGTTCACATTTAAATAAAGCGTAAACGTATAAAATTAAAAGTGAAAACTGAAATCTGAAAACCCCCAGGGGGTGAAAATGACTTTTTTAAAAACTAAAAGGTAAAAGAAAATTTTTAGAAAAAGAAAATAAATTTTTACACTATTTAATTATTTATTATTAATTAATTACTAATTATTAATATTTAAACAACTTAAATATAATACAATATTGATTAAATACTAAAAAGGTGAAAATAAAATTTCTAAAATTATAAAATAACTAAAAACTAATTTTAAAATTAAAAATAAGTATTTTTGTCTTTTTGTGATTTTTATATTAACTAATTACTAATTAAACATTAATTACCTAATTAAACTATTTTAAATTAAGAAAAATAGCAAATGAACAGTAAAAATTATAAGAAAATTTCTAAAATTATTTTACATTATATAAAAGCTAGGAAAAATATAAAAGCTAGGTTTTACTTAATAAAAACTAATTATGCTATTTAAAACTAATTATTAATTAATAATTAATAAAACTAAGATTAATTCTAATAAATACTAAATGATAAAATAAAAATCTGAGAAAATTACTATAAATACTTTAATATAAGAGGAATTTAATAAAAATATAAAAATGCTAAGTACTTAATAAAAATATAAAAATGAAAATTAAAATTTAATTTACATTAAATAGAAACTATCACTTAGAAATAAATTTGATTTTCTAGATTTTTCTTTTGGAAACTTATTTTACACCTAAAAATGAAAACTTTTTGTAAAAACAAACTTGGTTGAACTCAGAAATAAGCACAACAAGTGCTTATTTCTTAGACTGTTGACTTTGGTCAACTGTCTAAGCTATAAGCTTGAAATAAGCTCAAAGCTGAGAACCAGGTGTGGATTTGGGTAGAAACATGTCCAATGAGTAGAAATAAGCTAGAAACAACTAAACCAAACCACTGAATAAGTCAAAAGCTAAAAATAAGCAATTCCAAAGGTTGGTTCAACAAGCAGGCAGGCCTGCAAGCTTATTCAAGCTTGATTTCAAGCTTATCCAATAAGCTATAAGGCAAATGGATCCTAGAATCAACAAATGTGGCACCAGGGCTTTCCAAAAAGCCCAATTTTAGCTTGTGGGACCCACTTATGAACCCTGGAGAGACCTAGGAAGTTGGGGGTCTGAGCTGAGTATCTGTGTGCAGGGAATGACCTCCCCCTGCAAGTGTGTTTGGGGGTGAATAGGGCCCACAGAAAAATTCACTAAAATCAAAGGATGATGGGACAATGGAGTTGAGGTGGTAGGCTATCAATGGAAACAAGTTTCAAGCTCTGGAAGCTTATACAAAATTCAATTAAATTCTTTGAAGTTTTGCGAAAATCTGAAATGTACACTTTGACTATTTTGAGAAAAACTTAAAACTTGACTTTTGTGAGATTTCAATGATCACTACTGACTTGTTAAGCTAAGTTAAGCTGTAAATGAACTTTAATAGGGTACAATATTAGCTTATGTGGTGATATGGTGATTCTTGGGACTCAATTCCCTCACAGTTAACTGCGAGGGACAATCAAATGGATTTTTGACTTTTACATGAATAAAACTTGTTTTATTGCTTTGACTATACTACTAATACCTTAAGTGATTTGTTCAAACCAAAAGCAACTACCAAAAACTACTAGATCACTCAGAACCTCACTAAACCAAACACTACCTTAAATCCTTGTCATGAATGAAATTAACTGAAACTTAGAACTAAGGTCTAATCTATCAATCACAAACTATCTATTGAGCTATAATTAAGTAAAATAAACAACTAAAAACTACAAATAAGCTCATGAGCAACAAACACAGATTATGAAAACATTATGGAAAATGCTTACAGTTGTCCAATGTAAGTAACTGAGATACACAGGGCTCAAATTCCAACCCTATTACTCACCATGAGTCCTAAACCATAAAAGATCCACAATCCACTGATTCCATTGCTTCCTCCATTTCCTTTTTGTATTTGTGAATTTAGACTATTTTCTTGGATTTTTGAGATTTTTTGGATTTGTGAACTAAACTGGTTTAAACTACTTAGAAAACTTGAAGAAGCTTATAACTAAGCCGAATTGAGCTTAAGCAAACAATGAATAACACTTATAACAACCACAGAATTATTTGAGATTTTAACTAAAAATGGTGAAAACTGAATTTTATAAAGATAACTGATATTGAGCTTAAATAAATATGGAATTACATTTAAGGAACTGAGTTCAAGCCTTTAAAACTAGTTTCAACAACTAAAAACTTACATTACATGATTTCGACCTAAAAATTACACTAGGAAAAATTCTACACTAACTACTACTTGCTTTCTTCTTTTTTCTTTCTTTTTATAGCTCCTGGAGGTATCCACTGCTTTTCCCACTTTGTTTTACAGCCTTTGGATGTCTAGAATTGATCATGGCCGTTGAAGCAATTTTGGCGCCAAAAGTATTTTGAGTGGGTTTGGTGAGACTTTGGTGAAGGCATTAATGAAGGGGCGTTGGTTTGAGTTGGTGTGTGAATTAATTATAGTTGGTGAATGTTTTGTGGAGAAGAGGAGGGGGAGGTAGACAAGAACCTGGTAATTAGGGGGATAGTTAGGGACGATGAACAGTAAACGGCTTGGGGTTTGACTTGGTCAATGACCAGGTTTTATATATTAAAGTGGGGAGTGGGCTTGGGTAAGTGTTTTGGGCTTGGGATGTGTTACTGGATCAAGTTTGGTATTGGGTATTTGGTTTGGTTTATAATTGCAGAAGGGTCCAATTGGCAAATAATAAATCACAAGGACCATTTTTGTAATTAATGAAAAGTAAGGGGCTGCAAATGTGATTTTCTGAAAATATCCACCAGGGTTAATTTTGATAACATTTGAATATTATAAGGACAAAAATTAATATTTTCCAAAATTAAAATACCCGGGGACCAAAATTGTCATTTTTGAAAGTTTAGGGATTAAACTTGCCATTTTGTGAAAATCTTTTATCCAAGGACCAATATTGAACATTTTGAATTTCCAAGGACTAAAAATGATCTTTCATCCAAAAATTTCCACCAGGGACTAAATCTGCCAAAATCTGAAACTCTAGGGACCAAACTGTAAATTCTCAAAACTTTTCCAATTTTTCACCAAAGGACTAAATATGACAACTTGTGATTTCAAAAGGACCTTTGGTGACTTTTCTTTTAAAATATGTGCTTAGGGACTATGTTTGCCAAATTTTGAAAGTTGGGGGACTGAAACTGCCAATTTTGCAAACTTTATAGGTTTTTCATTTGTTTTTACTCATTTTGCATCTAAAACATATAAAACACAATTTTGAAATATTTTTAGTATTTTGATGCATTTCTGAGTGTTTTTGTATGTTTTGCAGTTCAGATTAGACCAAAAATGATGAGTGTTTGAGCACTCATCAATCCCCCACACTAAACTATTGCTAGTCCCTAGCAATACTGTTTTGAAAACTTGATGGATTTTAAACTCTTTACCAAAAGCCATCACTTCTGGAGTAGCCAGGTGTAAGAACTGTTGCACACCTGATAACCGTGTGATTTTGAGCAAATCACCAGCTGTCAACGGATTTGATTAGTCTTTACCAAAAGCCGTTTGCTTCTGGACTAGCCAGCTCTTGATGGAATAGTCAACATCTTGGTGAGTTGATTACCAATTATGGATTTTCCACTGCCTTTACCACAAGCCATAATCTTGCGGGCTAGCCAACTCATTCGCTTTATGGGATATGGCGAGTTGAGGTACCATACAATTTTGGGCAAATTGCAAGCCATAAACGGATTTGAGATGTCTTTACCAAGAGCCGTTTGCTCCTGGACTAGCCAATCCCTTTTGTCGGTTAGACAAGGCAGACTGATTACCACAAAAATTTTGAAGCACCAGTGAAAAATTTTTAAAAATTTTTGAAATTTTGGCTAAAAACGGGGGTATTAGATAGTAAAATGTGATAAAATTCGCTAGAATAGCGAATACCCCCCCCCCCCCACAATTAGGATGAATATTGTCCTCAATATTCAAAGTCCCGGCTATTATGCCGACATTTTGAACGTAAAAGGGCAACATTACAAGCCAAGCGTGGAAAACACCATTTTGTATTAAGTAACCATAGCATGGGGGACTCCCCCACATTTAGGGTGAAAACCTTATAAGCATGCTACTGTTTTTGTTTACCGAGTCGCTAGCTTGACTCGACCCCGAATTCATTTGTCCTTGGGGAAGCATGATGTGGAAGAAGCAATCTCAATCGGACTTTCATTCAAGATGTTTGGACAAACATTTGAAGCACGTGAAAGTTCCACACCAATGAGATAAGTATCCGGCTCAAGATAACGATACATGAAAATGTCGGGATCAAATATGGTGTCTTCATTCCCGAAGGAGTGAAGAACAAGAGAAGTCACCCTGTAGGTGAAGAAAAGGAAGAAAACCATGATGAAAATCATGAGTTGATCTTCTTCCTCAAGAGGAGGCTCAATAGCCTGAGTTTGGATTGCAAAGGTTAAGCTCAAAAACATCCCGGGAGGGTGGGTGGGAATTTGCAAATTCTCATGATTGAGTGCTGATGAGTGCTCAAACACTCATCGTTTTCGATATATTTAAACTGCCAAAACGCACAAAAACAATCAAAAAGATATCAAAATACTTAAATTATCCCAGGGATTGTGTTTTATGTGTTTTCAAAGCAAAATGTGCAAAAACAAAGAAAAAACGTACAAAGTTTGCAGTATTGGCAGTTTCAGTCCCCCAAGTTTCAAAACTTGACAATTTTAGTCCCTATGCATTTATTTTTAAGGAAAAGTCAACCCAAGGTCTTAAAAGTCAAATTAAGTCAAAATATCATAATTGGGTTGCAAGTTTTCATAAATTACATGATTAGTCCCTAAAAATCCAAATATGGCAAAATTAGTCCCTGGGATTTTTGAAATTTTGAAAATGTGGAAAAAGGAAAAATTGGTCCTTGAATTATTGGCATGTGGAAACATTGACACTTTGGAGAACTTTGGGAGTTTGGCAATTTCAGTCCTTGGGGTTTTGCAAATATTACGAAAATGGTCCTTGTGATTAACTTTTCATCCGGACCCTTTTTTTTAAAACCCAAAAACCAATCCAAACAACCACCCATGATCTGATCCAGTCCACCCCCAATCCAATTCCCCAAGCCCAGTCCAAGCCCACTTTTTATTTTAATAAAACCTGGGCATTGACCCAGGTCAAACCCCCATCCCTGGCTATCTTCTTCCCCCCAACACAGACCGCGAAACCAGGGTGACTCATCTCCCCCCCTCGCCTTTTCACCAACTAAACCCCCCACCATTAATGCCCTTCACCCACCATCTCCACCACCATAAATGCTCCCCTAAAACCCTCACCAATTCCACTAATCCTTGCCCGTATTCAAATTGGCGCCAAAATGCCAATCAATGGCTAGGATGCATGAAAGATAAAATTGATGGTGGGGATTTGGTCAGAAGGTCAAAGCAAAGCATGTGGGACTCTTAGTTTTCAAAAAGAAGCTGTGTGGAAGGCATAGGGGATTATTTTTAGGTCGTTATATAAGGATAAGCTCATAAGAAGCTTTGGTGTGTAATTTTCTTAGTTAAATTGTAATTTTAGTTCATTTCCAATGTAATGTAACCTTTTTTATTAATGCAAGATCAGTTTAAAGTTTAATGTCCAATTTCATTGTTCAAAGTCTTATTTTAAAATTACAAGTTCTTATAAAGTGAAGTGATTTGTGTTTAGATTATTCAGAAGCTCTTACAAGTTCAAAAATAAGATAATACAAGTGTTATAAGCTTATGTGAACACCTACAATTCAGTTTTCAATAAAAACTAAGAAAATAAGAAAAATAAAAATAAAAACAAAAAGTGATGATCATTGGTTGTATAAGCATGGAGCACAGTGAATATTGGAAGGCTGTGGGTTAGGAACCTCAGGGGAGGGCATAGGTTTGTTTGGTTTGGTTCTTTGGTCCATACTCAGTAGCTTGGAAGGCTTTGTAAGCTACACACTCTTTTATTTCTACTCTTGAGCAGCTTAGATTGTTAATTTAAGTTCATTGCATCTATATTTTAGCTTAGAAATTAGTGGTAATAATCTGTTTGTGTTCATTACTTGTTTAAGTGCAAATCTCTTCTATAACTGTTTTAAAGAGGGTGTTTGGTTTTAGCTTGTTCAGTGTGTTCTAGCTGTGTATCTTAGTATCATTTAGTTTGTAATAGTTTGTTGGGTGAAATATAGCTCAGAGGAACAAGAACTTTGGTGCAAAACCTTTCAAAAGTCAAAATCAAGAGTTTGTAATCACCACAGTCCACTGTGGTGATTTTTGAAGTCCAAATCCCACAAATCCTTTTTAAAAGTTAAAGTTTTACCCAAAATAGTTTTAATATAGCTTATCATAGCTTATTGGGTCATTAAATCAGCTTTTCAAGTTCATAAAAGTCAAAGGTGAGTAAAACTCTTCAAAGTCAAAACCTTGTTCAGTCATTTTGAGCAATTTTGGGGAGGGTGTAACTTATTTGATTCTAATTGTTAGAAGCTGATACTTGGTGTGCTTATTATCTACAACTTTGTAGATTTTTGTTAATTTTTCTAGATTTTATAGAATTTGTTTAATGTGTTAAACCAGGTCTCAAAGTGACCTGCAGGGCAACCTATTTGCCCTGCTCTCAGTTACCTCAGCAACCCACCCAACTTCATTGGTGGTTTGTGACTGACCCAGTGGGTCCCATAGCCTTGACCTTGCATCTTTCAACCCCCCTCCTACCCAGGAATCAGGGTTGACCTTGTGTTTGACCATTACCATTGTGGACCCTACCTAGTTTGACCCATAAACTTTGTCCCTCAACTGCTCAGTCAACAAATAAGCAAAGTGCTTATTTGTTGCTTTTTGGCTTATTCAGGCTTGATTGTTGCTTGATTCTTGCTTATTTGTGTTCCTTAGACTCAGAGAAACCAAGAATTACATTTGTGGACCCCACATCTTCATTTTGAGCTTATAAACCTTCACAGTCAACAAAAGTCAACTGTGAGGTAAATAAGCATTTCAATTGCTTATTCCATGGGTTAAAACAAAAGTGTTTTTGTTAAAGTTAGTTGTTTTTAGTTTATTATTAGTTTAGAAAAAGAAAAAATCCAAAAAAAACCAATTTTAATTCTAGTGATAGCTTCTATTTAATAGGAGTTATCAATTTATTTTTCTTTTTAATTTATTTCTAAGTAATATATCACTTTTATATTTTTAGAAATTATATTTTAGGTTAAAATAATTTTATAAATTTTTCCAGATTTTTATTTTGTCTTTTAGTGGTTTTTCTAATTAATTCTAGTTTAATTTAGTTTTAATTAATATTAATCAATTAAATAGCATAATTAGTTTTTAAATAGTATAACCTAGTTTTTATAATTTTTATAGCTTTTATTTTAGTTAAAACACTTTTATAAATTTTTCTAGAATTTTTACTGTTCATTTTCTATTTTTTATAATATAATTAGTTTAATTAGTAATTAATAAGTAATTAGAATAATAATTAATTATTTAGCTTAAAAATACTTAGAATTAACTTTTTATAATTTTTTAGGATTCCTGTAATGGTTAATTAGATTTATAAAATTTTTCTTAATTTTCTAAATCTTTGTAGTATTTTTAATAATTCTAATTAATTTAATTAGTATTAAATAGATAATTAGTAATTAATTAATATTAAATAATTAAATAGTGTAAAAATAATTTTTATTTTTCTTTAAATTTTCTTTAATTAATAGGATTGTAAAAATACAAATTTTACACTTTTAACCCTCCCGGTCCTCCAGTTGTACTTTTCGTTTTGTTCGTCTGTATACGTTTTTTAATTAAAACGTACATTTTTAGGTTTAGCTCAAATCTTCGTACTCCAAATTCCCGTAACCATTCACATAGCTTTCCTAAGCTATTTTTGTTTATAATTTCCAAATAATTTTCACAACAACCCCTTTTCTGTGAATAACACCCGATTACGAACACGCTATAGTTACATTTCACACCTCAACGGGATTTAACGACCCGGTGATACATTATATTACCCGGAGCATTGATCTAGGCTATTTGACTTAGTTGACCATTCTTTGGTTAATTTAAGTTAGGTGGTTTGGCATCAATCAATTTATGGCGCCGCTGCCGGGACTTTGAATATTGAGGACAATATTCATTTCTAAGTGTGGGGGGGAAATTCTAACGAATTTTAACAAATATCTTTCAAGTACCCCCGTTTTTTGCCAAAATTTTCAAAAAAAAAAAAAATTTCACTTTATTTCAAAATTTTTGTGGTAATCAGTCCGCCTTGTCTAAGCGACAAAAGGGATTGGCTAGTCCAGGAGCAAACGGCTCTTGGTAAAGACATCTCAAATCCGTTGACGGCTGGCAATTTGCCCAAAATTGTATGGTTCATCAACTCCCCGAAAACAAATGAGTTGGCTAGCCCGCAAGATTATGGCTTGTGGTAAAGGCCGTGGAAAAATCCATAATTGGTAATCAGCTCACCAAGATGTTGACTAGGTCCATCAAGAGTTGGCTAGTCCAGGAGCAAACGGCTCTTGGTAAAGACCTAACAAATCCGTTGGAAGCTGGTGGTTTGCTCAAAATCACACGGTTATCAGGTGTGCCACAGTTCTTACACCTGGCTACTCCAGAAGTGATGGCTTTTGGTAAAGAGTTTAAAATCCATCAAGTTTTCTAAAAAGATTGCTAGGGACTAGCAATAGTTCAGTGTGGGGGATTGATGAGTGCTCAAACACTCATCGTTTTCGATATATTTAAACTGCCAAAACGCACAAAAACAATCAAAAAGATATCAAAATACTTAAATTATCCCAGGGATTGTGTTTTATGTGTTTTCAAAGCAAAATGTGCAAAAACAAAGAAAAAACGTACAAAGTTTGCAGTATTGGCAGTTTCAGTCCCCCAAGTTTCAAAACTTGTCAATTTTAGTCCCTATGCATTTATTTTTAAGGAAAAGTCAACCCAAGGTCTTAAAAGTCAAATTAAGTCAAAATATCATAATTGGGTTGCAAGTTTTCATAAATTACATGATTAGTCCCTAAAAATCCAAATATGGCAAAATTAGTCCCTGGGATTTTTGAAATTTTGAAAATGTGGAAAAAGGAAAAATTGGTCCTTGAATTATTGGCATGTGGAAACATTGACACTTTGGAGAACTTTGGGAGTTTGGCAATTTCAGTCCTTGGGGTTTTGCAAATATTACAAAAATGGTCCTTGTGATTAACTTTTCATCCGGACCCTTTTTTTTAAAACCCAAAAACCAATCCAAACAACCACCCATGATCTGATCCAGTCCACCCCCAATCCAATTCCCCAAGCCCAGTCCAAGCCCACTTTTTATTTTAATAAAACCTGGGCGTTGACCCAGGTCAAACCCCCATCCCTGGCTATCTTCTTCCCCCCAACACAGACCGCGAAACCAGGGTGACTCATCTCCCCCCCCCCCTCGCCTTTTCACCAACTAAACCCCCCACCATTAATGCCCCTCACCCACCATCTCCACCACCATAAATGCTCCCCTAAAACCCTCACCAATTCCACTAATCCTTGCCCGTATTCAAATTGGCGCCAAAATGCCAATCAATGGCTAAGATGCATGAAAGATAAAATTGATGGTGGGGATTTGGTCAGAAGGTCAAAGCAAAGCATGTGGGACTCTTAGTTTTCAAAAAGAAGCTGTGTGGAAGGCATAGGGGATTATTTTTAGGTCGTTATATAAGGATAAGCTCATAAGAAGCTTTGGTGTGTAATTTTCTTAGTTAAATTGTAATTTTAGTTCATTTCCAATGTAATGTAACCTTTTTTATTAATGCAAGATCAGTTTAAAGTTTAATGTCCAATTTCATTGTTCAAAGTCTTATTTTAAAATTACAAGTTCTTATAAAGTGAAGTGATTTGTGTTTAGATTATTCAGAAGCTCTTACAAGTTCAAAAATAAGATAATACAAGTGTTATAAGCTTATGTGAACACCTACAATTCAGTTTTCAATAAAAACTAAGAAAATAAGAAAAATAAAAATAAAAACAAAAAGTGATGATCATTGGTTGTATAAGCATGGAGCACAGTGAATATTGGAAGGCTGTGGGTTAGGAACCTCAGGGGAGGGCATAGGTTTGTTTGGTTTGGTTCTTTGGTCCATACTCAGTAGCTTGGAAGGCTTTGTAAGCTACACACTCTTTTATTTCTACTCTTGAGCAGCTTAGATTGTTAATTTAAGTTCATTGCATCTATATTTTAGCTTAGAAATTAGTGGTAATAATCTGTTTGTGTTCATTACTTGTTTAAGTGCAAATCTCTTCTATAACTGTTTTAAAGAGGGTGTTTGGTTTTAGCTTGTTCAGTGTGTTCTAGCTGTGTATCTTAGTATCATTTAGTTTGTAATAGTTTGTTGGGTGAAATATAGCTCAGAGGAACAAGAACTTTGGTGCAAAACCTTTCAAAAGTCAAAATCAAGAGTTTGTAATCACCACAGTCCACTGTGGTGATTTTTGAAGTCCAAATCCCACAAATCCTTTTTAAAAGTTAAAGTTTTACCCAAAATAGTTTTAATATAGCTTATCATAGCTTATTGGGTCATTAAATCAGCTTTTCAAGTTCATAAAAGTCAAAGGTGAGTAAAACTCTTCAAAGTCAAAACCTTGTTCAGTCATTTTGAGCAATTTTGGGGAGGGTGTAACTTATTTGATTCTAATTGTTAGAAGCTGATACTTGGTGTGCTTATTATCTACAACTTTGTAGATTTTTGTTAATTTTTATAGATTTTATAGAATTTGTTTGATGGGTTAAACCAGGTCTCAAAGTGACCTGCAGGGCAACCTATTTGCCCTGCTCTCAGTTACCTCAGCAACCCACCCAACTTCATTGGTGGTTTGTGACTGACCCAGTGGGTCCCATAGCCTTGACCTTGCATCTTTCAACCCCCCTCCTACCCAGGAATCAGGGTTGACCTTGTGTTTGACCATTACCATTGTGGACCCTACCTAGTTTGACCCATAAACTTTGTCCCTCAACTGCTCAGTTAACAAATAAGCAAAGTGCTTATTTGTTGCTTTTTGGCTTATTCAGGCTTGATTGTTGCTTGATTCTTGCTTATTTGTGTTCCTTAGACTCAGAGAAACCAAGAATTACCTTTGTGGACCCCACATCTTCATTTTGAGCTTATAAACCTTCACAGTCAACAAAAGTCAACTGTGAGGTAAATAAGCATTTCAATTGCTTATTCCATGGGTTAAAACAAAAGTGTTTTTGTTAAAGTTAGTTGTTTTTAGTTTATTATTAGTTTAGAAAAAGAAAAAATCCAAAAAAAACCAATTTTAATTCTAGTGATAGCTTCTATTTAATAGGAGTTATTAATTTATTTTTCTTTTTAATTTATTTCTAAGTAATATATCACTTTTATATTTTTAGAAATTATATTTTAGGTTAAAATAATTTTATAAATTTTTCCAGATTTTTATTTTGTCTTTTAGTGGTTTTTCTAATTAATTCTAGTTTAATTTAGTTTTAATTAATATTAATCAATTAAATAGCATAATTAGTTTTTAAATAGTATAACCTAGTTTTTATAATTTTTATAGCTTTTATTTTAGTTAAAACACTTTTATAAATTTTTCTAGAATTTTTACTGTTCATTTTCTATTTTTTATAATATAATTAGTTTAATTAGTAATTAATAAGTAATTAGAATAATAATTAATTATTTAGCTTAAAAATACTTAGAATTAACTTTTTATAATTTTTTAGGATTCCTGTAATGGTTAATTAGATTTATAAAATTTTTCTTAATTTTCTAAATCTTTGTAGTATTTTTAATAATTCTAATTAATTTAATTAGTATTAAATAGATAATTAGTAATTAATTAATATTAAATAATTAAATAGTGTAAAAATAATTTTTATTTTTCTTTAAATTTTCTTTAATTAATAGGATTGTAAAAATACAAATTTTACACTTTTAACCCTCCCGGTCCTCCAGTTGTACTTTTCGTTTTGTTCGTCTGTATACGTTTTTTAATTAAAACGTACATTTTTAGGTTTAGCTCAAATCTTCGTACTCCAAATTCCCGTAACCATTCACATAGCTTTCCTAAGCTATTTTTGTTTATAATTTCCAAATAATTTTCAAAACAACCCCTTTTCTGTGAATAACACCCGATTACGAACACGCTATAGTTACATTTCACACCTCAACGGGATTTAACGACCCGGTGATACATTATATTACCCGGAGCATTGATCTAGGCTATTTGACTTAGTTGACCATTCTTTGGTTAATTTAAGTTAGGTGGTTTGGCATCAATCAAGTGCATCTCCCCCCGGGCTATCAAACTCCGGAGGAGTCATGATATGATGAGTGAGTTCACCGGAGAACTCCTCATGAAGAGAATTATTCACAAGATGTGAATCTATGAACTCATGTTCCGGAATAGACTCATCGCAATCCTCATTCTGAACATCAAAGAGTGGATTATCAGAAATCAAAGTGAATTCAGAATCGAATTCAAATAGAGGATTGGTGAGAGTAGTATTGAATGTTTCGGGAAAAAAGAGATTAACATTCTCTATTGGACTGTCGGGATCAGAAGTGAGTGGCAGATCATGATATAGGAGACTTTCAATTTCTCCCAGATCGGCTTTGAAATAGAGGAGACCATCATCACTTTCCGTTGGAAGTGGATTGATGTGAGTAAGTTCATCAGCGAACTCCTCAAGAAGAGGATCAACATCAGACCGAGGGAATGATGCCTCAATATACTCAATGTCTCCATGAGGTGTACAATCATCATTAAAATCTGAGAAAGTCTCAAAATGATCGTTTGAACACTCAAGAGGGGAAGGAATATCACACATATGATCAAGAGTTCCATGTGACTCTCTCGGGATTGGGACAAGGATCTCAACACTAGACTTTATTAATTCGTCCGATTCCTTATTAGGAACAGTGCTAAGATGCTCATCCCCCATGATTAGAGAGTGAGTGTGAACTTCGGGTGTGATATCAATAGACTGAGGGAGTGGAGAGGAGCTAGCATTCATGGATTGTACAAGTTCCATTTGATCTTCTACTAGTAATTTCCCCGTCTCATTATTTTCTCCCTGATTTTCAATGGGAGGAATCACAAATGATGAATCAGACGAACCCTTATAAAATTGAAGGATATCAAGGGTATCTTCATTATCACTATCATCATCACAGTCTAGAAGAGCAGCTTGACGAAATTTGGCACGTGTTATAGCTGCTTGTTCTAAGACAAGTAATTCTTCCATGCTCAATTCGTTTCTAGCCTCTCGTTCTTCAGCAAGTAATTCTGCCAAAGATTTCTCACGAGAGTCTCGAAACAGTGTAATAACCAACTCCTCCTTAAGTTCTTTCAATATATCAAGAGCCTTTAGTAAAAGGTCTTGCTCAGTATCATGAGGAGTTGTGTGAATCATTTGGTACTGTGGAGGTGGGTCTGAAAACGAATAGTCGTAATTGTTACAAGGAAATGGATTCCTTGTTTGACAATCCGAGCTAGAGTGTGGACCTCCATAGTAATCACAACAGTAAAACTGATGTGGCTGTGGGTGATAAGTGCTAGAGTTATAATTGTTACCAGGAAACTGCTCATAGACAAGCGTGTTTCCCGATTGACAATCAGAACTGTAATGTGAACCACCACAGTACTCACAACAGTAAAACTGTTGTGTCTCATGGTGTGGATGACACATAGAAAGAATCAAAAGTTCATGGAGGGGTAGGGATGAAGAATCAAAGATGTGAGAGGGTAAAGGAGAATGTTTTTGAATTTTTGGATAAACATTTTGTACAAATGATAAAGAAAATGTTTTTGTGTTTTTGTGTTCGTTGAAAACTGATTTTAAAATGTTTTCGGGAACGGTTTTGTTTTGATAATAAGAAAATATGAACAAAGGATGGATAAATGTACAATGGAACGAATTCCAAAATCACTAATCAGAAAAACCGTTTAGAATAGCGCGCACACCTCCCCGGCAGCGGCGCCAAAATTTGATTGGTGCTAAACCGTCAACTTATATTGACCAAAGAATGGTCAACAAAGTCAAAGAGCCTAGACCAATGCTTCCAGGTAATATAGGGTTTCCCCGAGTCGTTATGTCCCGACGAGGTGTGATGGTTATAAAACGGTTTCGTGATCGGGTGAATTTGGATTGAAAAGGGGGTTTGTGAATGGTTAAACTAAGGAATATACGAAGAAATAGCTTAAACAAGCTATATGAATAAGACAGGAAGGATGGAAAAACCAAAAACGTTTAAAACTTAAAACGCGTACGTTCACGTTTAAATAAAACGTAAACGTACAAAATTAAAAGTGAAAACTGAAATCTGAAAACCCCCAGGGGGTAAAAATGACTTTTTTACAAACTAAAAGGTGAAAAAAAAATTTAGAAAAAGAAAATAAATTTTTACACTATTTAATTATTTATTATTAATTAATTACTAATTATTACTAATTATTAATATTTAAACAACTTAAATATAATACAATATTGATTAAATACTAAAAAGGTGAAAATAAAATTTCTAAAATTATAAAATAACTAAAAACTAATTTTAAAATTAAAAATAAGTATTTTTGTCTTTTTGTGATTTTTATATTAATTAATTACTAATTAAACATTAATTACCTAATTAAACTATTTTAAATTAAGAAAAATAGCAAATGAACAGTAAAAATTATAAGAAAATTTCTAAAATTATTTTACATTATATAAAAGCTAGGAAAAATATAAAAACTAGGTTTTACTTAATAAAAACTAATTATGCTATTTAAAACTAATTATTAATTAATAATTAATAAAACTAAGATTAATTCTAATAAATACTAAATGATAAAATAAAAATCTGAGAAAATTACTATAAATACTTTAATATAAGAGGAATTTAATAAAAATATAAAAATGCTAAGTACTTAATAAAAATATAAAAATGAAAATTAAAATTTAATTTACATTAAATAGAAACTATCACTTAGAAATAAATTTGATTTTCTGGATTTTTCTTTTGGAAACTTATTTTACACCTAAAAATGAAAACTTTTTGTAAAAAAAAACTTGGTGGAACTCAGAAATAAGCACAACAAGTGCTAATTTCTTAGACAGTTGACTATGGTCAACTGTCTAAGCTATAAGCTTGAAATAACCTCAAAGCTGAGAACCAGGTGTTGATTTGGGTAGAAACATGTCCAATGAGTAGAAATAAGCTAGAAACAACTAAACCAAACCACTGAATAAGTCAAAAGCTCAAAATAAGCAATTCCAAAGGTTGGTTCAACACGCTGGCCTGCAAGCTTGATTTCAAGCTTATCCAATAAGCTATAAGGCAAATGGATCCTAGAATCAACAAATGTGGCACCAGGGCTTTCCAAAAAGCCCAATTTTAGCTTGTGGGACCCACTTATGAACCCTGGAGAGACCTAGGTAGTTGGGGGTCTGAGCTGAGTATCTGTGTGCAGGGGATGACCTCCCCCTGCAAGTGTGTTTGGGGGTGAATAGGGCCCACAGAAAAATTCACTAAAATCAAAGGATGATGGGACAATGGAGTTGAGGTGGTAGGCTATCAATGGAAACAAGTTTCAAGCTCTGGAAGCTTATACAAAATTCAATTAAATTCTTTGAAGTTTTGCAAAAATCAGAAATGTACACTTTGACTATTTTGAGAAAAACTTAAAACTTGACTTTTGTGAGATTTCAATGATCACTACTGACTTGTTAAGCTAAGTTAAGCTGTAAATGAACTTTAATAGGGTACAATATTAGCTTATGTGGTGATATGGTGATTCTTGGGACTCAATTCCCTCATAGTTAACTGCTAGGGACAATCAAATGGATTTTTGACTTTTACATGAATAAAACTTGTTTTATTGCTTTGACTATACTACTAATACCTTAAGTGATTTGTTCAAACCAAAAGCAACTACCAAAAACTACTAGATCACTCAGAACCTCACTAAACCAAACACTACCTTAAATCCTTGTCATGAATGAAATTAACTGAAACTTAGAACTAAGGTCTAATCTATCAATCACAAACTATCTATTGAGCTATAATTAAGTAAAATAAACAACTAAAAACCACAAATAAGCTCATGAGCAACAAACACAGATTATGAAAACATTATGGAAAATGCTTACAGTTGTCCAATGTAAGTAACTGAGATACACAGGGCTCAAATTCCAACCCTATTACTCACCATGAGTCCTAAACCATAAAAGATCCACAATCCACTGATTCCATTGCTTCCTCCATTTCCTTTTTGTATTTGTGAATTTAGACTATTTTCTTGGATTTTTGAGATTTTTTAGATTTGTGAACTAAACTGGTTTAAACTACTTAGAAAACTTGAAAAAGCTTATAACTAAGCTGAATTGGGCTTAAGCAAACAATGAATAACACTTATAACAACCACAGAATTATTTGAGATTTTAACTAAAAATGGTGAAAACTGAATTTTATAAAGATAACTGATATTGAGCTTAAATAAATATGGAATTACATTTAAGGAACTGAGTTCAAGCCTTTAAAACTAGTTTCAACAACTAAAAACTTACATTACATGATTTCGACCTAAAAATTACACTAGGAAAAATTCTACACTAACTACTACTTGCTTTCTTCTTTTTTCTTTCTTTTTATAGCTCCTGGAGGTATCCACTGCTTTTCCCACTTTGTTTTACAGCCTTTGGATGTCTAGAATTGATCATGGCCATTGAAGCAGTTTTGGCGCCAAAAGTATTTTGAGTGGGTTTGGTGAGACTTTGGTGAAGGCATTAATGAAGGGGGGGTTGGTTTGAGTTGGTGTGTGAATTAATTATAGTTGGTGAATGTTTTGTGGAGAAGAGGAGGGGGAGGTGGACAAGAACCTGGTAATTAGGGGGATAGTTAGGGACGATGAACAGTAAACGGCTTGGGGTTTGACTTGGTCAATGACCAGGTTTTATATATTAAAGTGGGGAGTGGGCTTGGGTAAGTGTTTTGGGCTTGGGGTGTGTTACTGGATCAGGTTTGGTATTGGGTATTTGGTTTGGTTTATAATTGCAAAAGGGTCCAATTGGCAAATAATAAATCACAAGGACCATTTTTGTAATTAATGAAAAGTAAGGGGCTGCAAATGTGATTTTCTGAAAATATCCACCAGGGTTAATTTTGATAACATTTGAATATTATAAGGACAAAAATTAATATTTTCCAAAATTAAAATACCCGGGGACCAAAATTGTCATTTTTGAAAGTTTAGGGGTTAAACTTGCCATTTTGTGAAAATCTTTTATCCAAGGACCAATATTGAACATTTTGAATTTCCAAGGACTAAAAATGATTTTTCATCCAAAAATTTCCACCAGGGACAAAATCTGCCAAAATCTGAAACTCTAGGGACCAAACTGTAAATTCTCAAAACTTTTCCAATTTTTCACCAAAGGACTAAATATGACAACTTGTGATTTCAAAAGGACCTTTGGTGACTTTTCTTTTAAAATATGTGCTCAGGGACTATTTTTGCCAAATTTTGAAAGTTAGTTAGGGGACTGAAACTGCCAATTTTGCAAACTTTGTACGTTTTTCATTTTTTTTTTACTCATTTTGCATCTAAAACATATAAAACACAATTTTTAAATATTTTTAGTATTTAGATGCATTTCTGAGTGTTTTTGTATGGTTTGCAGTTCAGATTAGACCAAAAATGACAAGTGTTTGAGCACTCATCAATGCCCAGGAATTAGTCAAATCCTGTGACGCTTGTCAACGTCACGAGAATCTTTCACAAAAGAATGAAATGCCACAAAATGCAATTCAAGTTTGTGAAATCTTTGACGTGTGGGGCATATACTTTATGGGGCCATTTCCATCATCTCATGGAAATAAGTATATACTCGTGGCTGTTGACTATTTGTTAAAATGGGTCGAAGCGAAAGCTTTACCCACTAATGATGCCCGAGTTGTTGTGAAATTCTTGAAAGCTCTTTTTGCTCGATTTAGAACTCCACGTGCTATTATTAGTGATCGTGGTACGCATTTCTGCAATGACAAATTTGATAAAGTCATGCAAAAGTATGGTGTAACTCACCGTCTTTCTACTGCGTACCACCCTCAAACAAGTGGACAAGTAGAAGTTTCCAATCGAGGCATTAAGAGAATCTTGGAAAGAACTGTAGGTGAAAATCGTGCATCATGGTCGGATAAATTAGATGATGCACTCTGGGCTTTTCGTACGGCTTACAAAACACCTATCGGGTGTACGCCTTATAAGCTTGTGTACGGGAAAGCGTGCCATCTTCCGATCGAGCTTGAGTACAAAGCCTATTGGGCCCTCAAGCATGCAAATTTTGACCTCAAAACTGCGGGTGATCATCGAAAAGTTCAACTGAATGAATTGAATGAACTTCGTGATCAAGCTTACGAGAACTCTTTGATCTATAAGGAAAAGACAAAGAAGATTCATGACTCAAAAATCAAGAATCGCGTTTTCAACGTTGGCGACCGAGTCCTTCTTTTCAACTCTAGACTTAAGATCTTCTCGGGAAAACTAAAGACCCGTTGGACTGGCCCATTCACTATCACAAAGATTTATCCTTATGGCACCGTCGAATTATCTCAAAATGACGGTCCTAATTTCAAAGTGAATGGGCATTGTTTGAAACATTACTTTGGAGAGGACATACCATCCATGGTTGTCCCGGATCTCCAAACTTTCCCCAAGGACAAATGAATTCAGGGATCGCGTCAAGCTAGCGACTCGATGAACAAAAACAGTAGCACAATATGGGTTCTCACCCATATCTCTGACTTCTTTCTACTTTCTAACACCCAAGTGTGGGGGAGTGGCCGCCCCCTGCTGCTGTTTGCAATGTATATATCTTCATTCAAAAAAAATGATGTGTGTTGTATGTATATATAAATAAAGTGAAAAATGAAAAATGATGTTCCTACAGTTAGCTTATAATATTATCTTTTTACGTTCAAAGAGTTGGCATAATAGCCGGAAATTTGAATATTGAGGACAATATTCAATTCTAAATGTGGGGGAGGGGGGGGATTCTAGCGAATTTTATCACATTATATCCTCTAGTACCCCCGTTTTTTGCCTAAAATTTTAAATTTTTTTTTCACTTTATTTCAAAATTTTTTGTGGTTATCTGTCCGCCATGTCTAACCAACAAAGGGATTGGCTAATCCAGGAGCAAACGGCTCCTGGTAAAGATATATCAAATCCGTTTATGGCTGACAATTTGCCAAAAATTGTATGGTATTCAACTCACCATATCCTAAAAAGTAAAAGAGTTGGCTAGCCCGCAAGATTATGGCTTGTGGTAAAGGCAGTGGAAAACCATAATTGGTAATCAACTCACCAAGATGATGTCTATATTCCATCAAGAGTTGGATAGTCCAGAAGCAAACGGCTTCTGGTAAAGACATATCAAACCCGTTGATAGCTCATGATTTGCTCAAAATCATATGGTTATCAGTGTACCATAGTTCTTACTTGAACTGAAACATTCGGCTATTCCAGAAGTAATGGATTTTGGTAAAGAGACTTTAAATCCATTAAGTTTTCATAAAAGATTGCTAGGGACTAGCAATAGTTTAGTGTGGGGGATTGATAAGTGCTCAAACACTCATCATTTTTGTCGTATTTGAACTGCCATAACATCCAAAAACACTCAGAAATGCATCAAAATACTGAAAATATCCCAGGGATTGTGTTTTATATGTTTCAGATGCAAAATGAGTAAAAACAATGAAAAAGAACAAAGTTTGCATAATTGGCAGTTTCAGTCCCCCAACTTTCAAACATTGAAAAAACTAGTCCCTGAGCATTTATTTTGTAAAAAAAGTCAACCCAAGTCCTTAAAAGTCAAAAGTTATCAAAAATGGTCCCTGGGTGAAAGTTTAAGAAAATTTACAAAAATGGCCCCTCAAGTTTCAGATTTGGCAGTTTTAGTCCCTAGGGGTGTTATTGTGAAAAATATCTTTTATGGTACTTATATTAATGGAATGTGGCAAGTTTGGACCCTAGATTAACTATAAACAGTTGGCAACATTGGCCCTTGATTTTCAGCATATTACAAAAATGATCCTTGGGCTTGCTTAACCCACTTAACCAAATGGACCCTTATTCCTTTTATAAACCAAATCCAATACCAAACGCCAACACCCCCCAGCCCAACATAACCCCTCAACCTAGTCTACTCCCACACCTTTTATTAATAAAATGAGAGGTCAACCAAAGTCAACCCCTCACCCCTACCTCTCTTTTTCCCCTCCCTTGTCAGCCATTGCCCAACAAAACAACCTCTGTCACCTTAGACAAAGTTGTCTCCTCAACCACCCTAGTTGCAACTCTACTCCATCCCATCCGCAACTGTTAGCAACCCACTCCATCATTACAAGCACACAAAAAACCAGAAATCTGTCTTAAAATCATTTCCCGCCAAAACAAAGCAAATGGCCAGGAATAAATACTTTTAATCCAATGGTGCAAATCTAGCTGGGAAACTTCAGTGGACCCCACAGCAACACAAATCATCATCTACAAAAGCAAATGAAAGACAAGAGGACCTGTGTAGCTTTCTTTAGAAAAAATTGAATTTTAGATTTGTAATAGTTTTTACTAGTTGTAATTTTAGTTTCCAAGTCTTTCTCTCAGCTCAATAGTGTAATTCAAACTCCTTTGAAGCAATTAATTCCAGTTTCAGTTACCATCTTCAATTTTTATTATTTCTATTCAATAGTTTCTAGTTAACTAGAAATGATTAAAACCATTTGATTAATGTTCAAGAGGATTTACATTAGTTAATATTCAGATTCTCTCAAAGAACTTAAGTCATTTAAGCAATTTACACAGAACAATCCAAGAAAAACAAAACAAAAAAAAATATAATAATAAGAAAACATAAAAGGGGAATAAAAAAGGCAAAGAGATGAAGAAGTAGAAGTGAAGCAGGGCTGAAGGCATATTGGATATGGGTTAGAAGTTCTGTGGGGAACTAGTAGGATGAATATAAGTTCTTGGTTCTTGGTCTACAACCAAACAGTCCCTTGTAAGCCTTAATACTCATTTTTTTATTTTATTGTATCCTTGCTTTTCAAAGGTTTATTTGTGCTCATGAATGTTTAGCAGTTAAGTTTTAGTTCTTGTAGTGCTTAGAAAGTTGTATTAGTTCTTAAAATCTCATTGTGCCAAAAATTTCTCAATTAACTGTTTGAATTAGTATAACATAGAAATCTAGGAGTTTGTAGTTTAAGCTTACATATTTGTGCCTATTATAGCTTCTCATATCATATTGGACTATTGTGTAGCAGTCCCATGGCCTGATTTGTCCCTTTGTGTCAAAAACTCACAACAAGTCACAATTAAAGGGGTGTTTGGATTAACTTGGTACCCTGTGTTCCTGTGATTGTTAGGGTTTAAAACTTGTTTAGACAGAACACATTTGGCCAAACTAGAGTAATGTTAGTATAAAATCAATAGGGTAGTTGGTTAAAGGTCAAAATCACTTCTAAATTTCATGACAGCTTAACTGTTTAGAATTTAGGATTGCCAAATCATTATTTTAGTTATAAAATCTGTTAATCTAGCTTACTTTAGTTTCATTTTAGCTTAATGTATCATTTATAATCATTCAGGATCAATTTAAACTCACCAAAGTCAAAATTTGCAAAAACTGAAAAAGTCAAACTTGCAATTTAGTTCAAAATACCATTTTTTGGGAGATTTTTCCGGAATTTTGTAATAGGAATTGGGACCTGAAATTTGTTGTGATAAAAATATCCCACCTTAACTACAAAGATTTGTTTATATCTTATTTTTGTGATTTTAATTGAGGAGTGTGCACAAGCTTCTTTAACGCTGCAGGGAATGCCACCTCCCCTGCACCATCAGTCTTGAACCTTTTTATTTTGACCATAACTTGTTCACTCATTGATCATTTTGCCTGAAAATTGATGTTTTGGACAGCCACCTAGGTTGTCTTGTTGGCTGCACATCTGTTTTGTCCTTAAATTGCTTGGTTGCTAGCTTATTTTGGTTTATCTATTTCCCCATTTAGCCACCATGTCTGTTTGAGCATCTGTGTACATCAAGCTTGCTGATTTCATTGCTCCTAAGTGATTCTTGTTCTTAAATTGCTGTTTTTTCTTGTTTTTATTGTCTAAGCGTATATTAATTTGTGTTTGCCTTGGTTTGATGTATAGTGCTTAATTGATATAACTGCTTATCTCAGAATCTCTTTTCATACTCAGTTCAACTGACCATCTTCCCAAGGACACCATAAGCTCAATCCTTGAGCTTATTCCTTGGGCTCGGGTGCTTTAGTAAGCCCTCCTAGCTGCCTTTCTAGACCACCTTCTCACCTGGTCCCCTGAATCCCTTGTGGGGCCCACAACAGGCTGCAAGTGCCACATTTGGCCTGAGGTCTGTGGGAATAGTGGATTAGCTTATTTGAGTTCATCAATTGATCCAGTGAGTTTTGAGTGTTGTTTTGGCTTATTCTGAGTACACTTAGTTGGCCTGCATCCAAATTTGCTTTTGGTTCTAGCTTAACAGCTTGTTGTGAGCTTATTGGAGCTTACATTCTCTATTTTAGCCCAAACATCAAGCTGTTAAGCATTTAGGTTGCCCAATAGCTTAATTTTTTAGTTCCACAAAAGTTGCCTTCACAAAAGTTCATTTTTTACAGTTGCTTAATAGTTTGTTAAAAGAAAAACAAGAAAAATCCAAAATTGAACAAAGTGATAGCTTCTATTTAAGATTTTTAGCTTATTTTCAGCTTTTTCAAAAAGCACTTTTCATTTTTATAATTTTTCTAGGTTCCTGACATCTTGTAGTATTTTTAGGAAGTTTTTTTTAGATTTTTCCCATTTGATTTGGTATTTTTATAATTTAGTTTAGTTTAAATCAATTAAATAATTAGTTTTTAATTAGTAATAATTAATTAAAAAGTAGGAAAAATTTATATTTTGTTTTAAAATTAGTTTTATAATATTTTAGATTTTTCTAAATTAATTTTTCATTTTTCTAGTTAACTTTCATAATTAATTATAATTTAGTGTAATTTAAATAATTAAAAGTAATTAGGAAATTAGTAATTAATTAATAATAATTAATTAAATAGTTGTAAAAATAGTTTTAAATTTCCAAAAATTTTCTTATATCATTAGGATTGTAAAAATATAATTTTCATATTCGTAGGACTTTATCTGCTCCCGTTTCATTTTTTATTTTGCGCGTTCGCGTTTATTTTAAACTCAAACGCGCGTTTTTAGGTTTAAATCACGTTTTTAGATTATTTGATCATCAGTAATTGTTAATAAAGTGTTTCTAAGCTATCCTCAATCATAATCTCGTAGTTTAATCATAATAATCAAAATCCTTACCCTTCTGTTAAATCACCCGATCACTTTATACGTTTTCAAATACAATTGCACACCTCGTCGGGACATAACGACCCGGGGATTCACTGTACTCCTTGGAGATTTGGTCTTGGACGTTTGACTTGGTTGACCACTCACCTGGTTAATTTAGTTGACCTTTCAGGACCAATCAATAACTTATGACGTATGGTGCTTATGTTTAAGGGCAAATGTTTTAAAAAAAAATACTATACTTGTCATCATTTGTTTTTTTGGGAATCAAGCAAAATTTTTTGCTTCTCGGTACATATTTCTCGTTTTTTTATTTATTTATTTTTTATATTATTATTATTTTTTTTATCTTTTATAGGTACTGAAAACTTGTGATAATCCTTTTGCCCAGTGAATTTGCGAAAATTGCATCCACCGTCCGTAGGGTAAATTACGTGAATGGTACATCTGGTTTAGCGAAACTTGCATCCGGTCGTTCCTAAACTTTTTTTTATCAACTTCTTCTGATTTCGACCCGTTAAATTTTTTTATACTTTTTCATCCGTTTTCTTGCGTTTTTGTCCATTTTTATACATTTTAATCCGTTTTTGTATGTTCTCGTCCGTTTTCCTCTATTTTTTACGTTTTCATCCGTCTTCGTATGTTTTTGTCCATTTTTATGGGTTTTCGTCGTTATCCTAGGTCTTCATACATTTTTATCCATTATCATCCGTTTTTATATATTTTCGTCCGATTTTTTAAGTTTTCGTCCAATTTCATTCATCTGTTTTTATACGTTTTCACCCGATTTTATTCGTTTTCACATGTGACAAAAAAATTCAGAATTTCTTTTTCGCATGTCACGAAAAAAACAGTTCTAAAAAAATATTTCAGAAAAAATGTTTTTCGACAAAAAAATTCCGAAAAAAAATTTAAAAAAGAAATTCGAAAAAAGAAAAATTAGGAAAAAAATTTGGAACAAGAAATTCCGAAAAAATGTTTTTCGACAAAAAATTCCAAAAAAATTTTTGAAAAATAATTTCGAAAAGAAATTGGAAAACAAATTTGAAAAAAAGAATTGGAAAAAAAATTTACGACAAAAGAAATTTCGAAAAAAATAATTCCTATTTTTTAAGGGACCATTTATGTAATTTAACTTAGTGACAATGGATGCCATTTTCGCTAACCCATAGGGAGCATTTATGTAATTTGTAAAGGTAAAATGGTCATCACTAATTATCAGTAACAATAAAAGATCAGAAAAATGAAAAAAAAAAAAAAAAAAAATGTCTATGAAAGCAAAAAAATTTGTTCGCTACAAAAAAAAAAAAAAAAAAAAAAAAAAAAAAAAAAAAAAAATTGTGGCAAGTTTTATACTTTTTTTAAAACGTTTGCCCTTTTATTAATTAAATCCTTTTTTATGAGGAAAATAGGCCCATATCAATGTTGACACTTCTCATCCAAAGAAACATTTTCTGTTAAATAATATCAAAAATATACGTTTTACTTTTTAATAGTATATTACCAATGGTTGTAAATTAACTAATCCATAAGTCCTATTCGTATCGTTTTTTTTTCTATCTTATTGGGATTGGAAAATATGATGTGGGTGATTAAGAACCCATCAACTATAAACCCAAATAAACTACACGAGTCAAAAACCACAACATTTTCCCCGCGTTGTTTGAACGCACACATCAATCATAGCACTATGAAATCTATTAGGAATAACATACGCCCTTTATTAGCCTCTATATAATAACTAAACCATAAGTCACAAACTCAATACAAACCAATATAAGAAACATAAAACCAAAAAAAATGAGTGTGGAGTTGTTAGATGGTGCCATAATCATCGGCTTTGTAGAAGACGACGAAGCATTTAATGGTTCGGTTCAAGACCGGTTTGCTAACTTAGATACAAACCATGATGGTCTCCTTTCGTATTCAGAGATGCTAAAAGAGTTAAAAACACTGAGAATGATTGAAACACATTTTGGAATTGATGTGAAAACTGATCTTGAAGAGTTGTCCCAAGTCTATGATTCCTTGTTTGTGCAATTTGATCGTGATTCAAATGGAGCGGTTGATTTGGAAGAGTTCAAAGCCGAGACCAAGAGAATGATGCTTGATATGGCTAACGATCTTGGCTTCTTGCCTGTTCAAATGATTCTTGATGAAGATAGTTTTCTAAAAAAAGCCGTCGATAGGGACCTTATGAAGTTGCAGTCTGGTGTTTCGTCTTAGCATCCTTATTTGAATAATCCGGCGTCATGTATGGTTATGTACTTATGTACTTGGTGAAAAGAAGTAAAGTTTATAGTATCAACTATCAAGAATAACATGGCGTGTAACTTAGTAACAGCTTGTTTCCTTTTTGTAACTTTTAAAAAGTATATTGGAGGTTGTCTTTGTAACGTACACCTATATATGTTTCATTTAAAATAGAGAACAAAACCTTAGAAATATATAATCATCTTATGAGATGTTATACTTTCACAATGTAGCTAAAATCATAAATTAAGACAATTATGCTGAGAGTTGAGACTTAGGTGTCGTTTGTTTTTTTTAAAGGTTTTATGTCTGATGTGTAAACCACATACCTCTTGGAAGAAAAGGTGCATACAAAGTCTTCATTCTCACGAAGAAGAAAAAAAAAATGTTTCTATTTTTATTTTGAAGTACTTTATTTCTTTTAATTTAGTTTTATTTCTTTTGCACTAGAATCTTTTGCAATTTTGAAATTATAATTATATTCTTTTCTCAATAATTCCAGAATATATACTCAAGCTCAAAACATGCAATCCCATATAATACCAAATACAATACATAATAGTTCGTTTTTTTTCATTAGACGTCGCTTAAAGTCGCAAAAAATAAAAAAATAAAAAATAATAATAATTAAAAATAAAAATCCATCAAATGTCGCAAATCCAGTGCAAAACTTTCTCTGTTGAACATGTTAAGGGTTAGAGTGTTTTTAGGAACGGATCGTTAGGCTTTGATACAATATTAATTTTGATAAATTTCCCTTTAATCATTCATTAAACAATAACCAAACATATATAAAATCAGTAGCTTGAGCAATACTTTAGCAAAACATTGGACCAATCCCACGCCACACATAAGAGCCTAGCAATAGAATAACAATAACGACTACTAAATATTATACACTAATAACAACCTCTGATCACTCCATTAAACGAGTCTAGCTATAAGCCTGAGGGAGGTAAATCTTTTCTATCTTGTGGTGTTTGGGTTTTTAGTACAGTGGTTAATGATTGGAACAGAACGAGAGCGTTACTGGTGGAAGAATGGGTGGTATTGTTTATATAGTACTACTATGACTTGCGTTTAATGGTTTTCCCATCGTATGTATGAAAATGAGTGAAGTATGTACGTGTAAGTTATTTCTTTTCTTTTCTTTTTTCCAAGGTAAAATATATTAGCACCAAAAAATACAAAGAAGCCAATCTATATCATACTATGACAAATCTCATAGCCACATAGAAAGACTAATACAACAGAGTTTATATATACATAACTGGGACTAAATTCAGACATCAGATATATATCTCTTGTGTTGAGCAGACTATTCCATCTTCATTCTCAGCAGCTAAACATATCTCATCAAATCACAAACCATCACCAACCAAAACTTGAGCTTAACACCCACACAGTAATGAATAAGAAACTCCATCATGAAAGGCTTCATTCTCAAGTTATTTCTTGGACCCAAGTTAATTAAATTTTTTTGGACGGAAATTATATCACCACCCTAGGAAGAAGCTAATGGAAAGAGAGCAAGTTATAAAGGAAATGAGAGCATCCTTAGATCCCGACACACTGAAGACTTAGATCCCTTGTTGAAAATTTATTCGAAGAATTGTGTAAATCTTGGTTAAATACTGCAAGTTAATATTTTGTTCTTACTAAACAGTTTAAAAGCTTTCATCGTGTCATGAAAAGTGGCTGAATAACTTTAGGTTATTCTTTGCAAGCACGAGGGTACAACATTATGGTTATGTTTTTACAAAAGCGTTTGTTGTATTTGACCGAGTAAGCAAGACTCCACCCTCAAGTTGTATTTGCCGGCTACCGACAAACTGTTGGCCGCTAGATTTCCTTTAATTGGTTATAAATCTAAGTGATTAACCATCAAGATTGATCACAAATTGTTTTAAAAACCAGTGAACAAATAATGTTAGCCATTATTTTTTCACAAAAAAATATAAAATAATAATAATAATAACAACAACACTTGCTACTTTTTTTCTTAAAAATAAAATATTTTTCGTACGGTAAATTGTGAAGCGACAAAAAATACACGATCACGACAAGAATTTATTATCTTTCAGTAGAGGGCACTTTCATATATTTTCGATGAACCTTTTTTTTTAGTTTATTTTTGAAGTGTTGAATTTTATGACTTGAAAAATCACATTTGATTTGTTCTTTTAAAAATCGGATGTGATTTAACAAATCACATGTGATTTTTAAAATAACAAATCAACTCTACTTTTACAAATCACATATTATTTTTCATGACCTATAATAATAATAATAATAATAATAATAATAATAATAATAATAATAATAATAATAGAGTTGATTTGTTATTTTAAAAATCACATGTGATTTATTAAATCACATCTGCTTTTTAAAAGAACAAATCGAATGTGATTTTTCAAGTCATAAAATTCAACACTTCAAAAATAAACTTATTGGTATTAAACATCGACATAATGTAGTACGTGATGTTCTAGTTGACATATGTTCTCGGTCGGGGATTTCGGCTCGTAAAGAAGTTGATGTTGGGCTTTGTGGGGAGAGGGACAAATCCTTACGTCCTGCTGATATGTTGCTCTACTCAAGGGACGGAGGGCTTGATGTATGTGTTGATTTGATTGGGTCATCACCCTTGACGCAAAATGGTATGGTTGATTTTGTGCCAGGTCGTGTGGTACTTGAGGTTGCGCAACGTAAACGCGTCAAGTATGAAGCTAAGTGCGTGAGTATTGGATATGGGTTCCTCCACTTCTCTTTCTCTTTCTCTTCTTTTGGGGAACTTGAGAAGGATGCAGTGACCTTATTGAAGCGAATCCGAAAGTTTTCGATGACTCAAGACATTGGAACACGTGCTGCTGCGCATATATTTAGTAGGATTGGATTTTCTATAGCTAGAGGAGTGGGAGCCCAGTTGGTATCTCGGCTTCCCACTAACTTCTTGTAAATCTTTTGGGTTTCTAATAAAGTGATGTTTATAATAAAAATAATAATAATAATAATAATAATAATAATAATAATAATAATAATAATAATAATAATAATAATAATAATAATAATAATAATAAATTGTTTTTCATTCTCTTCTTTCGAAGAACTTGAGAAGGATGCAGTGACCTTACTAAAACGTATCCGAAGAATCTCGATGACTCAAGAAATTAGAGCACGTGTTGCTGCTCATATTTTTAGTAGGATTAGCTTCGCTATTGCTAGAGGAGTGGAGGCCCGGTCAATATCTCGGCTCCCCTCTAATTTCTTGTAAATCCTACGATTTCTCTAACAAACTGATAATAATAATAATAATAATAATAATAATAATAATAATAATAATAATAATAATAATAATAATAATAATAATAATAATAATAATAATAATAATAATAATAATAAAGTTCATCGAAAGTGAATAGTAGTGCCCCTCCGTAGATCGAAAGTGAATAGTAGTGCCCCTCCGTAGAACGATTATTTACTCTCGTCACGATAGTATGATTCGCTTCAAGTAACGATTAACAATTTTCGAGATATATAATTTTAAAAAAAAATGATAAAAGTGAGTTATTTACTTTGATGAAACATCAAAATGAATGGGTAGGATTTGTTTATTGGATCTTATATCTAATAAAAATTTTGTAATAAATATTGAACTTTTCTCTGACTATTGGTGTCACATGACACTTCGAGAACCCTTTTCATGACCGACTCACTAAATCTAGTTAGGCTTGTTTCTTTTTATTTCTAGATTAAGTGGGTGGACCCATTTCTCTTAATGAGTCTTAATGGGGAGGAGCACCATTTGCTTCATCTCCTCATATAGACCATTTAACAGAAAAAGAAACATATTATATGTGTGGTCTCACCACTATCTCCCTATTAAGACTCATTAACATAAAAAAGAAACACCCCTTACACGATTATGTGATGGTGATGATAAAGGACGAGAAAATAGCCATGCAAGTATGAGATAAAGAGACACAGATTCGATAATTCTTTGGTGTGGGTGAAGTGCGATACGAGTTTCATTGTTTGTTTATGGAGAAAATGTCTGTGTTTAGGACTAGGTTTGCATAATTTGAGATTTGAAGGATCGGATTTACGTTAAAAACATGTTACTAAATTGGCTATTTCGTAAACTCGTATTATGTGACCATGTTGATAATAGTTAACTTTCATCATGAATTCATGTTATGATAACTTATGACGTACGGTGCTGGGCAAATGTTCTAAAAAAGTACTATACTCTTCGCAATTTGTTTTTTTGGTAGTGAGCAAAAATTGTTGCTTTTCGGTACATTTTTCTCATTTTTTTTTTAAATATTTTATAGGTACTGAAAACTTGTGATGACCATTTTACCCAATAAATTTGCGAAAATTGCATCTACCATCTCTAAGGGTAAATTATGTAAATTGTACCTCTGGTTTTGCGAATATTGCTTTCACCGCCAGTAAACTATTTTTTTTATCCACTTCTTATGGTTTTGACCCGTTACATTTTTATACGTTTTCGTCCGTTTACAATATTTTGGTCCATTTTTATGTGTTTTCATCAATTTTTATACGTTCTTGTCAGTTTTTTTACGTTTTCATCAATTTTTATACGTTTTTATCTGTTTTTATAGGTTTTCATCCGTTTTCTTAGGTTTTCATAAATTTTTATCCATTAACATCTGGTTTAATACGTTTTCGTCTACTTTTATTCATCCGTTTTATACGTTTTTATCTGATTTTATACGTTTTCACATGTGACAAAAAAATTCAGAATTTTTTTTCACATGTGACGAAAAAAACAGTTCTAAAGAATATTTCAGAAAAAAAGTTTTTCGATAAATAAATTCCGGAAAAAAATATTTGAAAAAGAATTTCGAAAAATAAAAATTGGTAAAAAAAATTCCAAAAAAAAAGTTTTTGCTATGTTTTGGTCTATTTTTATACGTTTTCATTCGTTTTTATACGTTCTCGTCCGTTTTCCTCCATTTTTTACATTTTCGTCCATTTTTATACGATTTCGATTGTTTTTATAGGTTTTCGTCCGTTTTCTTAAGTTTTCGTAATTTTTTATCCGTTATCATCTGTTTTTACACGTTTTCGTCCAATTTCTTAAGTTTTCATCCACTTTTATACATCCGTTTTCATACGTTTTCATCCGATTTTATATGTTTTCATAGGTGATAAAAAATCATATTTTTCTAAAAACAGTTCCAAAAAATATTTCAGAAAAAAATTATAAAAAAAAAAGTTTTCGACAAAAAAATTGAAAAAGAATTTCGAAAAAGAAAAATTGGGGAAAAAATTTCAGATAAAAAATTCCGAAAAAAAATTTTGGGAAAAAAAATTCAAAAATAAAAATTTAGAAAAACAATTTCGAAAAAACATTGGAAAAAAAATTCGGAAAAAAAATTTGAAAAAAAAATTGGAAAAAAAAGTTTTCTGAAAAAAGGAATTAAAAAAAAAAAAAAAAAAAAAAAAGGAAAAAAACTCCTAATTTTTTTAAGGGACCATTTATATAATCTACCTTAGGTACGGTAGATGCAATTTTCGCTAACTCACAGGGACTATTTATGTAATTTGGAAGAGTAAAATGATCATCACTAGTGATCAGTAAACCCTAAAAAAAAAATTCCTAGAAAAGCTGAAATTTTTATTCGCGATCCAAAAAAATAAATTATGACAAGTATGATACTTTTTTAAAACATGTGCCCTTTTATTAATTAAATCCTTTTTTTTGAGAAAAATAGGCCCATATCAATGTCAGGGTTCTAAATAGCGCGCCATAGCGGCGCTATAGCGGCGCCATAGCGCGAGGCGTGGCCTCCACGTTACGAAACAGGCCAAGGCGTCTTCTTAATGCGTAGCGTGTTATGAAGCGCGAAAAAGCGTGGTAAGGCGTGCTATAGCGTGAAGCGTGGCGCTTTATTTTGAAGCTTTTGTAGAATTTAGTAATTTAATATTATTGGGCTAGAAGGAACTTGGGTTTGGGCTAACTTTATAAATCAAATGCTAAAAGATAATATAACAAGTGAATGTGAATATGTGAATGTGATGTTTTATACCGTAGTTTTTAGGTTTTTACATTTTATCTTTTAGCAGTTTACTCTCACGGAGAAGGTTTTATTTAAAGAAATGACGAAAAATGCAATTATAGTTTAGCTTTTTGAGTTTATTTCCTATGTATAACGCGTTTTGTAAACTTGATATATATTATATTTATATATATATATATATATATATATATATATATATATATATATATATATATATATATATATGAAATATGATATAAATATATAAATCTATAAAAAATTATGTCGCTTTGGTCACGCCTCAAAAAACGCTATAGCTTCGCTATAGCTCGTGTAGCTTGAGGCTTGGCTTCGCCGCCACGCCACGCCTCACGCTATTTATAACATTGATCAATGTTGACACTTTTCATTGAAACAAACGTTTTCTGTTAAATAATACTACCTCCGTCCCATAAAAACTGTCCAGTTTGACTTTTCAGAGTCAAACTAGTTCAACTTTGACCTTATCTATTTTTGTGAGTATTATATAATACTTTATGAAAAATATATGAATAGATTGAGTTTTAAGTGTGTTTTTCATTGGTATAATTTTTTATCAAGTATTATATAACACATAAAAAATATTTAAGGTCAAAGTTGAACCAATTTGACTCTGAAAAGTCAAACTGGACAGTTTTTATAGGACGGATGGAGTATAAAAAAGATACGTTTTACTTTTTATATATTACCAATGGTTGTAAATTAACTAGTACATAAATCTTATTGGTATTTTTTTTTTTTTTTTTTTTATCTTATTGGGATTCGAAAATATGATGTGGGTGATTAAGAACCCATCAACTATAAAACCAAATAAACTACGTGAGTCAAAAACCACAACATTTCCCCCGCGTTGTTTAAACGCACACATCAATCATAGCACTATGAAATCCATTAGGAATAACATACGCTCTTTAGCCCTCTATATATTAACTTAACCATAAGTCACAAACTCAATACAAACCAATATAAGAAACATAAAACCAAAAAAAATGAGTGTGGAGTTGTTAGATGGTGCCATAATCATCGGCTTTGTAGAAGACGACGAAGCATTTAATGGTTCGGTTCAAGACCGTTTTGCTAACTTAGATACAAACCATGATGGTCTCCTTTCGTATTCAGAGATGCTAAAAGAGTTAAAAACACTGAGAATGATTGAAACACATTTTGGAATTGATGTGAAAACTGATCTTGAAGAGTTGTCCCAAGTCTATGATTCCTTGTTTGTGCAATTTGATCGTGATTCAAATGGAGCGGTTGATTTGGAAGAGTTCAAAGCCGAGACCAAGAGAATGATGCTTGATATGGCTAACGATCTTGGCTTCTTGCCTGTTCAAATGATTCTTGATGAAGATAGTTTTCTAAAAAAAGCCGTCGATAGGGACCTTATGAAGTTGCAGTCTGGTGTTTCGTCTTAGCATCCTTATTTGAATAATCCGGCGTCATGTACGGTTATGTACTTATGTACTTGGTGAAAAGAAGTAAAGTTTATAGTATCAACTATCAAGAATAACATGGCGTGTAACTTAGTAACAGCTTGTTTCCTTTTTGTAACTTTTAAAAAGTATATTGGAGGTTGTCTTTGTAACGTACACCTATATATGTTTCATTTAAAATAGAGAACAAAATCTTTGAAATATATAATCATCTTATGAGATGTTATACTTTCACAATGTAGCTAAAATCATAAATTAAGACAACTATGCTGAGAGTTGAGACTTAGGTGTTGTTTGTTTTTTAAAGGTTTTATGTCTGATGTGTAAACCACCTCTTGGAAGAAAAGGTGCATACGAAGTCTTCATTCTCACGAAGAAGAAAAAAATATGTTTTTATTTTTATTTTGAAGTACTTTATTTCTTTTAATTTAGTTTTATTTCTTTTGCGCTAGAATCTTTTGCAATTTTGAAATTATAATTAGATTCTTTTCTCAATAATTCCAGAATATATACTCAAGCTCAAAACATGCAATCCCATATAATACCAAATACAATACATAATAGTTCGCTTTTTTTCATTAGACGTCGCTTAAAGTCGCAAAAAATTTAAAAATAAATAAATATTAGTAAATAGAAATAAAAAATAAAAATCCATCAAATGTCGCAAATCCAGTGCAAAACTTTCTCTGTTGAACATGTTAAGGGTTAGAGTGTTTTTAGGAACGGATCGTTAGGCTTTGATACAATATTAATTTTGATAAATTTCCCTTTAATCATTCATTAAACAATAACCAAACATATATAAAAACAGTAGCTTGAGTAATACGTACTTTGGCAAAACATTGGACCAATCCCACGCCACACATAAGAGCCTAGCAATCGAATAACAATAACGACTACTAAATATAATACACTAATAACAACCTCTGATCACTCCATTAAACGAGTCTATAAGCCTGAGGGAGGTAAATCTTTTCTATCTTGTGGTGTTTGGGTTTTTAGTACAGTGGTTAATGATTGGAACAGAACGAGAGCGTTACTGGTGGAAGAATGGGTGGTATTGCTTATATAGTACTACTATGACTTGCGTTTAATGGTTTTCCCATCGTATGTATGAAAATGAGTGAAGTATGTACGTGTAAGTTATTTCTTTTCTTTTTTTTTTTCCAAGGTAAAATATATTAGCACCAAAAATACAAAGAAGTCAATCTATATCATACTATGACAAATCTCATAGCCACATAGAAAGACTAATACAACAGAGTTTATATATACAAATACAAACATCATTGATACTATACAACTATCCTAACTGAGACTAAATTCAGACATCAGATATATATCTCTTGTGTTGAGCAGACTATTCCATCTTCATTCTCTGCAGCTAAACATATCTCATCAAATCACAAACCATCACCAACCAAAACTTGAGCTTAACACCCACACAGTAATGAATAAGAAACTCCATCATGAAAGGCTTCATTCTCAAGTTATTTCTTGGACCCAAGTTAATTAAATTTTTTTGAACGGAAATTATATCACCACCCTAGGAAGAAGCTAGTGGAAAGAGAGCAAGTTATAAAGGAAATGAGAGAGCATCCTTAGATCCTGACACACTGAAGACTTAGATCCCTAGTTGAAAATTTATTCGAAGAATTGTGTAAATCTTGGTTAAATACTGCAAGTTATTTTGTTCTTACTAAACAGTTTAAAAGCTTTCATCTGTGTCATGAAAAGTGGCTGAATAACTTTAGGTTATTCTTTGCAAGCACGAGGGAACAACATTATAGTTATGTTTTTACAAAAGCGTTTGTTGTATATATTTGACCGAGTAAGCAAGACTCCACCCTCAAGTTGTATTTGCCGGCTACCGACAAACTGATTGGTTATAAATCTATGTGATTAACCATCAAGATTGATCACAAATTGTTTTAAAAACCAGTGAACAAATCATGTTAGCCATTATTTTTTCACAAAAAAATATAAAATAATAATAATAATAATAACAACAACACATGCTACTTTTTTTCTTAAAAATAAAATATTTTTCGTACGGTAATTTGTTAAGCGACAAAAAATACACTATCACGACAATAATTTTTTATCTTTCAGTAGAGGGCACTTTCATATATTTTCGATGAACTTTTTTTTTAGTTTATTTTTGAAGTGTTGAATTTTATGCCTTGAAAAATCACATTTGATTTGTTCTTTTAAAAATCGGATGTGATTTAATAAATCACATGTGATTTTTAAAATAACAAATCAACTCTACTTTTACAAATCACATATTATTTTTTATGACCTATAATAATTATAAGTTTATTTAAATAAGAAACAAAACGACGCCGTTTTGGCGTCCAAAATGATTTTTCCACCTTTTTTTCCCGCCATTTCCTTGGCCCAGTGGTTAGCCCGTTTTTTTGGGCCTCTTTTTCGGCCTTATAGCATGGCCGTTGTGCTCAAAATGTATTTTCAATGAGATACGTACGTATATCTTTGTAAACTAGATACTGTGCCCAAAAAAAATGCAAAAAAATACGGTACTGAAAAAAAAACATGTATTATACATGCGTGTCGATCATCTAACACCTTATCTAAAATTTTAGGTATGACTTTTTTTTGTGGGGACAAAACTTGATACAAAGTACATATACCATATCATGTTTCAATGTTGCACGTGTGGTGCCTTACATAAGGTACAAAGAGAAGCTTCTATGCCATACTATTTTTCACCAAAACCTGCAGCTTCACCCACTGTTAGACAAAAAAATAAATAAAAAATAATAAAAAATAATAAAAAAAATAAAAAAAACAAGATTTGGAGCTAAAGAAACTGCAAGCTTTGTACAAGGTGTGTATTTTTTTCTGTTGATCATGCATATTTTTCTGTGATCTTTGTAGCTTTGCATGTGTGCACTGGTAAACATCTTTGTGTTTTAGAACTTTAACAAATGCATGTGCATTTGATGTCTATATGATGCTCTTACCTTGATGCATATATGATGCTCTTACCTTGATGCATATATGATGCTGACAAATTTTTGCTTCTGAGTTTGGTGCACATTTTATGCTGTCTTTTTGCCTTATACCTGTGTAGAATCAGTTAGAGTTACATTTGCATAATATGAAGACTAAAAAAAAGGCCATACGTAGAATTAACCCTTCTGCTTCTATCGAGAGTACGAGTATCTGTAGTTTGCCTCAGCATAAGGGGTCCTGTAGTGTAGATCTAGGGACCGGTAGCGCCTTACTCAATGCAGATGCTGTTGACCTGCATTTAGATTTGGTTAATGGTAACGCTTGCGGTTCTCGCAATGTCACAAGCCATGTTTGTACTGGTAGCGAGTTACAGAAACGCAGGAAAAGGGTCAGTTTAGTTGTAAATAATGAATCGAGTGACACAAGTGGTGTGTTACTACATCAACCTCTTCAAAGCATGGTGCCTATTACAAACATTCAAGGGGTTACAGCTACACGATTAACAAGTATGGATCGCCTATCTTATCTTTCATTCGGTGCTCTGTAATACTTATCTCATTAAACTTCCTTATGATTTATACGTTTTCTTTTTTTGTCCTTTTTTTCAGGTAAATGTACGGTGGAGGGAAAACTTTCCAAAAATGCACGTAGTTTTGACATGCAAGGCCTCTATTCTACGCAACCTATGGTTCGTATAAACGAAGAAAAAAAAATTGTAAATGAGGTTTCCAGGAAAGAACAGCCAACTACAATACCATATGGCTGTGCATTATCCTCACAAGTTGCTAACACTATGGACCTACTATGTAATTTGCTGTTTCTTTTGCTCATTTGATTTTTCCTATATTATTCTGTTACTTTGTAAACATACAGTATCCCTTTGCTGCAGGTTCTGAAAATATGTCTAGGATAGATGACGGTTACCAGACAATCATAGATGAACCTCTTCCAGATAATACCTGCTGTTTGCCTATGCTATCAGATTCACATGCTATTGGGTCTTTGTTAGGTGCCCATATTGATATCACACAAGTAAAGAATGAGATAGATATAAGGATTTGGGTGATTATAAGAATGAGAGAAATATAAGTGCACGAGTTTCCTTAAGATATCAAATAACCAACCAAGTTTACAAGAGACCTAAGCATTCTATTTATAGGGAAGGAGCTAGGGCAACACTCCCTCTCCTTCCTCTCATCATTTCGTGGGCTTGGAGGCCCATGGGTTACATTACTTAAGCCTAGTAAACTTAATACAAAATGTAAATGAAAGTAACTAATAACTAAGCAACCTAATATTATTACAAATGACCGACACTTGATAAAATAGTAAAACTTCGTTCCCAACAATCTCCCCCTAAGGTTCGGTCATCACGGTTGCTTGACGTCTTTGTCATTTCTTCATCTTTGACTTTTACAGCTTTAGACGTCTTTCAAAAATCATGAGATAAAATCATTCATCGTTCTTTGTTCTTAGTTCATTGTTGTTGTGATAGTGATCAGGTTATGAAGTTATCTGCCTTTTGTCACTTCTGCGTCTGTGGTGGTAGTCCGCCATTCCAACATGCTCATACATCTTTGAATTCTGACTTATATATGTACGTAGTTCCCTTTCTTTCACTTTTGATCTTTAGTTTTTATACTTTGTAGATTCTTTTTTTGGCGTAGAATCTTTCTTTGAACTTTGTGTTGCTTTGATCTTTGAGGGAGCTTTTGTTGACTTCAAGATGTATGTATGAGCATGTGGAATCCGTCGCCGTGGAGATGATGTGTACCTGCGGGTAAACAGTTAGCAATAAAACATCCGGTACTTACAGATAAGGAATTAGAGATCGTCAACAGCATAGTGTGAAGACTCCTTCTAACCCTTATCAAGGCCGTTCCCATGTCAGATACTCTCGAAAGAGCTTACAAGACCTACTTAGTAGCTCAATGACTGGGTGAGTCGCTGGGGATCACTCCACGACTATAGACCGCTAAGAAACCACCACAAACACTAAGCGTAACCCACAAGGAGTTACCGAAGTGACCTACTGTCAGGGCTGTTTGATGTAGACCCTGGCAGGATTTCCGTTCAATCATTGAGAAATACTTATGTAAATTCTCTCATAAACGTTCTCGGCAGATTGCTAAGATCTGCAAAGGACTCAATAATTTACAGCTGGTGTTCAATGATGTAGAACACCAGTTGTAGAAATACTAAGTGTTCCTAAGAGATCTTTGATGTATCTCATGGCTCTAGACTCGAAAAGTGCACACTTAGGTTTCCTATGCAGAGACTAGGGAGGGGTCTCCTGCTTCAATATCAACCATCTCTAAGAGATAAGTCGATAGATTACACCGGTTCCCCGTGAGAATGAAACAAGCTCTTTTAAGAGAACTTGAGTGGCTAGAAGGTTTAGTGCATTGCGTCACTGGGTCCATGACGACTTTATCTTCAATACTGGTGTTGCCTTAGCAACAACCAGTAGCATACGAATTGAACCCGGTGTCTGCCCTAAGGTTGAACATATGGAGGGCTATTTCTTTTCACCCTTTTCTTTACTTTTCTTTTTAATTCTTCAACTCCTTCTTTCCCCTTTCATTCTTTTCTCCATTTTTCATATCATACCTAAGGACTTCCAATTCTAACTATTGGTGATGTCCTTGGGTAGATCCCTCCGGCTCTGGCAGATCATAGGACGGTTTTTCCTATCTTAATCACCTTATGACTCCATGATTATCCGACAGTAGCTATGAAACCTTTGATTGAAAATCTCTCAAAGTGTTTGTGATTATCAAACATTTTGTTTAACACTTTGAGAGTTTTGTGTTTACTTTTGAAGGGCTCCCCCTTTACATGTGCTCATGAGTGTTTAATAAATTTGCACATGCGGGAGGAGCAATCACTTTTGAATTGATCCGCTTTCAGTGAACCCGATCGATTCGAGACACGCTTACATCACTAGTTAGACTAGCTTGAAGTTATTACCCGGCCTGGTCAAATCCACAGAAAGTTTCTCAAAATGGTACATTTCTACTCAGACAAATCCTTTTCGAGACACGCTTACGTGGCTAGTTAAGAAGTTCCATTGTCAGCTTTTAGGTGACAACTAGCTCTAGTAACTAACTTGATTTTATTACCCGTCGAGGATAAGTCTTTTCGAGATTACTAACTTTTATGTTTCGTCAATTCTTGGGTGAATCTGAGTCTAGCTCGCATGAGATTCAACTTTTAGCATTTAGACTACTTATATTTTAATCACTTTTCCATTTTCTCCCCCTCAAAAATAGCATATAAAAATGATATTTTTGAGAATCTTTTAGATTAAAATATGCCTTTTTGAGTCTTATGGGGAGATTCATCAAGAACTTTTGATTTTAGAGTAAAGTATTTTTGTTTTTGACAAGTGCTCCCCCTCAACAAGTGATTAGGTCTTATTGAGGTGAAATACTTGTCCTTTTGAGCAGAATTATGAAAAATCATAATTAATATTTGATTAATTCTACTCAAAAGTAAGAAGCCTTCGCTCCTTATATTAGGATTGAGGCACTGATGCGTACCTCAGGGTCCTTTCTTTACAAGTTCGGGTTGTACACTGTAATGCGTGCACAAGCCATTATGAATAATAGAAATGACAAATCAAATCAAATTCTTACAACACTTCTACCATTCTGGTCTCTGAAACCTCAACACGGGAAATCCTGGTCTGCCTCCCATATAGCTTTCCAATCTCCTTATCTGATCCCTATGCTTCAACCGGTTCTCAATCCTTGTAATGAATCTGCGAGCGTCTCTGGCCTCATTGGTATTCCACCTTTTGGTTTTGTATAGTGCAACATCATTTAATCTGCCTTTGATTCTATCTTTGACGAACTTAAGGGTTTCGTCATAGAACTTGTGGATCTCATCAAAAGCCATGAAGCAGTTTCGATGGTTGATGTTGCGGTAAGTGAACCCAAATGCCGGATGCTTGATCAAGGTGTATTCAGATTGGTGTTGAAGGTCGGGGATGTTGTGAAGGTTAGGTTTGGTGAGATTCAGCTTCTTCTGATAACTTTCCACTCCCAGTTGAAGATCTTCTACTCTTTCTCTGATGACTATTTTTCTTATGAAGATTAGGAGAGCTGTGATAAAGGCAATCTGCATTGGTTTGGGTAAGTTGCAAAGCTTTCCTTGGACTTTGAGCAGATACATATCTTCTATGTCGTTGAGGAGTAATCGTGGAAAGTCTGACTCAGAAATCTCGTACTCTTGTTCATCAAGTCTTTTGAGTACGATTTTGTTGAGAAAGGAGTACCCAAAGTGAGTGACTGTCGAAATGAACTGGATCGATACAATCTTCAACTCACTTGTCACATTACCCATAGTCTGATTGAGTCTGCTGCTTCGATAATACTGTGCCCGGTTATCTGGCCAATGATGTATTCCATAGAGTACGTTCTGGTCATAGTCAACAACTTTGTCGATGAATAAGTCAGAGGCTTCTTCTTCGATGGCGTTGTTGAGGTATCTGGCTGCAGGGATTAAGAAGGTAAGTGATGTGGCGTACTTCTTTTCTATCTTGCTTCCATGTTGTAGAAATTCCAAGTCGTTATTGAAGAAGAACTTGTAGGGGATTTTCTCTTGTTTCGGCTTTCCAACCAAGGGTAGAGGTTTGGTCTAGTCAGTGTAGTACGGCCCTTTCTTCTTCGAGTAGTAATCAATGTTAGACTCAGGATTTAGCCAGTCAATGTCGTTAGACATTGCTCGGGCTATGTTTTCCAGGTGATACTCGAGTTTAACATAATTGGCTGAGCGATCTTTCAACAGGTTGAATGCAGCATTCTTTATCCTTCTCAGTTCTTTCTTGCTCATAGTCTTCAAACCATAGTCCCTCTGCAGAAGTTGTGCATATTCCATTGTGTGGCCATCTTGTGGTGATTGATTTTCTGCAAGAGGTGGTTGAGCTTTAACCATTTCATCAAACCAAGAATACTCAGCAGTTTTGTCTTCGTCTAGCCACTTAAGAATCTTTTTTGGTTTCTTTGGTTCGGTGCTTTTCGAAGAGTTTTCAGGTTTATGCTGATGATGTTTTCTTTTCTTCTCTTTCTTTTTTGGTGATGGTTCTGGTATGTTGTCTGGCTGAGGGAAATCGTCTCCGCCGGTGTACTCAAAATGATCATAGGCTTTAGGACCGGAACCCGATTCCTTTGGTTGTTGTGGTAGTAGGAGTTATGACTGGTTGCTTGTGTTGAGATGAGGGTCCTTCGGCTTGTTTTTGTTTCTTAGCCTGTGAGTTTGGGTCTTGGTCATCATCATCTCTTTGACGTTTCAGTTTGTCGGCCTCAGTGCTGCAAGTATCTTTAGACATCTTGGCTTTTAAAGCTTCCCACAATTTGGTTTTTTCAGGTGTCACAGTGGTTTTGCTTACCAATATGTAGAAGAGCTGAGTCTCAATCTCATTAGGTGTCAACTCTTGTTGTGGAAGAGGAGTCTTGTCAGCTCGGAGAGTGAAAGAAGTAGTTCTAATCACTTTCTTGACAGCCTGTTCAGCAATCTTTGTAAGTTCGTCCTTCATCAGCTTCAGCAAATCTTTCAATTCTGCCACAAGGTGTTGTTCCATAAATTGAGTTGCTTGAGCAGCCAGAGTAGCTTCCATAGCTTCTTGTACATCTTTGGCTAAGAAGGAGTCAACTTTTGTATTCATTTCTTGAACAGTCGTCATTTGTTTGGTTAACTCTGCAACTTGGTTAGCCAGTGATTCAACTTGTGTTTCCAGCTTGTTTTTCTTCTTATCTCGAACTCTCTTAACTGCCCTCTTGATCAACTTTGATGCAGCTGAGGCTTCAACTTTGGAAGGTTTCTTGATAGATTCGTCATTTATAGGTTGTGATGCAGGAGGTGATGATTGTGTTGATTCAATGATGGTAGGTTTGTCTTTATCATCTCCTTTGGGTGATTCGGGTTTATCCTTAGTCACTTCTGCCTTATCTGCAACTGTAGCTTCTTCAGCCCTTAGTCTCTGCTCTTCTGCAAGTAGGTCAGCTTCTGCCTTTTGTCTGATTTCTTCTGTAATTCTAGCTTCTTCTTCTTTTGTTTTCTTTGTTTCTTCTTGAAGCTTTAATTCATCAGCAAGTTTAGCTGCCTCTTCAGCTTTCCTATTTTCCTCCATTCTAATGGCTTCTTCCAGTTTTGCTTGTTCGATAGCCTCAAGCCTTGCCTCTTCAGCCTCTTCTTTTCTCTTGATCTCTTACTCTTGAGCCTTTTCCCTGGCCTCCATCTCTTCCATAGATATAAGATGTGGAATATCTGTGTCCATATGGTCTTCCACATCATCGTCTCCTCTTTCTGAAGCATTCTGCATTTCTACGTCTCCAGGTGTGACATTTGGAGATTCGTAGACTATCAAATCAGCAGTGGTTCCTGTTTCCTGGGTTTGATCAATCGGAGTGGATTCAGGGATACTGCTTGATTCTCCTGCTTCACGAATGCTACTTGATCCTCCAGACTCGGTTGTTTGAGTAAAAAGAGGTGGCGGAGGTTGATCATTTTGGAGGGAGTCGATTCTGCTGTGGAGGAGTCCTAACTTTAGTGCTCGTTCATTTTCTTCTTCCACAGATAAACCAATGTTTGTGTCAGCCTCTTCTTGTAGTTCCTGTTCGGCGGTCATTGGTTCTTTCAACTTTTTACCCTTTAACAGTTCTTCTTCCAACTTAGCATCCTTTTCAGTTAACGGTCTTTTAATTGTTTCCCTTTCGATTTGATCAACAAATTCATCGAGGTTCTTGTCCAAATCTTCTAGAGACATGTCCAGATCTTCTAGATTGTCATTAGGTTTGTTATAAGCTTCGCTGTAAATTGGACCTCTACCAGATTCGGTTTCTGAGTCGGATGGTTTTGGAGAATGTGATGGTGAGGGTTCAGGAACAGGTTCAGGGATAGGTTTCTTTGCTGGTAATCTGATCTTGAGAGTTCTCTTGTGAGGCTTCTTTGAAGAGCTTTCGGAGCTGCCAGACTTTCTTGCTTTCTTTCCCTTTTTCTGCATGAATGATGGTAGAGGGATTTCGTCCAAGAACCCAACTTTCTCTTCTTTGACAGCTTGGACATAGTACTTGTAATTCGAGCATTTCTTTACTTTATCATTAAGAAGGCACTCGGGAAGAATCATTCCTTGCTTCCGTGTACTAGTCTCAACTCTTTTAATTTGCTTAAGAGTATCCTCATTCCTGAATGTGTTTTTGTATTCATCATCTAGTCTTTGAGGAATGTCGTCATACTCACGAAGGAAGCTTTCGATGAGCAGCTTGGTGTAGCGGATGAATGGAATGTTACCTGTTGTGTGTTGAATGTGTCACACTAAGTGTTCCCAAATGATGCTAGCAAAGTCCACCTTCTTGACATTTGCCATAGCCCAGAATAGTTTGAGATGCTGGAGTTTGGGGTGTTCCTGACCGGTGTCTCTGCCAGACATGGACTTGGCTATAAGGATATACATGGTCCTCCATGGTTGTGGAAGATTCCTTGTGTTGACCTTAGAGTGTCTAGTCATGACTTCAGCTGACTCATCGTAACCAATATCTCTTAGCCATTCAATCAACTCTTCTTCATTAGGAACTTGGTCGTACTCTTCATCTGGACGAGGTTCAGGCAAGCCTAGAACGCCACGAAGAATACCTTTGTCCACCGTGACTTGTCTTTTGTGAAGCATGCAAGTAAAAAATTCTTCTCCAAGGTCCAGCTGAATAGTATGCCAGAACTGGTGGATATAGAAACAGGCAACTGATTCAGATTTGGTGAACAGAATTTTGTACGGGTGATAGACAAGTGCATCCACAGCTACAATGCAAGACGATTCATTACACGTGAATTTGTTGAAGTTGACCCTTAAGTTGTTCTTTCCAATCTTTCTGGAGTAATTTTCAGGAAAGGTTTCTTCCCATGTGAGCTTAGGTTCAGGTGCAGGTGCTTGTGGGACATTAGCTGGTTGGGCCATCTGGATGATCATACACAAACATAGACATTGCAATATTATTTGTTAGCACATTTGTTAATATACTTGTTTATGCATGAATGGATTGATCAGTGGGTGTTTTTGTTGTTCAAAGTGTTAATATGTGGATGTTAAAACTTAGTTGAAACTGATAACAAACAAGTTACAATATAAGTTATCAAATACAAAAGATTACACAATTGAAAGTTGTTGGGTCACTGAATTCCCCAATCTTCTTCTAACAAGGATCACGTTACCAGGGTTAGAGTGTGACAGGTCGCTTCCTGAAGGGATCACGTTCGTGAATAATGCGGTCCTTGAAGCTCCTGAAAGAGGCTTGTGCTTCACTGATGAATATGGAAGCTTGGCTTTCCAAAGGTGGTCTGATATGGATAAGGCAGGAATCAAAGCAATGCTCATGTACCTCATGTTGGCGTCCCCCATTCAGAGTGATGAGAACAAAAGATTCTGTTAGGACTTGGAAACAATGATCAATGAACATCCTGAAAGACACCTACTCAGATCGAAGAAAGCAAAGCTTGAAAACCTTGGATACCACCTGAACATCTGATCTGCAACAACTATCTTTTTTATCTTTTTTTGTAATTTGTAGGACTTGTAATAACTATGAATAAACTTTGATGTTTTGTTTAAGATTATGTGTCCTGCTTATAATTACAACAACATTCAGTAAGAGATGAAGACCCCTGCCAACTCACACTGAATCAAGAAACACTTAGGCTATTTGTATGATCAAATAGGGGGAGATTGTTGGGTCACTGAATTCCCCAATCTTCTTCTAACAAGGATTTGAACGTAAAATAACCTAAGTATAAACAAGTCACTGAGTGAACAGTAACTCAGTGAGTCATCTTCAGGATGCTTAGACCGAGCCTAAGAAGAAAGGTTCTCCATTCAGTGAGGCGGAACTCAGTGAAGTGTGATCTAAGCCAAGAAGAAGGTGATTGGTTCAGTGAGGATGACAATAACTCACTAAACCCCATGACTCCTCAACAACTTCATGGTACTAAAGATTGATGACTTGAAGACTAAAGTTTTGGCGGGACTGGGCGGGAAAGTTTGATCTGTTTCACTAAAGTGCTTTATCACTTTAAGGTCAAACTTTCCTCTAATGGATAAAACCAGGCTGTCATTAGAAAGTGCCTTTTGGACTTAACCCAAAGAAGTTTCCCTTGCCAGAGAATAAAATCTATCAAGATTTTATTGAGGAACACTTAGGTCCATTGTATAATAGAGTTGTTCACATTTGTGTATAAATAGGTAGCATAAGAGAGGAGTAAAAGTTGACAAGTTTGTGCAATTAATGCAAAGCATTCACAAACCAGTTTTACTCCTCCAAATAACAACATAACCCCTGAGATAGCTCAGTGGGTCCTGAAAGTTGTTACTCAACATTGATTGAGTTTAGTGAGGAGTCTATACCATACTTGTCGTTTTCAATCCCAAGTGTTATTCCGCAAAGACTTGGGTACGATTCTTTTTGATTAACTTCTAATAAAGAATTAAACATTGGAAAATATTGTCTTTTATATTTACGTTACTTTATTGTTAATCATTTTACACATCTTTGTTAAATGTCATAGAACTTGGTTACTTTAGCTCTTTAGTTATAGTTAACCAAGTAAAAGGGACCATCAAAAGTTTACAACACTTAGACAAATTTCAAGGAAATATACAAAGTTACACGTAAGATTAAGGATCCTACGCATAACATTTCTTAAGCGTAAGAAGGTATATACCAAAGACAAGCCTTGTTTTGCTTGTGAAAAAGGAAAACACCACAAGGCATCATTCAAAACCAAACAAACCTTTTCCATCAAAAGCTGCCTACATCTTCTTTATATGGACCTTTTTGGACCTGTCAGTCCAATGTCCATTTACCATGAGAAGTATACTCTGGTCATTGTGGATGAATACTCAAGATACACGTGGGTTTACTTCCTGACCAAGAAGAGTCAGGCAGCTGATACCATCATGTCATTTGTCAGGAACATTGAAAATCAAAATGATGTCAAAGTTAAACAGATCAGGACTGACAATGGCACTGAATTCAAAAACCAAGACCTTGAGTGTTTTTGTGATGAGAAAGGAATTTCTCAAAATTTCACTTCTCCCTATACTCCTGAACAAAATGGAGTAGCTGAAAGGAGAAATAGAACACTCATTGAGGCAGCAAGAACAATATTAAATGGCTCAGTCCTCTCAAAACATTTTTGGACTGAGGCAGTTAAAACAGCCTGCTACACTCAAAATAGGTCAATCATTGTGAAAAGGCATAACAAGACTCCTTATGAAATATTCAAAGGAAGGATTCCTGACATCAGCTACTTTCATGTATTTGGGTGTCCTGTGTTTATACATAATCACAAGGATCACTTGGGTAAATTTGATGCCAAAGCTGATGATGGATACTTCCTGGGATATTCCCTGGTTTCTAAAGCCTTCAGGGTGTTCAACACAAGGAGACAACAAACTGAGGAAACTTATCACATTACTGTTGATGAGAGCACTGAATCCATCAAGTTCTCAAATTCCTCAGTAGAAGAAATTGGTATTGATGACTCATCAAGGTATCCTCCTGATAAGTATCATCCTGAGAACAATCCCTCAACCCAATACCAAGCTGATGCTGACGTCTCCTATTACATCAACCCTCACAACCTTCCCCAACCACCTATCAATGAGTTCATTGAAACTCAGCCTGTCTCAAATGAGACTGACACCACTGAACAAATTGTTTAGGAACCCTCAGAACAAATTGTTCCTACAGTTGTCACTGAAGCACATAATGATGAGTTACCTCATGTTCCTGAGTCTGAACCTAATCAGGCTCCTTCAAGCTCAAATACTTATCCCAAACCTCAGGATAGCTGGACTAGATCCAAAATCATTGAGCTTGTGAACATCATTGGTGAACCCACTGAAGGCATGCTCACAAGAAGCAAGGATGCTAAACTCAAGGCTGCCACTGCCAATATATGTCTTTATGCTGACTATCTCTCAGAGATTAAGCCTAAAAATGTCAAAGAAGCCCTGACTTATGAAAGTTGGGTTCAGGCCATGAGAGATGAATTGGAACAATTTGACAGAAATGATGTCATGACCCTTGTTGAATGCCCCCAGGGTGTTTTAATCATTGGTATGAAATGGGTCTTTAAGAACAAGACTGATGAGAATGGCACAGTCATCAAAAACAAAGCAAGACTGGTTGCCAGAGGATATAATCAACAGGAAGGTATAGACTATGAGGAAACCTTTGCACCTGTTGCTAGAATGGAAGCCATCAGGATCTTCCTTGCCTATGCAACTTACATGAACTTCAAAGTTTACCAAATGGACGTTAAAAGTGCATTCCTGAATGGTAACATCAAAGAAGATGTTTATGTGCAACAGCCTCCTGGTTTCGAAAGTAGTGAATACCACAATCATGTCTACAAGCTTAACAAAGCCCTTTATGGACTAAAAAAAGCACCCATGGCATGGTATGAAACTCTTTCAGCCTTCCTGATCCAAAACAAGTTTGTCAGAGGAAGAATTGACAATACACTGTTCATCTACAGAACAAAGGATGATGTCATTCTTGTTCAAGTATATGTTGATGACATCATCTTTGGCTCAACAAGTTACAAACTTTGCAAACAGTTTGAGAAACTGATGACCACAAAGTTTGAAATGAGCATGATGGGTGAACTCACATACTTTCTTGGACTCCAAATTAAACAAACTGAAAAAGGAATATCTATTTGCCAAGAAAAATACCTCAGGAACCTACTGAAGAAGTATGAGCTCACTGACTGCTCTTCAGTAAAAACTCCTATGGTTCCTACAAACAACCTTGGCCCTGATCTCACTGGAAAATCAGTGAATCAAACCCAATACAGAGGAATGATTGGCTCCCTGATGTACTTACTTGCCTCAAGGCCTGATATCCAATTCTCAGTCTGCCTGTGTGCAAGATACCAGGCTGACCCTAAAGAATCACATCTCACTGCTGTCAAGAGAATCATCAGGTACATGAAGGGTACTCTAAACCTTGGTTTGTATTACCCAAAATGTTCAGGATTTGATCTCAAAGGGTACACTGACTTTGACTATGCAGGATGTAATATGGATAGGAAAAGTACTTCAGGATCCTGCCAATTTCTTGGTGGTAAACTTGTGTGTTGGAGTACAAAGAAACAACAGTCAGTGGCTATGTCCTCAGCTGAAGCTGAATATATGGCTGCTGCAGGATGTTGTGCAGATGTACTATGGATGAAGAGCCAACTGAGTGACTATGGAATTCAGTATAAGATGGTACCTATCTTTTGTGATAATACAAGTGCCATAGCCATCTCAAACAATCCAGTACTTCAACAAAGAACCAAACACATTGACATCAGATACCACTTCATCAGGGACCACATCACTAATGGTGAAATTGAACTACACTTCATCCCCACTGAATATCAGCTAGCTGATATCTTCACAAAACCTTTGGATGAACCCACTTTCACAAGATTGAAAGCTGAATTGGGCATGCTGGACATAGAATCAGGAAACTGATCAAAAGTGTTCCAACCTGATGTAAATTCTCTAGGTCCCTGATCACACCCTTCCTGAAAGTTTTTTTTTTTTTTTTTTTTTTTTTTTTTTTTTTTTGAATGAAAATTCATTCAGGGGGCTCAGGATGGAAAATGGCATTGTATACCCTAACTAAATGCTCTAAGTACTTAGTTAGTTAATGTCCCAGGTAGGTAACTGAATCCTATTAAATATAGGAATATATGTCACTTACACAACTGGCATCCACTCCTTGGGCCCCCACATCTCTCTCACCAAACACCACTGAGCATTAAATGCTCCCTCACACACAAAAGTTGTGATGATTTTTACTCTGCAAAAGTGCATTATTTGCAGAGCCGCACAACTGTTCACCCACGATGTGAGAGAAAATAGGGTAATGGGAATCGTGATATTTAATGCGGATATCAAACCAACATTATTATGCCGTTTCGGTTAAATAAATTAAACCTTTGGTATCCGCAACATCACTACCCTAATTCCTACCCTATAAATACCCTCACAAAGAAGAACACACACACGCTTTAAAATCTTAATAAAACTCTTGCAAAATTATTTCAAGAACTTTTTGCTTTCATAAATCTGTGTATGCTTCTTCTTTAGTCAAAACCAGACCTTTTTTAAAAACGATAATGGCATCTTCTAAGGTCATAAAATACGCACCAAATGTGGAATTCCAAATGGAAAGCGTAAACCTTACCAAAAACAATGTGGTGGGAAACTTTGCCTACCCTGAAGGGTTCCCTGCTTACAGGGATGTGGCGAAGTTTCTACAAAACTGTTTTCTCACCACCACATTCACAAAGACCCCCTCAGTCATCTATCATGACTACTTGAGGGAATTTTGGTGCTCAACAGTGGTTGAAAACCCTGAAGCACCAAAGGAGGCCAAAATTAAGTTCTCAGTGAAGAATGGGACAAAGTCCCTTGTTCTTGACTATAAAACCTTTGTCAAAGCCACTGGCCTTGACTACACTGAGACTTTTGTTGCCCCACCCACTGAAGAGGAGGTTAAACAACTCCTCTTAGAACTAGGGCCATATGATAAGAATCATCCTGATATTACTCCAGGGGCCCTACTGAACAAAGCCCCCATCATCAAAACATGGTTCCCTGCCCCTTGGAGGATCCTGATGACATTCATTATTCAGGTCCTTGGGGGGAATAAGTCCTCAACTGAGCAACTGAACACTACTCAATCAATGATAGTGTACTATCTCATTGAGGGTAAAAAGATTGACCTTAGAGAAATTATCTTCAGGGACCTCATAGGCAAATTGGGAGGGAAGTCTAGGCAAAAACACATGTCTTACCCTAGATTCATTTCCGGCGCCCTGAATGATCTACTAGGGTCTAAGTACTTCAAGCCTGACAGTGTCGGCTTTGAACCTGATGTCTTGCATAAGGCAAACTACTCACGTGACCCTAATGAGGTTACACCTGTCGCCCTGACCACATATATGCTGACTGCAATCCAGGGTGACAACATTGTTTCACCAATTCCCTCTCCCACCAAAAAGGTGAAGAGGAAGAAGGGACAGGGGTCCAGGAAGGTGGCTCAACCCAAGCCACTCGCCACTGAGACCTCTGCCCCTAAGCCTGACAAAAGGGGGCAACAACAACAGACCCTGACTGCCGACACCCTCAGGATCATAAGCCAATCTTTGGCCCCAAAACAACGGCCAACAGAGGGCACTGAGATATCACATTCAGTGTCCTCGGGCGAACCCGTTCCCAAAGGCCCTGCTGGCATAAACAAGTCAGTAGGGTCGGAACCAACTAAACCTTTACATCCTGTTAAAGACTCTGGCAAATCACAACCAGAGTATCAGGGAGTAAGGGGTCCTATACCCTCGATGGGGCAGCACTACTCCACTGAGAAGGGGACCCACAAACACTCACATCCTACCAAAAGCTTGGGTAAATCACAACCCAAGCAACAGGGAGTTCTAGCCCCTAAATCTTTGACAGGCCAGTATAAGCCTGTTGGAAATGGGGCATAACCACTCAGGTGCCTGATGAGGACATTCGCCAATCAAAGCTTTTGTCTGAGGGCACAACAACTCATCCCAAAGACTCAGAGGGAAACATACAACCCGCTGATAGGGACACAACAATCACGGCTCCTAGTGATGGTACTGAGAAACACCCATCAGTGCCTGAAGGGGTCACGAGGGACAAAGACTCAGAGGGAAACATACCACCCGCTGATATGGAACTCACAACCAACCCCGAAGGTGCGCATAACTCGGGAACTGACCCTGAAGACCAGGTAGGTAAAACCTAACCTACTGGATTTGAGGGGTCAGGACCTAGCCAAAACAAAGGCGAGTCTTCTTATGAAGAGGAGCCGGCTAACCCTATTTTGCAGATTCAGTCCCTAGCTGAAGCTCAGGCTGTCTTGTACTTTGATGATGAATTCAACAGTGATGAGGAAGTCTTCAAGGTCGGAGATGATATGGAGCGTGAGGAGACAGTCTCTGAACCAATTCATCAGTCTCCTCAATCTTCAAACCATGATGATGCTGACACTCAGTCCGAGCCAGAGTCCTCAGGAGATGATCAGGCTCCTCTCACTGTGAAGACCTTCACCAAATTCATCAAAAAGATTACTAACATTTTGTACAAGGGGATCACTGATGAGGTCTTTGACATGCACACTGAACAGGCGGTTCACTTTCACAATCTCAAAGATGCTGTCGAAGACTTCGATGAAGATGTCAGGGAACAAAATTCCTCAGTCAATCATTCCCTGACACAGATGATCACTCGCCTGAACCAGTTTTTGATAACCCTCAACCAGCTGAATGTAGGGGTTCAGTCGGTTCAAGAATCAGTCAAGGATGATCCTGAACTCAGCAGGAAGCTACTTCAGGTATCCGAGACGTATCAGGTAAACTCAGTGGCTCTCACTGAATTACTTGACTTGCTGAAGGGTTCTAATCTTCAGGGTCTCACCACCACTGTGGAGTCTCTCAAATCTTCCTTCATCAAAATGGAGGAATCAGTGACAGCTCAGTCCCAAAGGTCTACTTCTCTGGCATGGACCTTGGGCTCCAGGATGACAGCTCTTGAAAATGCACAGGCTGCACTTGACTCCAAAGTGTCCATCATTCAGCAGGATACTCAGGAGATCAAGTCTATGATGACCGAAATTTTTCAAGCCTTCAAGGGCTCAGGAAGAAGAGCTAAATGCTCTCAAAATGGAAAGGGAAAACAAGCTCAGGAAGGATGCTCAAATCAGAAAACACAGGATCGAAAAGTATACTTGGGTGATGAATGAAAGGTTAAGACCTGAAACCATCACTGGCGTTCAAATCCACAGAAACACCGATCCTGCAATGGTCACCGTCTTCAGGGGATGTGATAAAAGAATAATGGACATCCATAAGCCTTTCAAGTTTGCAGACTTTGGCATCACTGAGCTTGATGAGCTTCGATCAATCATTGCCAAAAAGAACAATGTTGTAGTACCTAAACTTCTCGAATCAATGAAGGATAGGTACGACAGACTGAGAGCAATGCTTGAGGCTCTTAACATTCCCTCACTTTTTCCTGACTCAGTAGAAGAGACTGCTCCATCTAAGGCTTCCAATAGGAAAAGGAAGCAAATAGAATTGGAGCCTGAGATCAAGGTACCAGGGTTAGAGTGTGACAGGTCGCTTCCTGAAGGGATCACGTTCGTGAACAATGCGGTCCTTGAAGCTCCTGAAAAAGGCTTGTGCTTCACTGATGAATATGGAAGCTTGGCTTTCCAAAGGTGGTCTGATATGGATAAGGCTAGAATCAAAGCAATGCTCATGTACCTCATGTTGGCGTCCCCCATTCAGAGTGATGAGAACAAAAGATTCTGTCAGGACTTGGAAACAATGATCAATGAACATCCTGAAAGACACCTACTCAGATCAAAGAAAGCAAAGCTTGAAAACCTTGGATACCACCTGAACATCTGATCTGCAACAACTATCTTTTTTATCTTTTTTTTGTAATTTGTAGGACTTGTAATAACTATGAATAAACTTTGATGTTTTGTTTAAGATTATGTGTCTTGCTTATAATTACAACAATATTCAGTAAGAGATGAAGACCCCTGCCAACTCACACTGAATCAAGAAACACTTAGGCTATTTGTATGATCAAATAGGGGGAGATTGTTGGGTCACTGAATTCCCCAATCTTCTTCTAACAAGGATTTGAACGTAAAATAACATAAGTATAAACAAGTCACTGAGTGAACAGTAACTCAGTGAGTCATCTTCAGGATGCTTAGACCGAGCCTAAGAAGAAAGGTTCTCCATTCAGTGAGGCGGAACTCAGTAAAGTGTGATCTAAGCCAAGAAGAAGGTGATTGGTTCAGTGAGGATGACAATAACTCACTAAACCCCATGACTCCTCAACAACTTCATGGTACTAAAGACTGATGACTTGAAGACTAAAGTTTTGGCGGGACTGGGCGGGAAAGTTTGATCTGTTTCACTAAAGTGCTTTATCACTTTAAGGTCAAACTTTCCTCTAATGGCTAAAACCAGGCTGTCATTAGAAAGTGCCTTTTGGACTTAACCCAAAGAAGTTTCCCTTGCCAGAGAATAAAATCTATCAAGATTTTATTGAGGAACACTTAGGTCCATTGTATAATAGAGTTGTTCACATTTGTGTATAAATAGGTAGCATAAGAGAGGAGTAAAAGTTGACAAGTTTGTGCAATTAATGCAAAGCATTCACAAACCAGTTTTACTCCTCCAAATAACAACATAACCCCTGAGATAGCTCAGTGGGTCCTGAAAGTTGTTACTCAACATTGATTGAGTTTAGTAAGGAGTCTATACCATACTTGTCGTTTTCAATCCCAAGTGTTATTCCGCAAAGACTTGGGTACGATTCTTTTTGATTAACTTCTAATAAAGAATTAAACATTGGAAAATATTGTCTTTTATATTTACGTTACTTTATTGTTAATCATTTTACACATCTTTGTTAAATGTCATAGAACTTGGTTACTTTAGCTCTTTAGTTATAGTTAACCAAGTAAAAGGGACCATCAAAAGTTTACAACACTTAGACAAATTTCAAGGAAATATACAAAGTTACACGTAAGATTAAGGATCCTACGCATAACATTTCTTAAGCGTAAGAAGGTATTTTATGCATAAGTCAGAAAAGTCTACGCATAACTTATATATTACGCGTAAGGTTTAAACTTTTGCGTAGGATTCATCTTATGCGTAGAATAAATTCTTCAGCGTAAGATAAAAAACTTTAGCAAAGGTTTGAACCTTATGCGTAAACAATAACTCATGCGTAAGATTCTGACTTATGCGTAAGATATATCTTATGCGTAAGAAATGAACTTAAGCGTAAGAATTAATGTTTTGCGCAAACACTGTCTTATCCAAGACAAGTTTATCCAACTGTCGAATCTTACGTGTAAGATTTCATCTTACGCGTAAGATGAATCATCTTGTGTGTAGGATTGCATCTGATTGAAAAATCACCTTTAGATTTTAATTATCTTAGATTCCTGAAAGATTCAAACACAATCACTGATCAATACTTTATCCAAATATGTCCCAAAACACTTATTGCACAAACTTAAGCGTAAACCTGCATAACACCAATCTTTTGCGTAAGAACGCATTAATCAACAAATCATAACTTATGAAAACAAGATTCTGGGTGGAAAAAAATGTTAGCCAAGTGTTTTAAACATACAAAGGAATATATTGGCCAAGTTATAACAATTTTTAACCACAAAATCTGATGTTCATAGCTGCAGGTGTCGTATGATCCCTAAATCAAAGATACTTGATCTATACTAGTTACTGAAACAATTAAGTCACTACAACACGTTCCTAATCCACTTCTAACAAAATCCTAACCATTTAATTGTTTTAAAACATCATTATACAAAAACCCCCAAATCGTACGATGAACCCTAATTTTGATTTTCATTAATAGAAGTTTCTGGGCACGATTGGAGTTTAGTAGCATGTTTAGCATCATCAAATGATCATATCCCACTAACTAAATCAAACAAAAACACTTTTAATCTCATGTTCAATTTCTACGCAAACCCTAAGTCTATTTTTAATGATTCTAACATTTTGGACCGTTAGATCTTAATGAAATTTAAAATCATTGATAAGAAACATGATCAAAACATATTGGTACTTACAGATTTGAAGAACAATGATTAGATTAGCGGGTTGATTGTGAGTCGTTGATTAGTTTGGTGGAGTAGTAAATGTGATTACCAGAATAGTACTGATGCAGTAAATGTGGTGGGTCAAAGTGGTTTTGACTAGGTTTAAAACATGTTTGCATAATTGTCACATTAAGTCCCTTAACCTTAACTAATGTAGCAGCTAGTATACCATCGTATCTCACAATATAACATTCGTTAACTACACCAAGTATTTAGAGAAGAACAACTTGTAGGATTTTACTCCCCCTCGACCTTAGACCGATGTCTCGTAATTTTTGAAAAAAATTTTTGTTTCAATTAGTCAAAGAGAGTAACCCGAAAAACCTTTTTTTTAAGCATCACTTATATAACATCAAATAAAATGTTTTTGGTAAAATGCAAGTACGAAGTAAATATTTGAGAAATTTTAAAATACTTTACCTCCCCCTCAACACTTGTTTTTGTAATATTTTAAGACATTTTAAAAAATAGTGTTGAAAAGAGTGGTTTCTACATGCATTTTTTTTTTTTTTTTTTTTTTTTTATAAAAGCAATAGAAAAAATCTTTTTGTGTTTTTGTTTTTATGAAAAATAAGAGAAAAATTATTTTACAAAGATAGTGTTAGTTTTGATGTTTGACATTTTACTTTTGTTTTAGAAACTTTTCCAGATCCTCTGGTCTCAAACATCGCATACCAATTTGGTGAACCAAACTTGCAAACCTTGATGGAGCTAAGGCTTTGGTAAGTAAGTCCGCCAATTGATACTCAGTACCCACAAAATATAATTCAACTGTACCCTTCTCGACATGCTCCTTGATGAAATGATATCGGAGATCAATGTGTTTGGATTTGCAGTGATGAACTGTGTTGCAGGAGATTGCAATGGCACTTTTGGAATCGCAGTAGATCAAAATCTTATTGAATAGGTAGCCATAGTCTTTAAGTTGTGATCTCATCCAAATGACTTGAGCACAACAAGCAGACGTAGCTACGTATTCAGATTCTGTAGATGATAGTGAAGTGCAGTCCTGCTTCTTTGATTGCCAAGACACAAGTTTATCTCCAAGAAACTGTAAGCCACCTGATCTACTTTTTCGCGTGTCTAAGCATCCTGCATGGTCAGCATCAGAAAAAGCTATTAGTTCAAAACCAGAATCCTTCGGATACCAGATCCCCAAATGGATGGTTCCCTTTATGTATCGAAGGATTCTTTTTGCCTCATTGAGGTGTTTCTCAGTTGGTTTAGACTGATATCGAGAACACATATAGATAGAAAATACAATGTCAGGTCTACTAGATGTGAGATACATGAGGGACCCAATAATACTTCGGTATTTGGTAGGGTCAACAGGAGTCCCATGTATATCAGCATCTAGTTTTGTGGAATTGGCCATAGGTGTATTCATTGTGTCACAGCTTTGCATTCCATGTTTCTTTAAAATCTCAAGAGCATATTTGGATTGATTTAGAAAAATTCCACGGGGTGATTGATGAACTTGTAGTCCTAGAAAGAACGTAAGTTCACCCATCATGGACATTTCGAAATTATCTGTCATTAATTTTGCAAAATCCATTTAGTAATTCTTATTGGTTGAAACAAAAATAATGTCATCGACAAAAATAATGACAGTGCCTTCTGCATCCAGTTTGTTTTTCCAGATCCATCTTAATCCAATGACAATGATTCTTTCTGGTTTTTCAACCATTTCCCAGACTTCTAATCTTTGAAAGGATTTGAATTCTTCTTGCATAGACTCAATCCAGTTTTCATAAATCATAGCTTCTTTGACGTTTTTAGGCACGGTTTCACAAACTGTGAGTGCATAAATGCAAGTTTCACCGTCTATGTGAAGGCGTTGTCTTGTCATAATTGATGCATCTGGATGGCCGATAATTTGAACTAAGGGGTGATCTCTAGTCCATTTGTGTGTCGAGGGATGAAGTTGATAAGTATCTCGCAAGTGAGCAGGACCCAAATTGTGTGTAGATGACTCAGCAATATCGGGGACAGGTTGAGCATTTGCAAATGGGTTAATGAATGGTTCTGGGTCATGCTCTGCGGGTTGTGGAACTGATAAAGGTATGGAATCTCCAGCTGATTGGCGTGAGTTGGACCCGGTTTGTTCTGTTATTGTAGGTGATATGGTTGGAGGACCGTCTCTTCCAATAGTAGTTGCTGTTTGTTGAGGTGTATCAGGTACTTGATGTTGATCAAGATGTGCAGCGGAATTAGGTGTGGCCTCAGATGGACGGTTAACAGGCGTATCATCAAACAATGGAGCACACAAGGTTTCCACTTCTTTACGAGAAAGTGACAATGGTTCAGCCGTAGATACCGGAAAGTTTAGACAGTTGGTTGCGGGTCCTAAGCTGTTATGCTCAGAAGCCATTATGTTAAGCTCGGGTCCGAAACTGAGTTGTTCCGAAGCCATACCTGTTGAATCTGTAAAGAAAGAAAGAAGAGACAAAACAGAGAAGATGGATCCCCAAGTGTAATTGGGTTCCGGATGTTAGAAGCATAAAGATGTAGTGTCAATTATCTTCTTGACACTTGAACAGACAATTCCGATGGTTTTCATTCTAGCCCCAGGGGTAGATGTTGTGGAGTTCACATTCGTTTTGGTGCAAATGTCTAAAATCTTTCCTGTAGGAATCCACCTAAGACCAATCGATTTGAAAATCTACCCGTGGGTACCCACCTAATGTTAGATCCAGGAGATGTTTTCCTTTTAGATGCAGTGGAATGAAATGTGGGAGCATCACTTCGTTGAGAAAACCTACGTCCTATATTGATCCACTTCTTAGGTTTCTGACTTATGACTTTTGGTTCAACGGGTTTGTTTGTCTTAGTCGATTGAGCCTTTCCAAGTGAAATTCCTTTTTGAAGATATTTTAAAGCACAAACAACATGATTATTTACGCAACTACTCTTAGAAGCTATCCAATTCCTATTAGTTTGTAGATTACTCTTAGGTTTTGGTGTGCTACTACAAGCAGTGTTCTGTACTATAGTGGAAGGCATCACATGAGGTTTTGAACCTAGAATTCCACCTTTTTGAAGTAGCGCCTTTTTCCTAACCTTTTCTAGATCATAGTTCTTGTACATGTCTTATTTGCCATAAAACTCGTTACTTTTAATGCTCGTTTTAGCCACTGTTTTCGAACTAATCCTAGATGAACCAGGTATAATCACGTGTTGAGATTTAGCAGACACAGATGCATTTTCCTTAGGCCAAGAATTTGAAGTGACTGGATTTGTCAAATTGTTTTTCTCAACAACTTGGGAGGCAAACCAAGGTTTTGAAAATTTAGATCGTTCAGATTTAAATGCAGTTGGTTGTCTAACCACTGATTGTTTTCTGTTTCTTTGAGAAGTCGGTTTCCCCAAGATTGGTGGTTTTGAAAACTTAGTATCCACACTCTGGCCAGTCAGTCTTTTTAATTTGTTTTGCAATGCAGCATGTGCAAACACCTTTGCTTGAATTCGACCTTTTAAAAGCTCATTTTCCTTAACTAATGTATCCACACATTTACTTAGTTCATTCAAAAATTGACCATTGTTGCCCGAAGTTACAGAATCGTTTTGCAATTTAAGTTCAAGCGAGATGCAATGTGCCTCCAGTTTTGAAAAATCTTTATGAAACTGGGCAATGGTCTTTTTGAGAAGAATGTTTTCTGACTCAAGAGTTTGGTTTGATGTTACAGTCATTAGATTATCAGGTAAGGACTCAGACTTAGAACATTTGTCAACACATTGAACAGCCTTCTGGTCAACCTCTCCTTCATTACTGAAGTTAGGTTGCTCAGATTGTTGTTTCTCATTTGCAGGCATGATATGAACAACAGTAGATTGTACCTCAACCATTTGCTCTTTGTCAAAGTTAGGTTATGTGTCATAGATGGGTATGACCTCTACACAATCTACATCTGTATCATTCCCCAATCTACTGTTGTCATCCTGCACTTCTGATTCTGTCCCTTTGCTTTCCATGACAACCAAGTTAGCTTTCAATGCATCAACTTTATGAACTTGCTCTTCTTGAATCTGCAATTTCCTTTTATTTACCCTTTTGTCATATTCTTCTTTAAGAAGTACTCTTTTAGCAATTGACTTCTCAAGATCATCCAGGTGTTGGAGCAATATGTCTTTGAAGATTTGAGCCTCGATTCGAGTGTATTCAAAAAAATACTTGCTAACATCTTCACAGTCATAATTGATGAAATGTTGAAACTGTTCCTTGAGCAATCTGAAGGCGGCCTTGGATTCATTCTCGTGAAATTCTTCTATTGCAAGTTGCTTTACAAGTTGATTCACGTTTTTGAACATCGTATTAGTGAAAATATCAACTTTTTCTCCAAAGGTGTATTTAAAATCAACTTTGAAACCACCCTTAGAACGAGTTTCTGCTAAGTCTTTGTTAGAGGGGAGTTTTAGGTGTATATTAAGTGATCTACATTGTTCCATGCATCTCTTCACTAAATGTGCCTCTATCTCATGCATCAACGACCTTGATTGATACATTTTCTCTCTATTTAATCTCACTAATGGATCTTCAGAATCATCAGAATCATACTCTGAGCCTGTATTATTCATGTGAAATTGTTGCATGTTTGCCATTAACATCACATCTGTTGTATCGGCTTCCAAACCTGTTGTATTGGATTCCAAATCTTCATATTCATCATCATATGGAATATCTCCCATGAAACTTTGCAAAACATCATAGAGATTACCCCCTTCAACTTCCATTTGACTAAGTGTGGCATTGTATTCAACATTATCGTCAGAGAGTGAAGTTGAATCATAATCTTGAGCTTCCACATCTGCAATATTTTCCGTATATGCCAAAAATACCATGCTTGGTTCGATAAGATCTTCTTCGTCATCAGTATCTTTCATTGTGTTAAAGCATTCATAAGTTGAAGTCATCACGCATTTGCCTTTCTCACAAGATACTTGTCCAAGCTTCACAAGATTTTGCAGAAGTGATTGCATATGATTATATAGTGTTGCAGGAGGGTACTGTGGAATGAAAATAGGCTCAGGTGCATTTGGAGGATTGAAGAAGAGACCATTTGGAGTGTAGATTAAGGATCCATGATCAATAGCCGGAGATGGTGGAGCAGGGAGAATGGTCTTTAGTGGATTCATGCTTAAACAAGATTCAAGAATTTGCTTCATTCTGATGTGATGAAGTTCTTCTGTACGATGCATAGCTTCAAGATATTTCCACATTTCATAAGCACTGGCTTGAAAGTCCATATGCATGTAAATTGAGTTGGGGAGTGCCAATGTTATGAACCATATAGCCTGTTGGTCAGCATCGTACTGAGCAAGTTCAGTAGCATTCAAATCTTCATCAGTTTGTATTCTGATAATCCCTGTTGAGTCAGCAAGAAATATCATTTTGTATGGACCATCTTGAATGGATTTAAGCATAAGATCTGCAGCAGGACGATTTGTGAGCCATTGTAGAAATCTCCGTTTCCAATCAGTATATGTTCCTGGTAGCAACATTGGAGGCCTTGATTCATTTCCAAAGAGCAGAACTTGACGAATAAGGGAGCTGTGACTTTGTTGCCGATGGTACTGTTGCTGATGATACTGTTGCTGATGAGAATATTGGTGAGGAAGGTAGTTGGAAGAAGGTGATTGAGACATTGTAAATGACATTTCTCTCCCCCTTGATTGTTGCGACGTAATCGAAATAATCAAACAAAATGTCACACTCAAGGTCGAAATAGTGATTTTACAAAGATAAGTTAGAAGATATTAGAAAGAGGCTTGTGTGAATGATGGATCTTTGTAAAAGATTGAAATGTACGTTCCTTTGGTTAAGATCAAAATCCTTTGGCAAAGTTGAAATCTTTACGCGTAACAATCAACTTATGCGTAGACTTAAAGTTATGCTTAGAAAGGTGATGTTATGCGTAAACACAAGGTTTATGCGTAAGATTTCCCTTTTTACGCGTAAGATTAAATCTTTTGCGTAAGAATCAAGTTTTGCGTGAGGTTAAAACCAAACAAATCTTTCAAAATTGTCCAAGCTTGAAAGATATCCTTAGTCGAAGTATTCCGCTAACTTGTCCAAGCTAGGGAAGTACTGAGTAAAACTTCTGAGTAGGATCTTCTGAGTAGGATCTTTTGAGTAGGATCTTTTGAGTAGGATCTTCTGAGTAGGATCTTTTGAGTAGGATCTTCTGAGTAGGATCTTTTGAGTAGGATCTTCTGAGTAGGATCTTCTGAGTAGGATCTTTTGAGTTTGATCTTTTGAGTAGGATCTTTTGAGAAGGAAAAGGGTTTTTTGCTAAACTTTAAGCAAAGGATTACCAGCCAGCTAAAAAAAACGATTTTTTTCACCAAAAACTCATTTTCCACTTGTTTCTTTTGATCAAATCTTTCCCAAAACACTTAAAATCACTAAAACTTCAATAAAGACAACAACTTTAACACTAAAACATGTAAAAATCAAAACTTTTTGTAGAAAAAGTGCACGTATATATGAAAAATACGCAACTTTTTAACAAAAACTTGATAAAAACACTCCTAAATCATAGTTAGAAAATGTAATAAAACCTTAAAAGATCTAGACTTTATGCAAAATCTAAGCTTCTAAACACTATATCAACCTTAAAACTTGTCCAAGCTTCAAGATTTGAGTGAAAGAAACAAAGAAAAATGCAAAAAGATTATGAAAACCACCTTAAACACCACGTAAAAAACCAAGAACTTTACTTCAATCTCTATTAGGCGAATGATACCACTTGTTAGGTGCCCATATTGATATCACACAAGTAAAGAATGAGATAGATATAAGGATTTGGGTGATTATAAGAATGAGAGAAATATAAGTGCAAGAGTTTCCTTAAGATATCAAATAACCAACCAAGTTTACAAGAGACCTAAGCATTCTATTTATAGGGAAGGAGCTAGGGCAACACTCCCTCTCCTTCCTCTCATCATTTCGTGGGCTTGGAGGCCCATGGGTTACATTACTTAAGCCTAGTAAACTTAATACAAAATGTAAATGAAAGTAACTAATAACTAAGCAACCTAATATTATTACAAATGACCGACACTTGATAAAATAGTAAAACTTCATTCCCAACAGTCTTTATCTAATCAAAGTATTCAGCCTTACCGATCATCCAATCAAAGTAAGCAGCTACAAACAATGTATCGGCTGTGCTATCATTGTTCTTATGCTTTTTTATACTAAGGCTTATTGTTTCTGTATTTCAGTGAAATCTACAGTGGAACAAACTCAGGACACAAATACAAGCTCTTTGCCAATTGAAAAAGGGAAGTGCAAATATTCCTTACCAAATTCGCCTGCAGGCTGCTCTTCAGCCAATGAAAGTAAGCAATATTGTTACTATTCAACTGTTACTGTTTACCTATGGAAAACACCGGACCAAAATATTTTGTTTCCCCTTTCTTCGTTACTTACCGAGGTTTTTGTCACAGGTACAGTGCAACTTTCATTAACCGGAAAGTGAAAACGAGGTCGGCCACCTAAGAGAAATGCTATATCTGTCGAAGGTATGCCATCCCGTTTATTTTGAGTCCTTCAGAAACTGGAATCAAACACCTGTGTTTACTTTAAACGATAATTTTTTTGATGGTTACATTTGCTTATGCAATACAGCCTCTCCAAATACAGAGAATGTTATGCAAGTCTGCTCTTCATCCAATGAAAGTAAGCGACATTGTTATCATTCAAATGTTACTATTTATCTACAAAAGAGAAGGGACCAAAATATTTTTTTTCCCTTTTCTTTGTTACTTACCAAGTCTTTTTCTCACATGTATAATGCACCTTTCATTAACCGGAAAGCGAAAACGAGGTCGGCCACGTAAGAAAACTGCTATATCTGTTGAAGGTATGCCATCCCGTTTATTTTGAGTCCTTAAGAAAATTGAATGAAACACCTCTGTTTACTTTAAACGATAATTCGTTTTGATGGTTACATTTGCTTATGCAATACAGCCTCTACAAATACAGATAATGTTATGCAACATAGCACCCATCTACCTCAGCCTACCATTTCATCTAATGAAACTACTCAGGACCCTCCTACACAACCACCTACTGTCCGTTTAAATCCGCCTACAGATTCTTCGCATCATCACCAGCAAGGTTTTTTGCTTTCTTTTAAAAATGAAGTCAGACATTTAATATTTTACTTATTGTGTAATTGCTTAACACACTCTGCTTAAACTTTTTCTAGATACAGTGCATCCTTCATTAACCAAGAGTCAAGCGTGACGTAACCTGCGTACTAGGTCTCGAGTACGTAGACCAGGTGTGCCACTATCTTTATCTACGATGTCTGCCATATGATGTCGAAACAGTAGTTCAATTTGATACTTACATTTACTTATGCAATACAGCCTCTCCAAATACAGAAAATGTTATGCATCATAGCACCCATCTATGTCAGCCTACCGTCTCATCTAATCAAAGTACTCAGGACCATCCTACACGACCAACTGCTATTCGTTTAAATCCGGCTACGGATTATTCGCATCATCACCAGCAAGGTTTGTTAGCTTTCTTTTAAAAATGAAACCAGCCATTTAAGATTTTACTTATTGTGTAATTGCTTAACACAGTCTGCTTAAACTTTTTGTAGATGCAATGCATCCTTCATTAAACAGGAGTCAAACGAGCGGTAACCTGCGTAGCAGGTCTCGAGCACATAGACAAGGTATGCTACTATCTTCATCTACGATGCCTGCATATGATGTCAAGCCAAAAGTTCTTTATAGATCTAACTTTTAGCATAGAACCCATCAAGCAATCTTAGCCACTCATTTTTTTTATCAAAATAAAAAATTAAACTTCCACCATTTTTTTAAAACCGCGCAAACCGTAAATCATCAAGCTACAAAAAAAATACCATCGCGACGAGAATTAAATTATCTTTCTATAGACATGCATTGTTATATACTTTCGATGAACTTTTTTTTCGATGAATTTTTTTTCGCCCAGAAAAATCATATATGATTCGTAAGAATCATATATGATTCGATTTTAACAAATCATATATGATTCGTAAGAATCGAATCATATATGATTTTTTACGAATCATATATGATTTTTACGAATCATATATGATTCTTTCTGGGCGAAAATTAAAAAAAAAAAAAGTTCGTCGAAAGTATATAACAATGCATATCTATAGAAAGATCATTTAATTCTCGTCGCGATGGTATTTTTTTTTTTTTTTTTTTGTAGCTTGAAGATTTACCGTTTGCAAGATATGTTGTTTTGAAAAAAAAGGTGGAAAATATAAATGGGTGGCTATGATTGGTTGATAGGTTCTATGGCATGTATGGGTTCTTCATGGATCTCAACTCATGATGTCAAAGATCTGTACCAAATTTCAAACTGCTGTTTTCTTACCAATTCCATTTCTCAATGTCCTACAGGTCCTCCATATACATACGTGCATATGGGCCAATGCAACCAAGTTTGCCATCACTGTAAGGCACGTTTCTGGTATGATGAAAAGATAACTACTAGTAAAAGGCGTCCAGAATATCATAAATGTTGCAATGGCGGAAAGGTTAAACTAGATGCTCCGAAACAGTATCCACCATACGTAAAAGAACTCTTCACAGATCGTCACTTTATGGAAAATATACGTGCATACAACCAGATGTTCGCAATGACATCGTTAGGAGCAGAGATAGACACCTCTGTAAACATGGGCCGTGGTCCTTATGTCTTCAAAATTTCTGGCCAAATTTATCATCGGATCAGGAGCATGTTGCCAGAAGAAAATGAAAATCCACAATTTCTCCAGCTCTATATTTATGACACAGAAAACGAGGTTGCAAACTGTTTAGAAACCTTTTAGAGGTCTGGTCACGGCCTACGTGCAGATATTGTAGAAAGCTTGATTGGCATTCTAGATGAGCATAACGAATTGGTGCAGCTGTTTAGGACAGCAAGGAATAAAATGGAAGAAGCGAATATCCGACAATTTAAAGTCCGTTTATTTGGTGTTGTTGGTTCAAGACAGCATGAACTGCCTGCGGGTGATTCCATCGGTGCAATTGTTTTTGCAGGTGAGCCAGATGTGCAGACTGATTTTGATGTTGTCATTGAACAACATGATCGGCGTTTGAAACGAGTCAACAAACTCAACGCTTCTTACATGTCGTTGCAATTCCCCCTGATTTTCCTTTTTGGTGAAGATGGCTACGATGTAGGTCTTCTGTTGTTAACCAGTGTGTCATCTGACGAGGCACCCAAAAAAATGACGATGCTAAGATACTATTCATATGAGGTGCACGATCGAATCAATCAGTATAACCTACTGACAAGGAGTGGTAGGCTTTTCCAACAATATGTTATTACCGCTTACTGCAGCATAGAACAATCAAGGATTGATTACATAAGAGAACACCAAAATGATATTCGCAATGATTACATGGCCGGATTATACGATGCTCTATCACGCGGAGATAGAGATGGATTAGATGTCGATTCACGGACGATACTTCCATCCTCTTTTACAGGAGACCCGCGATACATGTATAGTCACTATTTAGATGCTTTGGCTATATGCCGGGTCTACGGGAACCCATCATTCTTTATCACATTCACGTGCAATGTGAACTGGCCTGAAATCGAAGAATACATGCAAGACTTCCCGCACGTGACAGTGGCAGACAGACCTGACGTTGTAGACCGTGTCTTTGAAAGAAAGATACATGATTTAGTCACTTTCTTGTGAGATTCACGGCCTTTTGGCTATATTGAAGTAGGTGCCGTTTAGATTATATCTACTTATATATCATATATAGTTGTTCTGCAACATTTATTAACGATATTCTTTTTTTTTATCTTCAGTTTTATATACGGTTGAGTTTCAAAAAAGAGGCTTGCCTCACTGTCATCTATTACTGTGGATCAAAGAAAGCCATCGTGTGCAAGCACATGAGGATGTCACTATATACGTGTTGGCAGAGTTACCAGACCCATCAAATGATCCTGAACTTTACAGAATAGTTACAGAATTTATGATGCATGGGCCATGTGGACCGGTCAATACATCTGCTCCGTGTATGCAAAGCAGCGATCAATGTGCTAAGAACTTTCCAAAAGCTTTTTGTCCTGCAACATTTATCGATCCTAAAGGGTATGTGCACTATCGCAGAAGAGATACAGGCATAACAACAATGAAAAAGAATGTCAGCCTTGACAACACTTATGTCGTTCTATATAACCGGTCTTTGTTGCTGCGGTTCTATGCACATATAAATGTCGAATATTGTGAGTGGTCTATGCTTATAAAATATCTCTTCAAGTACATTTCTAAAGGTACTGATCGAATAGTCACTCACGTTACAAGATTGATTGGAGATTCAGAAGCAAGCACAAGCCGTCATACATTGAATGTTGATGAAATAAGCAACTTCCAAGATTCAAGATACATCGGACCACATGAAGCATGTTGGAGAATCCTTGGATTTAACATCCATAGCAGAGATCCACCGGTCCAGATACTTGCAGTTCACCTCGAAAATATGCAACGGGTAACTTTTAGGGCGCGACAACAATTGCAATCGATTATCGATAATGAGCAGAACAAAAGAACTACGTTGACTGAATGGTTGAGATACAATGAATTCAATACAGATGGTCGCCATCTAACATATTTAAACTTTCCAAAAGAGTTTACGTGGCATCAAGATGGGAAATATTGGCAGCGTAGGAAGCGTTTGGCTATCTCAGCTATTGGCTGTTTAACATATGTGCATCCTAGCTCTGGCGACGCATTCTACCTACGCATTTTACTCTGTCATCAAAAAGGCAGCTCTTCATTCCGTAATGTTCGCACAGTTGATGAAGTTTACTATGCTACATACAGAGCAGCGTGTGAAGCAATGGGGTTATTAGGTGGTGATCAAGAATGGAATATTGCTTTATAAGAAGCTTCCTTCTCAGCAACTCCAAATGAAATGAGGAATCTTTATTGCCAGATCCTCATTTTTTGTGAAGTTTCAAACCTAAATGCGTTGCTACAGTCGCATGCGGATTCTATGTTAGAAGACATTCCTCTTATACTTTCACAAGTATTGCATATACCAGACCTTCATGTCAATCCAGATGACTTAGAAGGAGGTCTAATGTTTGAGCTAGAAGGAATTCTTAACTTCTACGGAAAATCACTAAAAGATTTTGGATTTGATCTACCTCCACCTTACTTACTGCAAGTCTTGAATAACAGAGCGATAATGCAAGAAAGATGCTACAACCGTGATCTCTTGAGAGCTGAAAGTCAAAGATTAGTTTTTCAGTTAAACACTGACCAACGAACAATCTTTGATGAAGTCACCCATGCAGTCAACAACTATCAGCAAAAACTTATTTTTCTTTATGGTCACGGAGGGACAGGAAAAACTTTTGTTTGGAAAACTATAATTTCTACGCTAAGGTCAGATGGAAAGATTGTCCTAGCAGTCGCTTCTTCAGGTATTGCTGCGTTGTTATTACCAGCAGGACAAACAGCACATTCAAAATTCAAGATACCTCTTGATTTAACAGAATAGTCAGTTTGCAGCATAAAAAAATACACAGGTGGCAGAATTGCTAAAGCAAACTGACCTTATCATATGGGACGAAGCTCCTATGAATGATCGTAGATGCTTTGAAGCACTCGATCGCACATTGTGAGACATAATGAATACACCAGATGATTTGTTTGGGAAAAAAACAATTGTTTTAGGTGGGGATTTCAGGCAAACACTTCCCGTCAAGAAAAACGCGCCAAAAGAAGAAATTATTGGTTCTTCTATAACACTGTCATACTTATGGCCGTCATTCAAAGTGATTCACCTTAAACAAAATATGCGCTTATAAAGAACAGGACTCTCGACTGAAGAATATGAAGCGACTGCTGCATTTTCTAAATGGTTACTGGAGGTTGGTAATGGTACTATTGGCGAGGCAGACGAAAGTGACCCAGCAAATTCATCATGGATACAGATACCAGATAGATACTGTATTCCTAACAACGACAATGCTGTTCAAGAGCTCATCAACTTTATATATGATGAGCAAACTTTACAAGCACCAAATGCAGCATTGTTACAAGAAAAGGCTATTGTTTGTCCAAAAAACAAAACCGCAGATACCATAAATTCCGCTGTACTGGATATGTTAGAAGGGAATGCTTATACTTTTGCAAGCGTCGATGAAGCTATACCGAAAATGAATGATGGAGGAGCAACAGAGCTTTTATATCCTCAATAATACCTGAACACACTTTCGTTCTCAGGCATGCCTGCTCATGAACTTAAAATTAAAATCCGTGCACCTATAATGTTGTTGCGAAACTTAAACCTAGGTGGAAGATTATGTAACGGTACACAGATGATTGTTACTCAAATATTTACAAGGCTTATTCAAGTGAAGATTGTAACTGGAACCAGAATGTCTGAGACAGTTTACGTGCCCCGTATTTTGCTCATCAATAAAGACGAAACGCTACCATTCATTTTTAAAAGAAAGCAATTCCCAGTTAAGGTTTGCTATGCAATGACAATCAACAAAAGCCAAGGCCAGTCATTGAACAAAATAGGCGTATACCTACCCGAACCTGTCTTTGGCCATGGCCAATTATATGTTGCATTGTCAAGAGCAACATCCCCTCAAGGGTTAAAAATGCTGATAAAACAGCAACTAGGAAAAGATAAAAACACAACTAAAAATGTTGTCTACAAAGACTTCTTAGCAATGGTTACATCTCCGCATGTTTCTGATGTTTGTGTTTAGTTTGAAATATACATTTGTACAAGTACTACATATTTATGCTAATTTATTCGTGCACTATATAACATCAAATTCTATATGTTCTGTGCTTACTTGCAGTTATAATTTTAATCACTTATCATTGCATTGTGAGTATTTTCTGTTCCTAAAATGTGCAGTCAGTCACATCTACTTTTACTTATTTACTTTTTCAATGCTCCAGACAAATGGAACAGAGCTCTAGCATTGTTCCATCATCTCATTCTACAGGAAAAGAGATAGTTACACAGCCAGAAGAAATCACTCTTGACAATCTAAAAGAATCGGATACTGGTAAGGCTATCTGTGTAAAAGTATATCGAAAATGGACACCAACAAACAGGCAAGCGAGACGAGTCCTATTCTGTTGCATGTTAATTGATAAGCAGGTACAAAAAATTCATCTACAGGTCAGCTTAAAGAACTAACACACTATATTAAATTTATGCATTTCTGTTCTATTTGAAGGGATGAGCTATACAGGCGAATGTGAACTTACGTGAAAAAGGGAAATTTGATGCCCTGCTTCAAATAAATAAAACTTACAGAATAACCGGATTTGGACTTCAGCCAGCGAAAACATGGATGCAAGTTGTCTCCCACTCACTTTCATTGGCTTTTGGAACATATACAGATATTTAAGAGATACCCGATACAGGTTTCCCAGGCCACTATTTCAACTTCAGCAGCTATCGAGACCTATATTCAAAAATTGATGTTAAAGAAGGCTTACTAACAGGTATATAATACACATACACACACATAAAATTCATGCAACTCACACGTACATAACTTCATCATATTATTTGCAGATTATATTAGTTCCGTCCAATATGTAACTGGAATACAGAAATCGATCAAAGCAACGATAGACTCAGCTGTTTGGCGAGACATTGGTGTCCAGAATTTAGAGTCAGAATCTAATAGTTATCTCTAAAAGTCAATCTTTATATTAAACCTTAAAAATAATTCCATATTTTAACAGCGGCCATACTGTACGCTTTACTCTATGGAACCAAGATGCTCATAATTTCAGGCAACAAGAATACGATGTAGCCGAAAAACCAACAATCATAGCAGTTACCTCATGCTTAGTAAAAGACTATGGAGGTAAATTTATAGCCTTGCAATTATAATTTTGCGCATTAAGTTTATCATTTAACATATGCTTACACTAATACAGGACTTCAACTTTCTGCGACAACTGAAACATCATACTACTTCAATCCAAACATACCAGAACACCATGAAATACGTAGTGTGTAAGTTAAAATATTATGACAGAAACAATATACTTTAAATTTTATAACAAACTAAAGATGTACCGATTAACAATGTAGGTATGAAGAATTTTTTGATCCACCAACGATACTAAACATCCAATACCAAAGATGTGCAGATCCACAGCAAGAGAAGTACAGGGACCGGGTCACTCTTGCAGATTTGGCAAAAGAAAATCCGCAAAACCAATAGGTAATGAACATGTTCAGAGCATCTTTTACAAAATAAAAACGTAAGAAACACTTACAAATTGTAATTAAACAGAAAGTCCGGTTTACTGTCGAAGCCACAATTGATAAAATAGACACAAAAAGACCATGGTTTTTTAAGAAATGCTTGGATTGTAAGCTAAAACTCTCTGAACAATGGCCACATACTCAATGCAAGCAACCAGCATCTGAAGATGATTTAATTTACAGGTAAACTCCAACTTTTACATATATTTCTCCGATTATAAACAGATTATGCTAAACAACAATTCTTATAATTTTTCTGCAGCTATTGTTTCAGAGTAGAATTGTCCGATGGCACTGCCAACGTAACAATGACATGTTTCAGTAATGAAGCAAATTCAATCATACAAGATTGCAAAGAGCTACTTCGAACCATACCTAACAAAAATTCTTATGAATACCCGAAAGAACTACTTTCTCTACAAGGAAAGAAAAAAATCTTTCAGCTGCACTTTGATCCGGAAAGTACAAAGGAGCACCAAGTTTTCATCCTCAATACATGTTGGGTTACCACACCACAACTCACATCAGGAACTTCTGCCACTAATGAAACTGCCATCAGTTATTCCGCAGAAGTTACACAGAAAACAGTTGCTGCAGCTCCAATACCAGAACCAATGAGAGCAGTTCAGATCAAGGAAAGTGAGGGTTCAACACCGACAAAAGAACCAGACGAATGTCCAACAGAAGTCGACGCACCAGCAACGATTACCATTTCACAAAGCAGCACACCTGGAACACTTAAACACAAAGACGGTGATACAACACCGCCACCAGGACATACATCTCTGTTGGAAACATCAAAAGGCAAAAAAGAAACGGCCAGAAAAAGTACAAGGAGGGCTCTTTTCACAGAAATTGAAGATGCAAGCACAGCAACACCTCAAAAGGAAACGAAGAAAGAAGACTAATGAAGAGTATGTTGCAAATGACAAATGCAACAAGGAATCGCAAATCATCTATCTGTAATAGACTATCACTTAAAAGCAGCTGCCTATGTAAATATTTATGACTCCTACTTAGTACCAGCCATCTAAGCAAGAGTGTCCTCTGAAACAATTACATTGATCTCTATTTTGTTCATGGCATGTACCCTATAACTTTGCCACTGATTAACAACTCTTGCTTTTTGGTACAATCTTTACTCTTTTTATCAATTACATGTTTCATGCAATCAACATATCACTAGATAACTAGCTCTAAGTTATAACTGGCAAACGCAAAAGAATATTGGCCACTATCTACATATACTCAAAAACAATTTTATTCATAAGTACCACAACTTACATACATAACATAACCTACAACCACTTTCACTGACAACATAACTTAAAACTTAGATGACCTTCTGCTGATACACACAAGAAACTAAAAGATGCCAGAAACCTACATAGACTTCTGCTAACACACAAACTACATAAAATAGCGTCTTCCATACACCGCAGCAAATCACATCAAAGAAACTGTTCCATTATCGCCACATGCCTGCGCTTCTCTTCCCCTGCGTCACGTGCCAAGACCAAAACAGAATTAAGAGCAGCGAAAATACGCCCATCCTTGCGCTGCGCCTCCCTCATGCATTGCATTCCATTACTAGAGACAAGACCAAACAGGCTAAAAGCTTGCCCCTCTTGAAGTAGTTCTAGACGTTTCTGCATTCTGCTAGCTACAACTTTACATTCTTCAACGAGAAGTTCAACAAAGCTTTCATTCTCAACCATTTCTTGCATGAGTAAAAAATGAAAACAAATTTCCAACCTATCGGAATTGCATTCCTCTTTCAAATCATTAAAATTAGGAGTGTCTGCCATTCTGTCTTGCAATTTTTTTTAGCCCAGCTAAAAATATACAAGTGAAGATAACAGCCACACTTTTACTCCTTATATAGGCAATGTGTTTAACTAATAACAGTGAAACCAACGAAACTAAAACAGTTTCCTTTTTTCCTATGTTTCACATGTAATACAGTAATTAAAAAAATTGCATGAATCTAAGCTCTACTACCAAAAAAATGGCAAATCTCTACCTACCTAAAATTCTGAATAAAATGATAATACTAAACCAAAATAACATGTAAAAAATATGCACAGTCAATAGTAAACAAATGGTAACAAATCCATGTGTTCAGTTACGTTGTTTCTCATGTCTGAAGTACAATAGACATCACCAAGATTCGATAAGCAAAACCTATATACCAATGCATAATAACCAATTGAGCCTTTCAATTTTGCATATCGAATACTGTATAACTAATAATCAAGCAAGAGACATACAATCCATAATAAACCGTACTTCTATAAATAACACCTTGCAAGGTGAATTCTTACATAGAAAATATTGTAGCAGTACAAAGGTTGCCTAATGGTTATACAAAAAAAAGCATAAACCTTTGCATCATATTTCATATTAAAGATCACTAACCCATACCACAAACACTAACACCCATACATTCACCCAGGGACCAAAAAATTACCACCTAAAAGAAGCATCAGCAGTCACTCAAACCAGAAAAGATTGATCTTTTTTTCTTCCCTTCTTTTGCGAGCCACATCCATAACCTTGATTAACCCATCCAGTACTTTTTTCTCTCTTTTCAAAGTCACTTTCAGCCGGTCCAAACCTATGTCCCCATTCTCATATAAAGGTAGAAAGCCCTCTCCTTCTTCAACCAACTCCTCCAACCATTTAACCTTCGCAGCTAATTCATCCCGCTTCTCCCCCAGTACCATTAACAGCTGATCATTCTCAACGTCATCTTGGGTGAATGCCGCATTCAAACAATCATCAAGTTCATTGGAATCGGCAGCGATCTTTAGCCGTTGGAAATTAGGTGTGCGTGCAAGTGCGTACGCGGATGTTCTGGGTACTGATGCCATCGTATAACCAACGGATTGAAAAAACACACTTAAGATGGAAGAAAATATAATTAGGGTTTTTTTGGCAATGAAATAAAGTAAACCCTACCCCTCTTTTTATTAGCGAAATGGGGAAAACAAAACGGCCAAAACGGACCCTACAAAAATTACAAACGTTTAAAAAAAAATTATACACCTATATATTTCAAATAATTATTTATCTAAATACCTAAAATAATTAAAAAAAAAAAAAAAAAAAAAAAAAAAAAACAATATATATACCAAAATAAACCATAAATGTTTTAATGTACATATGTATGAAAAAAATTATTTTCTCAAATTATTTACTAAAATTTTATACGCATTAAAAAAAAGAATCCATGGATAAAAGAAACGAAACATATTAAGTATAGAATGCATTGTAAACAATAGTACAAAACGACTACATAAAACCACGATACAATCTTAAAACAACGATACAATCATTAAAACGTTATCATACTTAAAGATGCCACCTTTTTAGCCGCCAAAATACTATGCTTTTAAACCCGCTCGCCCGCAACGCGGCGATCACATGACACTTCGAGAACCCCTTTTCATGACCGACTCACTAAATCTAGTTACACGATTATGTGATGGTGATAAAGGACGAGAAAATAGCCATGCAAGTATGAGATAAAGAGACATAGATTCGATAATTCTTTGGTGTGGGTGAAGTGCGATACGAGTTTCATTGTTTGTTTATGGGTTGACATAATCATTTTCCATCAATGAATGACTTGATATGTGTTTCTTATTATCTTTTGCCATGCTTATTAATTATTGGTATTATGATATATGTGTTTGCTTATGTCATGCTTGTGCTTCTAATATTTTTCTTGCAAGAATTCCAATCCTCGAACCCTTGGTGCCATCAAACAAGGGGGAGCATACATCAAGGGGGAGCTTTCTTTCTATTGGCTTAAACCTTTTTGATTTTACAAAAAGGGGGAGAAGTGAATATAAACTCACTAAATACTTGTCTAAAAATTAATTTTTGGATTTAACGAGTTTAGGTTTTGTAATCATCAAAAAGAGGGAGATTGTTGATATAAATAAATGACTAAAAACGTTATTCATATCTTTCGATATCTCTTTGTTTTGATAATCACAAAACGAAAACTAATCAAACCAAAGATTATGACATAAACAAGTATTTAGTAGTAAATAATCATTTTTACCTATTAATCACTTAAGGTATGAATAAACAAAGTGTCTAAGGGATTATAAGATCAAAGGAACATTTTTTGTTAATCACTAGATATTTATAAAATGTCACAAAACATTTTATACCTTTTGTAAAACATTTTTGGAATTAAAAGAATATGTTTAATTCATTACATATTTGTGAATTCAAATTTTCAACCAAAAATGGCAAATCTAATCCAGAAAAATTCTCCTCACAAAAGGACAAGAAAATCCAACGTTCAGGAGGGCGGCCCCCTTAATTTTACTAGGCGGCCCCCTTAATCATTAAGGGGACTGCCCCCTAATTAAGGGGACCGGCACGCTCCAGAACAGTATTTTTTGGCCCTATAAATATTGGATCATTCCACATATTTTTCTCACCTTTTTGCACTAAAAACTTTCTGATCTAAACATCCTTCTTCATCCTCAAAAAATCCTTTGATCTTATATACTTTGATCTTTGTTTCAAAGTGATTCAAGCCTCAACACTCAAGTGCAAAGAGAAGAATACTTCTACTAGAAGTATTACAACTTAGTATCATCTTACTATCTAAGTTGTTGGTTTGTTTCATCTTGTTGATATTTCATATTTTTGGAGAATAATGTGTATGTATTAGTTTGCTAGATTTAGTTGTAGAATCTAGAATTGTTGTAAGTGTGTAGTGGAAGTTGAAGTGAAGAAGTAGTGTTGGATAATAGTGAAGATAGGAGAGAGTGGCAATAGTGACTAGTAGTGAAGAAAGTGAAGCTTTCAAGTGGAGAAGACTTGAAGACATTAGTAGATTAAAGTTATGAAGACTCTAGTGGCTTGAAGGTGCAAAGATATTATTGGTTTCAAGTTGTGAAGACATTGGTGCATAAAAGTTGTGAAGTTGCAAGACATTGAAGTCGCGAAGAATTTTGTGAAGGCGTGAAGATACTCGTGGTGTGAAGACATATTGAAGAAGTCAAAGGTGTGAAGAAGTTGTGGTGTGTTATTTGGTGTGAGATTAGTTCTAGCTACGATTAGAACTTGACATCTTGCTTTGTGTCATTAATTGGTGTAAGCATTTGGTGTGTACGGTTTTCTCCGCCATAAGGGAGGTTATTGACTTAGTGAAGAAAACTCTCGAGTTCGGTGCTCGGGGAGTGGAGTAGGGTAAGGAAGGTGTCCTTGTAGCCGAACCACTATAAATCCTTTGTCTCTCGGTTTGATCTTTCCATCTCTCAATCTTTACTTGTTTACTTACTTGCTTCTCGTACATTATTATTATTGTGTGTTGTGCATATATTGGTTTCACATAAAGATCAAACTAGGTTCCATTTAAAACATTAATTCTACATTAGTAAATTAAAAGTATATACAATCATTAAAACACATATACATATATAAATACAAACTTACATTTAAGTGAGATATATGAAATTATAATTTTTATTCAACACTTTAAATAAGTAGTATCTATGTGACATATGTGAATTAATTTGTATCTATACTTTAGCTTCAAAGGTTTTTACAAATTACCATCAATTCTTTGAAAGCAAACTTTTATTAAACGAAAAAGACGCAAAACTATTTAACCCCCCCCCCCCCCCTTCTAGTTTTCCACATAATCGTTTCATATCTATTTTTGATGATTTTATTTTATGTTGTATATTTGTATTACGATCGAGTTAGTTAGTTAGTTATAGAGGTGAGTATACGGTAGTCTGGTAGAGTTCTTTTTACAAGTAGTTATTTTTAAAGCATAAAGTTATTTTTACAAGTAGTTAAATGACATGTGATGTAGGCATAAAGTTATTTATAAGTAGTTAAATCACATGTGATTTAACTTATAATTACAAGTAGTTTATGTTTTCTTTCAAATATGTCAATTGTTTTATGCAGGTCTTGTAGAATCTAAAACAACATCTTCCCAAAATCGTAAAAAGTAACAACTGAAAAGAATCCTAAACCATCCATACTGGTCAGTGAAGCAAGTGTAGTTGCTAAACACCTTCCCCTGAACCACCCAAACAGTCGAGATTTACTAAGATTTTGGTTCGTCGTGGCTCTCCTTCAAAAGATGTTCCTTCTAAAAGGAAACAGGCTAATGTCGAGAAACAATGTAAAGGAGTTAAATCAAAAGCAAATGTTGGTCCTATTTCTAAGAGGTCTAAGAAGCAGCCTCAACAACTGTTTTGTGATTTACTGTAAGTAGCAGTTGGATAATGAATTGACTATTTAAATTTTGTTGTTATATGAAAAGTTGTGTGTAGTTATGGTCTAGTATTTAGTGGATTTGTAGTAAATGGAAATATGAAGTCTATTTCGTTAATTTTAGCATCTATGTAACTGTGTTTGCGAACTGACTTGGTTACATTACCAAGTTTTCGGAAATGAATGATAGATTCTTTTTAATGTTGCAAGTGATTTGGCGCAACAACTAAAATATATGTAAGGTTGGAGTTTGTTTTAATAAGATTTGTCAAAAATGACATGTTATTTTTTAAAAATGCAGGTAAAATCACATGTGATTTAGGGTAAAATCACATGTGATTTACCCCGAATCACATGTGATTCGTGGTATACTCATGTGATTTGCTTCAAATCACATGTGATTTACCCCGAATCACATATGATTAGTGGTATACCCATGTGATTTGCTTCAAATCACGTGTGATTTCTAGAATTGCAAATTCTAGCATCTAAACATATTAAATAACACATGACTTACTGCAAATCACAAGTGATTTCACTATACACCTCAAAACTAAACTAATTTAAAAAAATCACAAATGATTTACAGGTGCTGAGAATCACAAGTTATTTGCCATGAAAATCATAAGTGATTTACATGTGTATCTATGTTTATAACATTTTCTAAACAAACTTGTAATTGTATCAGAAAACTTTGAACAAACTTTAAAAACTTGGAAAATTGGAGTCCAATTAAAGTCCTTATTCAATTAAAAATCCACGTATCAAATATTTTAAATGGAGTAACAATTCGCGTCTAAGTTTTAACTGAAGTAGCAATCCACGACAACATAAATGAATGAAAACTTAAAAGTAATTATAAAGTAAAAAAACATCGGTTTGCATCAGCTATTATTCATCGCTTGTGCAACCACTTGTACAACCTCTTTTGCTTTTGCCTTTTGATTTACCAGACAAGTCTTTTTGATATGAGTGTTAATATACTCTCCACATACCCCACATTTCCTCTTTGGCTTCAAACTAGCGGTAACTGCTTTCTCTTTGCACTCTTCCTACGTTATGCCCTTGTACCATATTTGTTTCTAGCTCTTGACAATGCCCACCTGATTCTTTCTTGTAATATGCTCAGCAAATTCATCCAACTTTCCTTCATTATTGCTCAAACTATGTAGGAAATCGTCCACTAAACAAGTTGCCTCATCTGTCAGTTTATGTATTGCTTCATTCTTTTCGACATATTTGTTCCATGTTAGGTTACCAATATGGTGATCCTCTAGGTGTCTCACTATGGATGACTAAACTTAGTTTCGGTGTTGTCATAGCATCTGTAATTGTATATAAGAATTTTGTTTAAGACGCATTCCTTCAAACACATAATTATTGAGATTTTAAAAATTCACATTTATTCATGCAAAATCACATGTGATTGTGATACTTGGAGTTGTAAATCACATGTGATCGTGTTACTTGCATCTTTAATACCAAACTCTAAACATATCCAAATCACATATGATTTACTCATTTTAAATATAAACATAATCACATGTGATTTCACAATATACTTCATAATAACACATTAAAAATCAAGACAAACAATATTAAGCAAATCACATATGATTTACCTCTAATAGGTTATGATTCTTCATTTTCATCATTTGTTTCAACACTTTTAAGATCTTCTTCAACCAGAATCTAAACTCATTCCAGCATCATTAACATTCATACCTCGGATGCCTTCTTCAACATTCCAAATTCGTTCAACATAATCAACATTCATACATTGGGTATCTTCTTCAACACTCCTAGCTTGTTCAATTTCTTCGTTATTATCTATAGCCTTGATGATTTTAATGATTTTCAAGTTTTGATTGTGCGTAATTGAACGAGTTGGAATGAATTTGAACGGTCTAGAATGATTTTGATGATGTTTGATCGGATTTGAATGGATTTGATGATTTTCGAGCGGATTTGATGATTAAATCTATTGTAGTTGAATGAGATTTGAACTAATTTGACGATGAATGATGAATTTAATAGATGAATTTGATGTTTAACTGATTTTTCATGTGTTTGTTTATGCAGAGAATTTTTTTTAACAATATTTTGTTGAAGATCGTGGTGATCTGATGCAACAAGGGGAGAAAAGGGGGAAAACGCTTTTATGTTGGACCAAATTACCCCTCTAGTGCGAATCTGAGATTTAGTTAGGGCCTTTGGATGAAAGTGAATTGGTTGGTTGAGATCTAACCATATGATCTTTGATAAATGGTTGGTCTTTGTAGATCTCACCTCATCCAATATAATACCAAATACAATACATAATAGTTCGCTTTTTTCATTAGACGTCGCTTAAAGTGGTAAAAAAATTTAAAAAATAAATAAATAATAATAAATAAAAAATAAAAAATAAAAATCCATCAAATGTCGCAAATCCAGTGCAAAACTTTCTCTGTTGAACATGTTAAGGGTTAGAGTGTTTTTAGGAACGGATCGTTAGGCTTTGATACAATATTAATTTTGATAAATTTCCCTTTAATCATTCATTAAACAATAACCAAACATATATAAAATCAGTAGCTTGAGCAATACTTTGGCAAAACATTGGACCAATCCCACGCCACACATAAGAGCCTAGCAATCGAATAACAATAACGACTACTAAATATAATACACTAAAGGGAAGTGATACTTACACCACTTTTTTTGATGCACACACCACAATTATGCATATAACATGTTGTAACATGTGCATTAATGATGTAACATTGTGGTGTGTGCATCAAAAAAAGTTGTGTAAGTATCACTTCCCATGCATAATAACAACATTATAGTTATGTTTTTACAAAAGCGTTTGTTGTATTTGACCGAGTAAGCAAGACTCCACCCTCAAGTTGTATTTGCCGGCTACCGACAAACTGTTGGCCGCTAGATTTCCTTTAATTGGTTATAAATCTAAGTGATTAACCATCAAGATTGATCACAAATTGTTTTAAAAACCAGTGAACAAATCATGTTAGCCATTATTTTTTAACAAAAAAATATAAAATAATAATAATAATAATAACAACAACACTTGCTACTTTTTTTCTTAAAAATAAAATATTTTTCGTACGGTAAATTGTTAAGCGACAAAAAATACACTATCACGACAAGAATTTTTTATCTCTCAGTAGAGGGCAATTTCATATATTTTCGATGAACTTTTTTTTTTTAGTTTATTTTTGAAGTGTTGAATTTTATGCCTTGAAAAATCGCATTTGATTTGTTCTTTTAAAAATCGGATGTGATTTAATGAATCACATGTGATTTTTAAAATAACAAATCAACTCTACTTTTACAAATCACATATTATTTTTCATGACCTATAATAATAATAATAATAATAATAATAATAATAATAATAATAATAATAATAATAATAATAATAATAATAATAATTCGCTTTTCATTCTCTTTTTTCGAAGAACTTGAGAAGGATGCAGTGACCTTACTAAAACGTATCCGAAGATTCTCGATAACTCAAGAAATTGGAGCACGTGTTGCTGCTCATATTTTAAGTATGATTACTTCGCTATTGCTAGAAGAGTGGAGGCCAAGTCAATATCTCGGCTCCCTTCTAATTTCTTGTAAATCCTACAATTTCTCTAATAAACTGATGTTAATAATAATAATAATAATAATAATAATAATAATAATAATAATAATAATAATAATAATAATAATAATAATAATAAAGTTCATCGAAAGTGAATAGTAGTGCCCCTCCGTAGAACGATTATTTACTCTCGTCACGATAGTATGATTCGCTTCAAGTAACGATTAACAATTTCCGAGATATATAATTTTAAAAAAAATTGATAAAAGTGAGTTATTTACTTTGATTAAACATCAAAATGAATGGGTAGGATTTATTTATTGGATCTTATATCTAATAAAAATTTTGTAATCAATATTGAACTTTTCTCTGACTATTGGTGTCACATGACACTTCGAGAACCCTTTTCATGACCGACTCACTAAATCTAGTTACACGATTATGTGATGGTGATAAAGGACGAGAAAATAGCCATGCAAGTATGAGATAAAGAGACATAGATTCGATAATTCTTTGGTGTGGGTGAAGTGCGATACGAGTTTCATTGTTTGTTTATGGAGAAAATGTCTGTTTAGGACTAGGTTTGCATAATTTGAGATTTGAAGGATCGGATTTACGTTAAAAACATGTTACTAAATTGGCTATTTCGTAAACTAGTATTATGTGACCATGTTGATAATAGTTAACTTTCATCATGAATTCATGTTATGATAACTTATGACGTACGGTGCAGGGCAAATGTTCTAAAAAAGTACTATACTCTTCGCAATTTGTTTTTTTTTTTGGTAGTGAGCAAAAATTGTTGCTCTTCGGTACATTTTTCTCATTTTTTTTTTAAATATTTTATAGGTACTGAAAACTTGTGATGATCATTTTACCCAATAAATTTACGAAAATTGCATCTACCATCTTTAAGGGTAAATTATGTAAATTGTACTTCTGGTTTAGCGAATATTGCTTCCACCGCCCGTAAACTATTTTTTTTATCCACTTCTTATGGTTTTGACCCGTTACGTTTTCGTCCGTCTACATTGTTTTGGTCCATTTTTATATGTTTTCATCTATTTTTATACGTTCTCGTCAGTTTTTTTTACGTTTCATCAATTTTTATACGTTTTTATCTATTTTTATAGGTTTTCATTCATTTTCTTAGGTTTTCATAAATTTTTATCTGTTAACATCTGGTTTTATACCTTTTCGTCTACTTTTATTCATCCGTTTTTATACGTTTTCATCTGATTTTATACGTTTTCACATGTGACAAAAAAATTCAGAATTTTTTTTCACATGTGACGAAAAAAACAGTTCTAAAGAATATTTCCGAAAAAAAGTTTTTCGATAAATAAATTCCGGAAAAAAAATATTTGAAAAAGAATTTCGAAAAAGAAAAATTGGTAAAAAAATTCCAAAAAAAAGTTTTTGGACAAAGAAAATTCAAAAATAAAAATTTTGAAAAAGAATTCCGAAAAAAAATTGGAAAAAAAATTGGAAAAAAAAATCCGAAAAAAGAAAATCCAAAAAAATTCCTAAATTTTTTTGAAGGGACCATTTATGTAATTTACCTTATGTACGGTAGATGCAATTTTCGATAACTCACATGGACCATTTATGTAATTTGAAAGAGTAAAATGATCATCACTAGACATGAGTAATCCCTAAATGTTTTAAAAACGAAAAAACGCTTATTGGTGTAAAAAAATTTATTCGCTACCTAGAAAAACAAATTATGCCAAGTACAAGTATAATACTTTTTTTTTTTTATTTTTTTTTTATTTTTTTTTTTTTTTAATATTTGCCCTTTTATTAATTAAATCCTTTTCTATTTCTATGAGGAAAATAGGCCCGTATCAATGTTGACACTTTTCATCCAAAGAAACGTTTTCTGCTAAATAATATAAAAAAGATACGTTTTACTTTTTATAGTATATTACCAATGGCTGTAAATTAAGTAATACATAAGTCCTATTCGTATCGTTTTCTTCTATCTTATTGGGTGGGATTGGAAATATGATGTGGGTGATTAAGAACCCATCAACTATAAACCAAATAAACTACGCGAGTCAAAAACCACAGCATTTTCCCCGCGTTGTTTGAACGCACACATCAATCATAGCACTATGAAATCCATTAGGAATAACATACGCTCTTTAGCCCTCTATATATTAACTTAACCATAAGTCACAAACTCAATACAAACCAATATAAGAAATATAAAACCAAAAAAAAATGAGTGTGGAGTTGTTAGATGGTGCCATAATCCTCGGCTTTGTAGAAGACGACGAAGCATTTAATGGTTCGGTTCAAGACCGTTTTGCTAACTTAGATACAAACCATGATGGTCTCCTTTCGTATTCAGAGATGCTAAAAGAGTTAAAAACACTAAGAATGATTGAAACACATTTTGGAATTGATCTGAAAACCGATCCTGAAGAGTTGTCCCAAGTCTATGATTCCTTGTTTGTGCAATTTGATCGTGATTCAAATGGAACGGTTGATTTGGAAGAGTTCAAAGCCGAGACCAAGAGAATGATGCTTGATATGGCTAACGATCTTGGCTTCTTGCCTGTTCAAATGATTCTTGATGAAGATAGTTTTCTAAAAAAAGCCGTCGATAGGGACCTTATGAAGTTGAAGTTCGGTGTATCGTCTTAGCATCTTTATTCGACTAATCCCGCATCATGTATGGTTATGTACTTATGTACTTGGTGAAAAGAAGTAAAGTTTATAGCATCAACTATCAAGAATGTCGTGTAACTTAATAACAACTTGTTCCTTTTTGTAACTTTTAAAAAGTAATGGAAGTTGTCTTTGTAACGTACACCGGTATTTATTTATTTATTTTTATATTTTTTAAACTGTAAATATTCACAATCTAAATCACTTATCTCACAAATTCTATTTCGCATTTCTCCAACAAGACTTAACCCATAATATCTCACAAATTCTATGTGTTTCATTTAAAATAGAGAACAAAACCTTAGAAATATATAATCATCTTATGAGATGTTATATTGGTTTATACTTTCTCAGTGTAGCTAAAATCATAAATCAAGACAACTTTGCTGAGAGTTGCAAGAAAAAAGACCGTTGTTTTTTGTTATACAGAAGTACTTTTTTTTTTTTTTTTTTTTTTTTTTTTTTTTTTTTTGCAATTTTGAAATTATACGGTAGCAATTCTTTTGTCAATAATACAAGAATGTTGAAACTCAAAACATGCAATATCTTATAACACCAAATACAATACATAATAGTTCGAAATACCAAAAACATAAATATCCAAATTCCCAAGCATGTAAATGTTCAGAATACTAAATACATAAATCATATTAGAACCTGTTTAATCATGTTGCATTAACTATTGTGCAATCTGATATCTTAAATCAGTCATATATTGTCGGTTGGGATGCATTCCGTTGTGGCTATGAAAATATAAGCTCAAATCTTATAATTTGTCTTAAAATTTTCCGGTGTATTGCTTATATAAATGACATGACAAGCGTTTAATGGTTTCCCATCGTATGTATGAAAATGAGGGAAGTATGTGTATGTTACATAGATAAAATATACGGATGTGTTATAGGAACCCTCCCCATATTGTCACATCAATAGGTTTTAGTCAAACCGTATAACCCGCGATGCACATCGTATAAGCCGTTGATGCACCTAATGATTGGATACCCTCCCTATAGGAGGGTGTGGATAACTTGTCCCAAAATATATTATCACCAAAAATATAGAGTAAATTACACTGTTCATTCCTATACTTTACCCAGATTTCATACGACATCCAAAAACGCGAATATTTTCATTTTTGATCCAGAATAAGTTTTTTATTTCGCCGCTAGTCCAAAATCCTGACGGTCGTTAGATTTTCCAGTTATCTTGGTCACATGCCAGACACATGAGGGTAGGTTGATCTTTTCATTGTTTTTGTCCTTTAATTGATTTTTTTATTTTCACTTTTTTGTCTTTTTATAAATTTCTTTTTATCCTTTTAATAATGGGTCCCACCACCACTACCAATCACATAATAATATCTAACCCAAACACCTCCTTGTACATTACCACTCTTCTTCAACCTCTATCCATCCTCACCACTAAGGGTGTCATTCGGGTCAACCCGACCCGATAAGTCTCTATCGGGTCGGGTCTATCGGGTTTTCGACAAATAAAAATTAACCCGCAACCCGATCCGATAAGGAATCGGGTTATCAGGTTCGGGTCTATCGGGTTATCGGGTCTATCGGGTTCGGGTTATCGGGTTCGGGTTATCGGGTTATCGGGTCAAGTTCAAAAATTATAAAACTTTTAATGGGTTATTATAGCTTATCGGGTTATCGGGTCAACCCGATAACCCGATAACGAAATAATTAAGACCCGCAACCCGACCCTATAAGGCTATCGGGTTTATCGGGTTGACCCGATAACCCGATAAGGTATATTGGACCCGAATCAACCCGACCCTATAAGGCCTTATCGGGTTCGGGTCGGGTCGGGTCGACCCATATGACACCCCTACTCACCACTATCACCACCGTTACGCACCACCACCATCTCCGTCACCATTAAATATTTATTTTACTCTACATATTATTATGAAATCATATTTCTTTATGCAATTCCTTTTGCCATCCACATATGGAAATAGATCGCTGTGGTCAATCTGTTCGTAATTCCTCTTGCTATTCACATACCTCTTTATGAAAATCAAGGATAAGTTTCTCTCGAGTAGCTTCAAATCAAGCATGTGAATAGGGAGTGCCATAGGAAATATTTAAAGAAAAAGACTATTCGAATAGGGAGTGCCATAGGAAATATTTAAATATTTAAACAAATATATTAAAAGTTTGTGCCATAAGAAGTATTCATAAAGAAGTGTATATCTAAACTCTCTGGCTGCAAAATTTTTTGAACCATGTGAAAGAAAAATATTATTCTAAGTATTTTGTCTTTTTGAAGCACTTGGAATATTAATATGTTGACATTACAAGAATTTATTCTTTCGAAATTTATTATTTTCAAAATTCATTCTACCAAAATTTATTATTTTCAAAAACCAACCACCACCACTGCTGGCCGTACCAACGTCGGCGTGGCCATCACCCGTACCAAAATTCGTGGTGGTGTATCTAGTCGTAAAGCACCAAAAACCAACACCATTAGTCGCGGATCTAGCCGGATTTAGTGCTGGTAGCGATAGGTGTTCTGTGGTGGTGATGTCATGGATTTAGCCGGATCTAGCCGAAAACCAACACCACGAATCGTAAATCTAGCCAGATCTATTGGTGGTGGCGATAGGGGTTTCGTGGTGGTGATTATAAAAGTGTTTGTTTGATTTTGTAGAAGTGTTTTAGTTTTTGATAAAGATGAAGTTTTACTTTTGTTGTGTGTATATTTGATTGTGAAATATGAAAGGAGTGAGTTAAGAAGCAGAAGAAGTATAAGTCCATTCAAGAACATCATATAAATTAACACAAGAGTTATTTGGTTTATGTTGTTATGGTTGCAAACTTGTTTGTTTTCGTGGTGATTGATGTTAGTTTAGATTTGGTTTTGGTTTTGATGATTTGATTTTGGTTTTCATATTTTGTGGGTTTTGAACTTTTGATGATTTATGTGTTTTGCAGAAAGAGTTTCGACAAAATATGGTATTCTTGATGTAAAAAAATAGATTTTTGAGATGATGCATTTTTTGTTTGTACATACTAAAAAGATAAGAAATGAGGTTAATTATTTTTGGGTTTGTGATGGGTGACGTGGTGACAATGGTAAGGAGGGATGGAGGTTGAAGAAGAGTGGTGAATAAGGTTAGGTTAGATATTTTGTGTTAGTGGTGATGGTGGGATCCATTTATATGATGGACAAAAAAATTAACAAGACAAAAAAGTGTAAAAAAAAATAATAATAAAAAAAAAAAATCAATTAAAGGACAAAAACAGTGAAAAGACCAACATGCCCTCATGTGCATCCTTATGTGCCGGACATGTGACCAAGATAACTGGATATCTAATGACCGTCAGGATTTTAGACTAGCAGCGTAATAAAAAACTTATTCTGGATCAAAAACGAAAATATTCGCGTTTTTGGATATCGTATGAAATCTGGGTAAAGTATAGGGATGAACAGTTTAATTTACTCAAAAATATAAAGAAGCCAATCTATGTCATACTATGGACAACTCTGATAGCCACATAGAAAGACGTACTACTACAATAGAGTTTATACAAACAAACATACACACAACTATCATTCATACTATACAACTATATCTTAACCATTACAACATTCACTGCTTTTGGCGAGGCCAATTCAACTCTTTCAGTGGGGACATCTCCCCGCCAAAACCTTTCGGCGGGGACATGTCCCCTCCGAAAGTGCCTCATCAAAACCCCTTCACTGTAAACTTTCGGCGGGGACGGACTGACTTTTTGGCGGGGACACGTGGGACCCACACTGCCAGCGTGAACAATTTGGTCTGGTCAAACAATGCCAGCGTGGCAAACTTTCAGCGGGGACACGTCCTCGCCAAAAGTATTATTCACTGTTATAATTAGTGCCTTAAACCTTAATTTAACTAATAATTCATGTGCTTTTGGCGGGGACATGTTCTCGCTAAAAGTAGTATTCAATGTTACAATTAGTGCCATAAACATTAAATAAATTAATAATTCACATCTTTTGGTGGGGACGTGTCCCCGCTAAAAGTGGTATCCACGGACATTGGGTCATACTTTTGGCAGGGACATGTCCCCGCTAAAAGCATGTGACTCATTTTGCAGCAAATTGCTGCAAAATGGATAATTTTCAGATTTTTTCTGGAATTTTTCCGGAAAAAATCTACAAATTTACAACCTGCATATACACTAATTATAGCACCACAAGAAACTCAAATCACAAATTCGCAAAACATGATATCATACATATCCAAATTCGCTAAAAATTAACATAATCATGTGTTTGTATCAAAATTCGCCAAAAACGGTTCAAAAATCGTTATCAGATGATCATTACATAAGCTAGCTATCCGCCAAACGCTACAAAACTATACGCGGGAACAATGTAGCGGGAATCCTAACACATAAACTACATAAACACATATTAATCCATGTAAATCTCCACAAATTTGTCCATAACCCCAAAATAAATATAAACCGACCCAAACAACGCATACGCTACTCCTGAGTCCCCCCCACTCCCCCCACTCCACCCACTAGCCCCACTCCCCTCCTAGGTACCTCTAGACTCACCTGCTGAAGCCTCCTGGGATATCGATGTCGTCGCCTGAGTCGCTAGCTCCTCGGGGAAACCCGACTGTGTCTTAGCCCACCCCAACAACATATCAATCAGTGTCCTTTGCTGGGACATCTCCTGGGTTTGCTTCTGAATAGTTTCATGGAGCGAGGACGAGGAGGCTTGATCACGAGCTCGTGCGGCATTGAGGGTCATCTGACGACCACCGCCGAGTAAGACTGGACCTATGCCAGGAATGTGTAACACCCCTATTTTTCACTAATCGCAACGGATTAAGTGTTTGTGGTATTACCTCATGGAAACAAAGACAAAGATAATAGAAAACAACTCGAAAAGAGACGTTTTAGAAAAAGGTGTTGTCATTCTTTTATTCATCAGAGTTTTTACAGTAAAAGATATTCTTTTACCAAAAGAGAGGTCCCTTAAGATACGTTTTAAGGCAAAACAGATGAATGATAATGTAGGACAGATAATATGTATGATTCATGTGATTCAGGAGGTCGAGGTTGATCAAAATAGATGATATCCATGTTTAGTTTTAGAGAGATAAAGTAGAGAGAGGGTGAAGAAAAAGGAAGTTTATTATCAATGAAAGAACAATTACACAATTTCTCACACCCCTCATGGAGAGTCATGAGAGGTATTTATAGGCTCATCACACTACATGTTTGCCTAATCTACATAAGTAGTCCCTAAGGACACCACATGCTACATATCTAGTCCATTTCACTTGTGTGACGTTATCTTTATAAAAAAACGAGGCTAACAATCTCCCTCCAAGATATCGTCACACGTGAATGGTTACATGAGACCTATAAATACATAAACAATGTAAATTACAACAATAATAAACTATGTTGACGTTGTTGAAGCGCAGAATCTCTGTAATCTAGATATTGAGGCAGACTTGAAGTTCTTCTCATCCGACGATCTCAGCATTTTATCTTTGGCACTGACGGCACTGATTTATGTAGCTCTAAACTTCAACTGTAATGGTCTAGTTAGGTTGTTACTCCCTCCTAACTAGTGAGCCTTTTACTCTCATCTGCTCCCTCGTGAACTGACAACACTTTTCCATCACGTAGCGGATAAAGTAGATTCAAAAGTGTAGCACCATGGTTGTCGTTCTCGGAGCATCATAGCAACATAACTCACATAACATTGCATCCAAGTTAGTAATAAGCCCTGATGTACACACACTACTTCTCCATTCAAGATGTTAAGCACAATTTTCTCAGTCACACTACAAGAAAAACGGGTATTTAGGAGGGTGAAAAACTGTGCCAAATACTCAAAAAGCCGTGCCAAATGTTGTTTGGCACGGTTTTGGCTTCGTCCTAAATATGAGGGTGCCAAATACATTTAGGTCGGGTTAAAACCGTGCTAAATAGTATTTGGCACGGTCCATGGGACGGTTTACCTTTATGGTGCCATGAGTGAGGTATTTGGCACAGCTCACAATATTCCGTTCCAGAATGGGCATTTGTCACACATTTATATCTCGTGCCAAATGTGTATTTGGTACGAATTTATCTCCCGTGCCGAAAGCATTTTAGTACAGTGTTTATTTACCGTGCCAAAATTTACTAGAACGATTTTATCTACCGTGACAAACGTATTCGGCACGGTTTTAGTTTTTTATGCCAAACATATTTGACACATTTTTATCCGCTTTCCAAAAAATATATATATATTTTTTGCACGCTTTTGTGTTCATTGTAAAACTCATTTGCACAGTTTACGTAATCATTGCTAACGTGTATTAGCACCAAGTTCTATTACAAATAGGTTTTAGTGCACTATTGTATCAATCAACCATCTCATATATGCGCAAATATAAGTTAATCGAAGCCAATAAATTGAACTCAAATGTTATTAATCATGCATAAAATCAAGTCAACATTGTCACTTATATACCATAAAGTAAAAACCAATAAGTCCAACATCCTTGTAAATCACGAACTTTAGAACAACAAATTTATAACTACAACTTCAAACTCAAAACCGAGATGGGTCAAATGGGTCTGATATCTCTTTTTGAGTCAAAAACTATTGAGAGAACTACATCTTCATTCTTTGTAATGAACTCCTCGATATCATTTTTGAAGCACAAATCTGCACATAAAAAAATAACAACTAAACAATTTTAACAAGTGCTCGTGGTGATTAGGTGTTGATCCGTTTTTTTTTTTTTTTTTTTTTTTTTTTTTTTTTTCTCCTTTAGCCACACCCAACACTTTCATAAATATTAATTGCGAACAGAGTGATGATCCAATATTTCACCTTCGACTTAATAAATTGATTTAATTCCTTGCTGCATAACATTAATAAGCCAACGTTGCGAGATTAATCACTTTAAAGGCAAACAAACATATTAATAGACATAAGGCATAACTTACGAGATCTCACTAATTCTTTCTCACGCATTGCGGGTTAAGGTTCATATTTGATCTCGTAATAGAATTCACTTTTTAAAATTGTTTATTTGTTGACAAAATAAATACGAGGTATGAATTCACTTTTTAAATACGATGAACCATAATACAAAATAAATACGAGGTATGAGATTAGAGAAATCATGGTTGGATCACTTACCTGGTTTGATAATAGGAGTGGAAAAGAATGACTACGAGAAAATTATAAACTATGTGTGATGCGTCTGCCGTCATTAAGAGCATGTAGGGTTGTGTTTTTAAATTGCAAATGCATATGAAAATTTTAAGGGACTAAAAGCCCGCTCACGTTTTTAAAATTTTTTAACAAACGCCAGCTAATATTGTGGAAATTTGAGAACTTGTTTTTTAAGATAATATTCCATGACAAAATTAGGAAAAAACAACATAAATATTAAAAAGTATTTAATGGCATAAAGTATAAATGTGAAATTGATTTTTTTTTCTTTTTCTTTTTGGCAAATACTAGTAACAACATATTAAAAAGGATCAAAATATCAAATAATCAATGTGATTAGAGGTGCGAATTAAGTTGACCCGGTTGGGTTTGGGTCATTCGGGTCGGGTCATTTCCGGTCAAGGCTCAAACATCATACCCGAACCCGACCTTGTTTAGAGCTCGGGTTCGAGTCTAGGTCATTTAAAAATTCTACAATTTTTTTTTTTTTTTTTTTTTTTTTTAACTTGAAATTTAAAATTATTCAGTTTTGGTCAATTAGCAAAGTATTCTTCATATTTGTAATAGATTTTGGTGTATTACAACTTCAGAGTGTAGTTACTTTGCTTTAACAAATTAACGAGCGTGTAACTTATAACAATATTTTTGTTAAAATATTAATTTGGACACTTGAATATTAATTTGGACAGTTGAATAACTTTCATACAAATAACATTATTGCCATATAAACCTTTAAAATCATTTCTATTTTAGCAATGACGTATATCATAAAAAAAATTAGAAATAAAAAAATCAAACTCGGGTCACTCGGATTGACCTGAACCCGACCCTGTTTAGAACTCGGATCATTCGTGTTGACTTGAATATAATTTTGAACCTGATTCACCCGACCCGAATAGTCATATTCGGGTTCGGGTCGGGTTTTATAACACTCCTACATGTGATAAAATTGAGGGGTTGCAAAATACCAACCTGCATGAAACTCTTGAAAACATTTGAACTACCACTTGACATTTTCCACTCGAAATTGCATACACACTTGAACTAAACATTTAGACTAACAACCTATCCATTTGAAATCGCACTTGAACTTACAATCTTGGAATTAGGACTTGAACTCACCTAAGCAATGATTAAAAAATAATAATAAATAAATAAATAAATAAATAAAAAACCTCAACTATAGCTCAAAACCAAGAATTACAACCATGATGGACAACCTTGAGAGGTAATCTTTGTTGAACTTGAACTTGGTGGACAAAATATTGAACCAAAATATGCGCCACTAAATGGCGATTTTTTTTAGTGGTTTATTTAAGAAACAACTAAGTTGACACACTAAAAATTAAAAGACGACGCGTTTTAAGTAATATAATAGATATTAATTCGATACATAGATTGATTACAGATATTAAAAGTTAATGACGAACGGCTACCGAATATTAGAGTAAATTAATAAAATCGATTATAAATTTAATTTGATGTCTAATAAAAGCAAAATAGTCAAAACATATGAAAAAAACAGTTTAAATTTGGTCACTGTTTCAAAGATGTTTCACATACATAAGAACTATAAATTGTTTACAAAAATCGACCCAAATACATATGTCTTTTGCATAACCTATAAAAATCGTTCTAAATACATAAGTATTTGGCACCAGCATTAGATAATGTTCTAAATGCATATAGGTATTTGGCACTGTTCGTACCAACTGTTCTAAATACATACGTATTTGGCACAAAAAACAGATAACGTTCCAAATACATATAAAAATTTGGCACCAGTGGTACCAACCGTCCCAAATACATAAATATTTGGCACAGATAACTCAAACCGTTCCAAATACACATGTATTTGGCACTATTATTAGAAATCATTCCAATCGCATACATATTTGGAACAGTTTCTTAATAACCGTCCCAAATACCTACTTTTTTGTCACGGTTACCCCATAAGTGCCAAATACGTATATTTGGCACCATTTTTTGACAGTTCCAAAAAGTTTCGTCCCAAAAACCCCTTTTTCTTGTAGTGTCAATCCAATCACTGAAGACGAAACACTACTTCTTATGGCATGTTCTTCTCCCTCCTGATTGTTGCGAGTTATCGGAATCATCATAATGTTGTGTACATGCCGTATAATCACCTTGTACTTGATTCAATTTAGAAGCCATAACACCTTGTTGAAGCATATTCTGTGAGTATATGTCGCAAAAATATACTCTCAATACTTTTCTTTCAAATCAACCTGTAATCAAACCTCCTTAGAATTCTCCAGCTAATAGTAATGACCACATATGGAGACAACCCGATATGACCAACTTGAAAATGAAGTAATCATCTCATCTTGTGACTTAATGCTTGTACGATAGATGTGACTTAATACCTATACTGAGCACTACAATGTAACTCCTTTAAGTATGAGGTTGCATGAAATATTCGCCACTTGAACAATCCACTACTTCGCGTGACACTGAGTACTACAACGTAACTCCTTTAAGTGATAGCTATACTGTGAGCACTACAACGTAACTCCTTTCATCAGTAATAACTAGATTGTCAAGACTGAATTTTTTATTTGCACAGACAAGTTATCCTCAAAAGTCGTGCATCCAACCACCCCTAGACTTTGAGATAAATAAGTACACTTTGTGAAATGCCACTTCAAAATCAAATCAATAATACCGTACAAAAACCCCATAGTCATTTTTGTCAAAGCATAACAATTCTAGCCGTGAAATTATGTATCCCCGTGAAAATTTATAATCCAAAATACCACTCATATATCAAAATTTTATATCCAAAAAATAAATTTTGGAATATATCTTTTGATAGTCCATGTTATTAGTTCCAACGTATGTCTAGTCTAATAAATATAGCAACTCCATCAGCCCAAGTGCAATAATAGATCCCATCAAACTGTTAGGCCCAAATTCAATCTATGAGCCCAAATCCACACATCACGGCATAACTGGTTACATTTATAACTTTTAATACCTGGCAGTGACCTAAACCTAATCAAATTCATCTTAAACAATCCGCCTACTCTCAACTACACGCTCCTCTCACCTGTATCGGATCTAAAAAAATAACGCATCTCATCTTTCTCATAATCAAAAATGAATCACAAACTCTTCTCATCCTCCATCCTATTATCAAACAATAGTCACTCTTTTTATATTTCATTTAAGCACAACACTAATCCAAATGCACCAACAACTATCATGTTTCTTCAGTTAGAACGAGAGCTCAAGGGGCGGCTTCAAGATCATTAGAAATGGTCTCGGGTAGGTTCATGTTTTTGTGATTATTGTTTTAATCGAACATGAGATGGAGGGTAACATAATTGTTATGCTTCCACTCTTATAGTTTCGAATAAATGAAAAGAAGCCAAGCTTCTCATAGGATATGTGATGAGGTGTGTTCAACAAAAAACATCTTTGAAAGAATGTGAAAAAGTTGAACAATCTGAGATCTATTTGTGTTTTTGATTTAATTCGAGTCATAGATGGTGAAATGGAGATGGGATTAGAATAGTTACTGTTGTCTCGGTTTTTCTTCTTTTTCATTTTCTTATCGTTTCTTGGCTTGGTGTTGCTCCTATGGTTGGCTGATGATGTGAATATAAACTGAAGTCACGAATGAGTCTTTGGTATTTTGTTTGGGTCGTGTCTTTCTACCTCATCTTACTCGATAAACATTCCATACTCGATAAATCTATGTTTAATGAGGTATAGTTTCCCTTAGTAGTGAACTAATAAAGTTCATTACTCGATAAACGATAAGGTAATGGGCTAACTCGCCAACAAATGAGGTTACTCGATGTTCCTTACTTGATAGACCAGTGAGCTAACTCGATAATCTTCAAGTGTTACTCGAAAAAACTCATACAATGAGTTGCTTACTCGATAACATTCAAACCTTACTCGGTAATCTTCAAAATTTCCCAGAAAAACCCAAAAAAACGAGACTCAAAATTTCATCTTATTGACTGTTTTGACCACATATTATTCACAGGAGATACAAAACATGTTGCTGTAATCGAAACATTACCAGATATATATAATAATAAAACATTTTGACCAGATCTGTAAAGTTGTACGACAGCTTTAAAACATGTACAAACCACACAAATCAATACAACCATAGCTCTGATGCAAATTGTAGGACCGATAATATGTATGATTCATGTGATTCGGGAGGTCGAGGTTGATCAAAATAGATGATATCCATGTTTAGTTTTAGAGAGATAAAGTAGAGAGAGGGTGAAGAAAAAGGAAGTTTATTATCAATGAAAGAACAATTACACAATTTCTCACACCCCTCATGGAGAGTCATGAGGGGTATTTATAGGCTCATCACACTACATATTTGCCTAATCTACATAAGTAGTCTCTAAGGACACAACATGCTACATATCTAGTCCATTTCACTTGTGTGACGTTATCTTTATAAAAAAACGAGGCTAACAGATAACTATTCTGACCGTCCTCATGTCCAGTACTTCTCCGTGCCAGGGTTCCTAAAGAGCTCAATTACCTAGGATAACATGCTTAAAAGTCAACACGAATGTTTAGTGAGAGTCATAGGTTTAAATAGTTAGGGTGTGTGAATACAAGCTCCACAGGGTTCAGCTTAAACACTATGTATGTAAAAGTTTATTGATAGCAGGTATTTCACTCATGAACCACACGTTAACAGTCTAGATCATGGGGTCTCCAGACCAATCCATGATGGGAAGGGAAGGATAACTTGCCAAAGTTATCCTTGTGTAAAATACATCTATCAATTATATGCGTGTTATCTTGTGTAAAATATCACAAGCGATTAGATTCATGAATTTTGTTGTGTAGGGGTGGCAGATAGTTGACTCGTGCAACAACCAAAGAAAAAGACTTGTAATCGATTTAAAGCATGTATCCCCCTTACAGGGTTGTAAAACATTTAAAAGTGAGGCTATTAAAACTCACCTGGGTCTAAGGTAAGTAGGGTAGGGTTTAGATAGCTTACTCACGTATCCTGGGGTAGTGTAGGTGGGTGTGTGTATGTCAAGTCTTAGTCTAGGTTTTTAAGTAATTACTCTTAAGGTTTATAGATATAACATAACACCGTTCGGGCCATCACAATTCAAAAGTATATGACTCCTCACATGAAGCTCCCTACTATTGTATTATGTTATCAACATAATACCGTTCGGGCCATCATAATTCAGAAGTTAATACTCCTCACATGAAGCTCCCTACTATTGAGTTACATTGTTATTAAGTTTTAGTTATAACATAACACCGTTTGGGCCATCATAATCCAGAGGTACATGCAATAATCGTTTGAGGAGCCAGGGCACTTTAATTCGTAAACCCAGCAAACTCGTCAAAACGAAATATCCACATGGTACCTCTCACATGAAGCTCCCTAGTATTGTGTTGTGTTTCTAACTCAAAATAGGTTTTTATACTTTATATGAAAATATTCCATTTATACCCTTCAAGTTTACATATTCACACTTTCTACCCTAAACTTACAAACTTATAATATTTAGGCATATAACTTTCTATCATTTACACAACTAGTCCCTTTACATATCTATTTTAAAGAAATGGTAGAACTAGTCCTTAAACTATACTAACTTTCAATAATTACCCTTTGTACCCTTAACTTAACAATATTTGCAAATCTAGTCCTTTTAAGTTTATATTTCATTTTTCTTATTAATCTAAGGTTTTAAAACTTTGAAAAAAGGGTCCTTGTACTTATAACTTTTAAGAATTGTCAAAAACTGTCTCTCAACTTTGTATTTTCAGAAATTTAGAGTATATACCCCTATGCAGGAAAACTTTTGCAAAACTAGTCTTTTTTCCATGCAAATTGTATTTTAATAAGATAATTAAGTTTCTTAGCTTATGATTAACTTATATTTACTTAATTAAGTCACCTAAATCAGATTATAGCATATAATATAGCAATTTAACACATAAACACATAATTTTCTAAAATTAGGGTTTCTAAATGAAAATTTCTAAAAGAAAAGGGTTAAGGCTATTCTAAGGATTCTAAGGCATGTCCTAGGTATCCTATATCAGTATTATGACTACTAGAATCAAGGTTGAGGCTTACCTAGGTCGTGTAGGCCTTAACGAGGGAACTAGGGTTTGCTCGACTAAAATGAGACTCGACAAGGGACAAGGGCTTCACTACTTGACTTCTATGGGTTCTATGGGCCTTATGCTACAGAAGTGTTTAGGTAAAGAAGAGAGGGGCAGTGTGAAGAAAAGTGGTGAGGGGTGGTCGCTATTTATAGGGTCGAGAGGAGTAGCGAGCAAGAAAACGGAGGTAGGTGTCGAGGAGGAGGGAGGTTGAGTAAGAAAATCTAGAGGGTGAAGTGGTAAGTCTAACGGGTGACAAGGACAAGCTTTGGTGTAGCTAGGGGGCTGCTAGGCCAGTTGTGGTGTTGAGGAGGTTAACGAAGGAAGGTGGTGACAAGGTGGTGATGCATCACCTTTTGTTGGTGCTTGGGAGGTGATAGGGGTGCTAGCTTAGTATTAAGGAGGTACTAGGGTGCTTGGTTGGTACATTTGAGGTGCTTTAGTTGCTTGGTTTAAGCTTTAGGTTTAGTTTTGACCAAGTTTTGTATAGTTTATGATTTGGTCTTGGCTTAGGGTTTAGTGCCTAATTCAGGGTCCTATGGGTGTTTAATTACTAATATTAAGTCCTAGGAGGCTTATACTAGGTGGTGGTAGCTTTTGGGAAAGATTTGGGAAGGTTTAGCCTAGTTTTCGAGAAGTTATGACCTAATTAGGGTTTTGTGCTTAAGGGACTTATACCTAGGTTCTAGAGGGTTGTACTATGATCTTGGAAGTCTAATATACCCTAAAGTTACTAATGTAACTCATACCTAAGCCTTGAACACTTTCAAGTTCTTTCATATAAGCAATTAAGGTTTTAAAGCTAACCGGGAACACATAGGTGCAATTACGGTTTTCTGATGAGTATAGTGTACTAGTGTAATAGTTTACTTAGTGAAAACGTGTTTATAACCTTGACTTGACATACCTGGATGTTTACATAGTGGCGGTTGGCATGGGTGGATACGTGAGCTTGTCTAGAGTTTAGATAGGCAATAGTAGTATAGCAAAGCAAAAATTTCACTTGGGAAATAGCTATAGGCATTTCTAACCTAGGTTGTGATTAGTGAGGGCCTAAGTTAAGTTAGTATGGCTTTGCTAACCTAAAGGGAGTTAGTGTGGAAGTTAGTGGGTTGCTATAGTCTCCCATCCTAAAAGAAAATCTCGTCCTGAGATTTAGCTAGGGTTAGTGGGTGAGGGTGAGAATAGATGGGGATATTTAGCACGGATTTGATACTCTCATTCCCATGTATACTCTGGTCCTCTTTTATAGTTCCAGTGTACCTTAACGATAGGTATCTGGTGATGTTTTAGATTTTTGAACTCTCGGTCCATGATTTCGATTGGTTCCTCTATGAAATTGAGATTATCATCCAACTGAAGCTCTTTCATAGGAATGATGAGTGATTCATCCGATAAACACTTCTTAAGGTTAGAGACGTAAAATGTGTCGTGTATATCAGTTAGTTCATCCGGCAATTCAAGTCGGTATGTGACTCCTCCTAAACCAACCAGTCAACCGGGTGCAGTTGATAGGCCCACCTAGGAGAAAGTGCAAGTTATTATTGACCGTGGAAATATAGGGAAATCTCCGGGTCGTTAAATCCCAACGAGATTGAAATTGTATTTTGGAACGATTAGGAGAATGAGTGGTACTGAGGACAGTAACTAAAATGATTGAGGGATGATTATACTACTGATTGCTTGGTATTTAGATAATATGAAAAGATATAAACAATAACAGAGATACACACAAAAGCACAAATAAGAAAATCAGATAACAGACAGAGACAAGTGGGTTTAAACAAATTACAAACTACAGGGGGTGCTTTTGAAACTTTTGAAAACTTAAAATTAAAAAGAAATTTGAAAATGAAAATGAAAATGAAATTATAAAAGTGATTATTATAATATTTAAATATTATTTAATTAATAAAACTATTTAAAAATCTAATTTAAATCTAATTTAAATTAACTAAAAATGACAAATATTACAAATTAACCTAAAAAGTTGCAAAAATAATTTCTAAACATTAATTAGAACTTGAAGAAAGTATAAAAAATGAAAATAAATATTTTTGTCTTTTCATGAATTTTCTATTAATTAAAAACTATTTAACTTAATTAGTCTAATTAAATTATTTTAAATTACTATTAATACTAAATTACCTTATAAAATTATGGAAAATTTTATAAAATTACTTAACCATCACAGGAATCCTACAAAAATATAAAAACTACTAAAAATTATATTTAAGGTTATTCCACTAATTAATTACCTATTAATTATTTTAAATCTAATTTAATTAAATTAAATAAGAAAATTGGAAAATGGACAGTGGAAATTATGAAACTATTTTCTAAAAGTTTTAACTACTTTATAAAACTTAGGAAAAATATGAAATTCTACTTTTGTTACTAAAAATTTAAGAAAACTAATTAATAACTAATATTACTTATTTAATTAATTAAACTAGTTTTAAATCTAATAAATAGTAAACTAATTAGGAAAAATCTAAGAAAATTATTTTAACTAGTTAAAGGTACTAGGGAATTAATAAAATTATAAAATTGGAAAAGTGCTTATTAATAAGCTAAAATGAAAAATGAAAAAGATAGTTTCTATTAAATAGAAGCTATCACTATTTTTATGTTTGCTTTTTTGGAGTTTTTCTTTTAGACAACTAAATATAAGATGAAAATAAGATACTTTTGTGAAACAACTTCTTACAAAGCTTAAAAATAAGCAGTATGCACCCCCTTTACTTAAGCAGTTTGACTTTTGTTGACTGAGTAAGCAAATAAGCACAAATGACTGAAGGTGGGGTCCACAATGATTAAACTAGGTATAAATAAGCTAAACACACTTAAATAAGCTGAAAACAACTAGCAATGATCACTGATAAGCTATTGGAAATGAAATAAGCACTTATGCAAACTGAAACTCAACACAGAATTGGGACAGACTTTGGGGACAAATTCAGGTGGGGTCCACTTGTTCCTAGGTCAAAACAAAGGTCAAACCTTGTTCCCTGGTAGGAGGGGGGTTGGGGAAACCAAAAATGAACCACTAGGTCCCACTGAGGTGGGCTGCAGCCACCACCAAAGTTGGTGGTGTGGTGGTGGTATGCTGGTGCAGGGGAGATCTTCTTCCCTGCAGGTGTGTTCCAAGCTTTGTAGGGTCCACAATAAAATTCACAAAATTCAAACAATGGTGGGAAACTAAAGACTAACTGGGGAACTTCAATCCCAAAAAGTTTCAGAGGCTGAATCACAATACTAAATTCTATAAAATTCCTTGAATTTTTGGTCTTTTCTGTCAAAGCACAATTTGACTTTTTGAGATTTTAAACTAAGTTGACTAAAATGAACTTCTAACTTGATTTTCTGAATGATTATGTTATAATAAGCTATGTTAAGACTAAAATAAGCTAAATCACTAACTTATGAATGGTTATGGGGCTTATGCTACTCTAAATCCAACACAGATGGAGATTATGCCTATCTCTTGGTGATTTTGACTTTATTGGTGAACTAGGTCTGAGTTTATGCTTGTTCTGAGTTGATATGAACCTATGTGATTGGTTTAAACAAGAAACAACAACTAGTAAACACCACAACACCTTGGATCACACTGATCCAAACACACCTAAAGATTGACTGTTTTGAGATTTTTTAAGTAAATGGATATAAGAGCTTATGAACTAGATCTAAAACAACTTAATATGATTAATTAAGTATAAATGAACATTTAAACACAGGAAATAACAACAATTAACCAAGATTACTTATTATACTAATTTGACTGTGTGACTTAGATATTTTAGCAACTATGGATTCCAACAAACAAGATACTAATTTTATGTTGTATTATCACTATCTAGAACTAAATAAGCACAAAGCAACTGAAAAAGCAAAGTAATAAGCAAAGCTACAGTAAAAAGACAAATATGAGATTTTTGATGACTTACAATATGCTTTCCTGCTCAAACCATGAACCAAGAACAATCCTATGGAATCTCCACAGATTTACTAACCCAAGGCCTTCCAGAATTTACCTTGCTCCTACTCGATGATAACCATAACCATGATTTTTGATTTTTTCTTTATTTTTTTTAATTTTTTATGATTTATGAGTTTCTCTATTATAACTGCTTTAAAGGTTTCTAAAAGCTTTCATAAGCTTTCTGAGGAGCTTATATGAGCTTATGAATCCATATAATCTAACAATAACAACAATATAGCTTATTGAGAAATTTGAAATGAAGATGAAAATTGCACAATCTGAGATATGACTGAAAACTTGAATTTGATTATCACAAAAGTTGAGATTACACCTGAATTAACTAACACAATGCTTAAAAGCTTGAGAATTAACTGAAATAACAAGTTACAATTTAAACGAGATTAATTAAGCTAAGATAAAACTATCTTGGTCTTCTGCACTTCTCTTCCTTTTATAAGCCCATATTAGGGTTCCTTGTGTGACTCTGAGCATATCCCACTTCAATCTTGACCCTCCATTGCTCTGAATCAATCCTATCCGTTTAAACCATTTTGGCGCCAAAAAGTCTCCAAGTTAACTTGGGGCCAAAGCTGAGCAATTAAAGAATATTGGAAGGATGTGGAGGTGTCAGGGGACAAAAGAGATGTTTTCAGGACAAGTTGAGGCTGTATGGAAGAAAACAGAGGGCAAGTATGGTTTGGAGTGAAAAGGTTGTGGGAATTGCATTAATTGGTGATGTAGTTTGGTTGTGAGGTGGAAAGGTGATGAGGGGAGAGTAGGGGATGAGGTGGAAGGTGATGAGGTGGTGGAAAACCACCATGGTTTCTGGTTTACAGTGGTGAGGGAGGAGGGTGAATAGTGTGTGTGGTTTGGCGGTATTGGGTGGTCAAACGGGGGTTTGACCCATTTTTTATAATAAAAGGGAGTGGGCCGAGGGTTGTTTGGGCCTAGGGAAAATGGGTGGGCTGAGCTTGTGTTTTGTTTTTGGATTGGAATAGGTTTTGGTTTTGGGTTAGTAACAATAAGGGTCCGGTTGGTATTATAACTAAACAAGGACCAATTTTGTAATTTTGACAAAATTAAGGGGTTGAGTTTGCCACTTTCCAAAACTACTTTCAAGGATTAAACCTGCAATAAAACCATAACACAAGGACAAAAGATGTAATTTTCCATTTTTAAAATCCCAGGGACCTTTTCTGCCAATTTCTCAAACTCCAGGGACCATTTATGTAAATTTGGATTTTTAAGGGACTGAAGATGTAATTTCTCAAAATGTTATCATAAGGACCAATTTTGTCATTTAAGAATAGTACAAGGTTTATTTTATTAATTTCCCATTTTTAAAACCTTAAGGACTAATTTTGACATTTTTAAAACTTGAGGGACTAAAGTTGTCATTTTGAAATTTTTAACTTTAAAGGATTATACTTGACAACTTATGAATCCCTAAGGACCTTTGATGATATTTTTCATGTTTTGATTTACCAAGGACTAGATTTGACAACTTTTGAAACTTGAGGGACTGAAACTGCCAATTATGCAAACTTTATACATTTTTCATCTTTTTTTTGCTTATTTTGCATTTGAAACATATAAAACACATTTCTAAGATATTTTCAGTATTTTGATGCATATTTGAGTGTTTTTGTATGTTTTGGCAGTTCAGATTGGTATAAAATGATGAGTATAGATACATTCATCAATCCCCCACACTAAACTATTGCTAGTCCCTAGCAATCTTTTGAGAAAAAATTAATGGATTTTTACTCTTTACCAAAAGCCATCACTTCTGGAGTAGCCAGATGTAAGAACTGTGGCACACCTGATAACCGTGTGATTTTGAGCAAACCACCAGCTGTCAACGGATTTGATTTGTCTTTACCAAAAGCCGTTTGCTTCTGGACTAGCCAACTCTTGATGGAATAGTCAACATCTTGGTGAGCTGATTACCAATTATGGTTTTTCCACGGCCTTTACCACAAGCCATAATCTTGCGGGCTAGCCAACTCATTCGCTTTATGGGATATGGGGAGTTGAGGAACCATACAATTTTGGGCAAATTGCAAGCCATCAACGGATTTGAGATGTCTTTACCAAGAGCCATTTGCTCCTGGACTAGCCAATCCTTTTGTGGGTTAGACATGGTGGATTGATAACCATTATTTGCATTTCTAAGTGTGAAAAAACTGGTAATTTTGATCAAATGGGGGTTCTTGATGGAACATGTGTTTTGAATTCGTGAGAACTCTCCCCCACACTTAGAACTGAATATTGCCCTCAATATTCAAAGTACTTGGTGTCCCACCAAGACTTAGAACGTAAGAAGGTAATACTGTTAACCTTTTGTTTTAGTCTATTTACATACAAAGTTAACTATTTTTTTTTTTTTTTTTTTTTTTTTTTTTTTGAAAAAAATTTATACATATGTACAACATGTGGTTTATCTCCCCCACACTAGGGTGTTAGAAAGGGGTAAGAAGACAGAAATATGGGTGAAAACCCATATTGCTACTGTTTTTGATTACCGAGTCGCTAGCTTGACTCGACCTCGAATTGAATTGTCCATGAGGAAGCTACTGTTTTTGATTACCGAGTCGCTAGCTTGACTCGACCTCGAATTAAATTGTCCTTGGGGAAGCTACTGTTTTTGTTAACCGAGTCGCTAGCTTGACTCGACCCTGAATTAAATTGTCCTTGGGGAAGCTACTGTTTTTGTTAACCGAGTCGCTAGCTTGACTCGACCCCGAATTTATTGGTCCATGGGGTAAGTTTGGAGATCTGGGACAACCATTGGTTGTATGTCCCCTCCAAAATAGTGTTTTAACCGATGACCATTTACTTTGAAATTGGGACCGTCAGGTTGCAATAACTCAACAGTTCCATATGGGTATACTTTTGCTATAGTAAATGGTCCAGACCAACGGGTTTTTAGTTTACCCGAGAAAATTTTTAATCTTGAATTGAAAAGAAGAACTCTGTCACCAGCGTTGAAAACGCGGTTCTTAATTTTAGAGTCATGTATCTTCTTAGTCTTTTCTTTATAGATTAAAGAATTTTCATAAGCTTGATCACGTAATTCATTTAGTTCGTTTAGTTGAACTTTACAGTGATCACCTGCTGTCTGAAGGTCGAAATTTGCATGTTTTAAGGCCCAATAGGCCTTATGTTCTAATTCGATCGGAAGATAACATGCTTTCTCATACACTAGCTTATATGGAGTACACCCGATGGGTGTTTTGTAAGCAGTGCGGAAAGCCCATAATGCATCGTCCAGCTTATCCGACCAAGAGGCACGGTTTTCACCAACCGTCCTCTCCAGAATTCTCTTAATACCCCGATTTGAGACCTCCACCTGCCCACTTGTTTGGGGGTGGTTGTAACAATTCGCAATTTCAGGTTAACTTTTATTCCCGAAAATTTCACTATTCACTTTTTACTATTCACTTTTACTATTCATATCCAAAATTTTTATTTCATATTCTCGTAAGTTAAACTATTTTAATGATAATCCGAGAATTTGACACTCGTCGGATCATTTCTGCAAAAATCACAAAGCCGTGTCCGAGATTTACTTTTAGGTTTAAACGTCATTCTAGCATCCCGATATGTCCATAAAACATTATAAACAATAGAAATATGATTTTCTCTCATTTTAGGACAATTCCAAAAGTTTTGGAATTTTACGTTTTCCAGTTCAGCGTTTTACGCGAATTACACGTTTTAGACCCGCGTTTCCAGTTTTTAGCAGGGTTTTAGCACCCGATAGAACCTACCACTCATTTTATATTTTATTATGGAGTATATTGATAAGTTCTAGCATATTTATAAGTTTCATATTTTTAGGATACCCGGTTTTACGTTTCGTGACTTAAAAACTTACGGTTAGCATTTTACGGAGTCAAAACTAGCTACATACTTAGGATATTATCATCCAAAGACCATGACTACTCATCTAGTCACCCTATCCATATACAAACCGACTTAGGGGGGGGGGGGGAGTCACCATGTGTGGTTAAATCTTGACCATTGATTCTTTAGATCATACTTAATTACAACTTTGTCACCAAGTTTATGTAATTTCCTAGCCACCTTCCTAACCTCCTCATTCATAGTATAAATAGCAAGCTAATCCCTTCCTTTCCTCATCACCAAAAACGCCACAACATAAATACTTAGCACCATGATCCTTTGATCTTCAATATACAAGTTACACATAAGAGTTCAAGGTCTTAGTATTCTCTACCTAGTTCTTAAGTTTGTTTGGTGATTCCATGGTTGAATTAGGAGCTACACAAGGTTACTAGGGCTGAAGTTAAATGGTTTTCATAAGGGTTATATCAAGGCTAGCAAGGGATACAAGAGTTATGGTGAAGGGTTTACAAGCTTAGGTTTAGTGTCCTAGTTCTATACTTGACTTCCTTTCTTTAGAAAGCCAAAAGTTGTAAGCAAACCCTATTACACTTTCTTGCTTAATTATCATTTTCATGCTCTTTGTGTTCCTTTCATGCTATATATGGTCTTTGTATTATGTTCATGATGTCTAAAAACAAGTAAAACAAGTTATGGTAACTATATGTTAACTTATGTTGTTCAAACAAGTAAACTAGTGACTTTTATGGAGAACCATGACCAAAATAGTACAACTATGATACTTGACACTTACTTACTGTTATAAAGGACTTCAAAAGGAAAACATAGCAATTTGAATCACCTAAAACGAGTACACGAGTCAAAAGTTATGGCCATAAGAAGTTAGCGAAACCAAAACGCCGAAACTGCCAATACCCTACTGTTTGCATTCTGCCATTTTGAAAGTCATCCTTCTGGTCCGATTCATCAAAAAGTTAAAACACGAAAGTTGTCCGGAACGACGTTTTCGTTCAGGAACAAAGAAGCTCGAGCCCTGAAAATGCTTTCTGAGTGATAATTTTCTTCAAATTCTTAACAGCGCATTTTTAGACCAAAGTTACTATATAATGATTGTAATTAGATGAGACCAAGAGGTCTAATGACCTAAAGCCAAGACCACAACCATGGCTAAAGCCAAGGTTGAGTCTCAAGACCATGGTAACATGACCAAGGTCACGGCAAAGCCACGGCTAAAGACCATATAACTTTTAAAGATCAAAAAGTTATATGGTCTTAAGTAAGCTTATATATATATATATATATATATATATATATATATATATATATATATATATATATATATATATATATATATATATATATATATATATATATATATATGTGTGTGTGTTATCAAATACTACAATAGTAGGGAGCCTCATGTGAGGAGTTCATTAAGTAAGCCGTCGAGATGAGTTGTGGATTTACGAATTAAAGTGTCCTGGCTCCTCGAACGTTTACTCCATGACTTCTGAATTATGTCGGCCTGAACGGTAGTAAGAAATATACAACCTATACATGTTTCATAAACCATTTATATTTAAAGACTTACACTATATACTAAGTACTACATCATGAACATTATGCAAGACATATATAGGCAATTCTTTGTATTCTTAGACGTTACTCCAAACCTAAGTCGCAACGTTCTATTTTAGGCTGCTCTTAGAGACTTTCGCGATTCGACTACCACTTTCATTTCTCATTACATAAGCTTAAGGTGAGTCATAGCCCCTACTTTTTCATACTTGTTTTAACTCTTTGGGGGGGATACATGCACAACTACTTGTTTACTTGTACAAATACTCTTAAACATTTATACTTGATTGTGTTATACTTGATATATATATATATATATATATATATATATATATATATATATATATATATATATATATATATATATATATATATATATATATATATATATATGTGTGTGTGTGTTATCAAATACTACAATAGTAGGGAGCCTCATGTGAGGAGTTCATTAAGTAAGCCGTCGAGATGAGTTGTGGATTTACGAATTAAAGTGTCCTGGCTCCTCGAACGTTTACTCCATGACTTCTGAATTATGTCGGCCTGAACGGTAGTAAGAAATATACAACCTATACATGTTTCATAAACCATTTATATTTAAAGACTTACACTATATACTAAGTACTACATCATGAACATTATGCAAGACATATATAGGCAATTCTTTGTATTCTTAGACGTTACTCCAAACCTAAGTCGCAACGTTCTATTTTAGGCTGCTCTTAGAGACTTTCGCGATTCGACTACCACTTTCATTTCTCATTACATAAGCTTAAGGTGAGTCATAGCCCCTACTTTTTCATACTTGTTTTAACTCTTTGGGGGGGATACATGCACAACTACTTGTTTACTTGTACAAATACTCTTAAACATTTATACTTGATTGTGTTATACTTGATTGACATTATACTTGATTGAGTTATACATACTTGTTACACTATAATTGCTTAATTTAAATACAAGATTCGTATTTATGTGCATACATAATACTCTATTCTGTCGGAGAGGTATTGGTAGTACTCATGGGAAGATACCCCCTACCCTTGTGTCTATACTTGACCTTGGATGTCGTAGTACTATTTGGGGAGAGGCCCCCGCCCTTGTGTCTATTCTTGACCTTGGGTGAATATAATCTGGTGCATTGAGAAACTATATATATTAGCAGTGGGTTGTGAACACACAGGTTGCAAGTCTCTTATGGCGGGACCTGCAACTGAGTGGATTCACAATGCCTTTGCTGTGTGAACATTCTTTTAAGGCTTTTCAACTGTTTTAAGACAAACTCTATGAACTCACCAACCATTGTGTTGACACTTTAGCATGTTTATCTCAGGTTAGTAAGGCGATAGCTAGTGCGTGGAACTTAGAGTCAAGCTGCATATTCTGAAGACTTATGCTTTTATCATTTACCATTCAAAACATTTTGTATACATTTATGTATCATACTTTGAAATCTCATGTTTGTAACTTTGAATTCATTAATCGAATGGTAACTTTTCAAAACGTCTCATTTAGAGTTCGTTTTCTATAACTTGTACTTTGTATTATGAAGTAGCACCCCTGTGACACAGTCTTCCGCTGCGGTATTTTGGGGGTGTTACAGATTGGTACCAGAGCCTTGGTTATAGAGAACTAGGTTGCATTTAGTGCCTAGACTATAACTGCTATATACGTTGGGACCTTCTTCTTTATTTTCCTTACACATAATACATACACATATGCTTTTTGGTTAGAGGTTTGCTTAGTTCCACGCTGTTAGATGATGTGACTTTAGTATTATAAGGAGCCCCAGAGATTCGTCGAGTCATTAAAAACATGGAGCTCAGTAATAACTAATTAGTTAACTTGATTTTGTGACAGTTCTTGTTTGATGAGACACAAGATTTGAGTTAAATAATATTATTGCTTAGCTTTAGGGATTTGATGGCTTGATTATCTTACTATCGGCCTCAGAAGGCGGATTTTGTGTCGGAAATTCTTAAGTAGGATGATTTAGAATCTCCTTATTTGAATGGATTGGGACGCCTCTTCATTTAAATAAAGAAATTTTAAATCACCGAACCATAAGTTTATAAGACCTTACTTACATAAATTTGGACGCTTCTTTATGTAAGTAATGTGTTATAAATAAGTGGGCTTAATTGTAGCCGATATAACTCCTTAACCAGAACCTTAGACGAATCAAAGTAAACACCACTTTTTTAGAGATCCTGGAATCCCGAATTCTCTTAGACACACCGTAAGTAGTTAACATCAACTGAACTTCGGGACGAAGTTCTTCTTAAGGGATAGAGACTGTAACAATTCGCAATTTCAGGTTAACTTTTATTCCCGAAAATTTCACTATTCACTTTTACTATTCATATCCAAAATTTTTATTTCATATTCTCGTAAGTTAAACTATTTTAATGATAATCCGAGAATTTGACACTCGTCGGATCATTTCTGCAAAAATCACAAAGCCGTGTCCGAGATTTACTTTTAGGTTTAAACGTCATTCTAGCATCCCGATATGTCCATAAAACATTATAAACAATAGAAATATGATTTTCTCTCATTTTAGGACAATTCCAAAAGTTTTGGAATTTTACGTTTTCCAGTTCAGCGTTTTACGCGAATTACACGTTTTAGACCCGCGTTTCCAGTTTTTAGCAGGGTTTTAGCACCCGATAGAACCTACCACTCATTTTATATTTTATTATGGAGTATATTGATAAGTTCTAGCATATTTATAAGTTTCATATTTTTAGGATACCCGGTTTTACGTTTCGTGACTTAAAAATTTACGGTTAGCATTTTACGGAGTCAAAACTAGCTACATACTTAGGATATTATCATCCAAAGACCATGACTACTCATCTAGTCACCCTATCCATATACAAACCGACTTAGGGGGGGGGGAGTCACCATGTGTGGTTAAATCTTGACCATTGATTCTTTAGATCATACTTAATTACAACTTTGTCACCAAGTTTATGTAATTTCCTAGCCACCTTCCTAACCTCCTCATTCATAGTATAAATAGCAAGCTAATCCCTTCCTTTCCTCATCACCAAAAAAGCCACAACATAAATACTTAGCACCATGATCCTTTGATCTTCAATATACAAGTTACACATAAGAGTTCAAGGTCTTAGTATTCTCTACCTAGTTCTTAAGTTTGTTTGGTGATTCCATGGTTGAATTAGGAGCTACACAAGGTTACTAGGGCTGAATTTAAATGGTTTTCATAAGGGTTATATCAAGGCTAGCAAGGGATACAAGAGTTATGGTGAAGGGTTTACAAGCTTAGGTTTAGTGTCCTAGTTCTATACTTGACTTCTTTTCTTTAGAAAGCCAAAAGTTGTAAGCAAACCCTATCACACTTTCTTGCTTAATTATCATTTTCATGCTCTTTGTGTTCCTTTCATGCTATATATGGTCTTTGTATTATGTTCATGATGTCTAAAAACAAGTAAAACAAGTTATGGTAACTATATGTTAACTTATGTTGTTCAAACAAGTAAACTAGTGACTTTTATGGAGAACCATGACCAAAATAGTACAACTATGATACTTGACACTTACTTACTGTTATAAAGGACTTCAAAAGGAAAACATAGCAATTTGAATCACCTAAAACGAGTACACGAGTCAAAAGTTATGGCCATAAGAAGTTAGCGAAACCAAAACGCCGAAACTGCCAATACCCTACTGTTTGCATTCTGCCATTTTGAAAGTCACCCTTCTGGTCCGATTCATCAAAAAGTTAAAACACGAAAGTTGTCCGGAACGACGTTTTCGTTCAGGAACAAAGAAGCTCGAGCCCTGAAAATGCTTTCTGAGTGATAATTTTCTTCAAATTCTTAACAGCCCATTTTTAGACCAAAGTTACTATATAATGATTGTAATTAGATGAGACCAAGAGGTCTAATGACCTAAAGCCAAGACCACAACCATGGCTAAAGCCAAGGTTGAGTCTCAAGACCATGGTAACATGACCAAGGTCACGGCAAAGCCACGGCTAAAGACCATATAACTTTTAAAGATCAAAAAGCTTATATATATATGTTATCAAATACTACAATAGTAGGGAGCCTCATGTGAGGAGTTCATTAAGTAAGCCGTCGAGATGAGTTGTGGATTTACGAATTAAAGTGTCCTGGCTCCTCGAACGTTTACTCCATGACTTCTGAATTATGTCGGCCCGAACGGTAGTAAGAAATATACAACCTATACATGTTTCATAAACCATTTATATTTAAAGACTTACACTATATACTAAGTACTACATCATGAACATTATGCAAGACATATATAGGCAATTCTTTGTATTCTTAGACGTTACTCCAAACCTAAGTCGCAACGTTCTATTTTAGGCTGCTCTTAGAGACTTTCGCGATTCGACTACCACTTTCATTTCTCATTACATAAGCTTAAGGTGAGTCATAGCCCCTACTTTTTCATACTTGTTTTAACTCTTTGGGGGGGATACATGCACAACTACTTGTTTACTTGTACAAATACTCTTAAACATTTATACTTGATTGTGTTATACTTGATTGGCATTATACTTGATTGAGTTATACATACTTGTTACACTATACTTGCTTAATTTAAATACAAGATTCGTATTTACGTGCATACATAATACTCTATTCTGTCGGAGAGGTATTGGTAGTACTCATGGGAAGATGCCCCCTACCCTTGTGTCTATACTTGACCTTGGATGTCGTAGTACTATTTGGGGAGAGGCCCCCGCCCTTGTGTCTATTCTTGACCTTGGGTGAATATAATCTGGTGCATTGAGAAACTATATATATTAGCAGTGGGTTGTGAACACACAGGTTGCAAGTCTCTTATGGCGGGACCTGCAACTGAGTGGATTCACAATGCCTTTGCTGTGTGAACATTCTTTTAAGGCTTTTCAACTGTTTTAAGACAAACTCTATGAACTCACCAACCATTGTGTTGACACTTTAGCATGTTTATCTCAGGTTAGTAAGGCGATAGCTAGTGCGTGGAACTTAGAGTCAAGCTGCATATTCTGAAGACTTACGCTTTTATCATTTACCATTCAAAACATTTTGTATACATTTATGTATCATACTTTGAAATCTCATGTTTGTAACTTTGAATTCATTAATCGAATGGTAACTTTTCAAAACATCTCATTTAGAGTTCGTTTTCTATAACTTGTACTTTGTATTATGAAGTAGCACCCCTGTGACACAGTCTTCCGCTGCGGTATTTTGGGGGTGTTACAGTGGTATGCTGTAGAAATACAGTGAGTTACACCATATTTCAGCATCGCTCTTGCAAATTGTTCATTGCAGAAGTCAGTGTCACGATCACTGACAATGGCACGAGGAGTCCCGAATCTGGCAAAGAGAGACTTTAAAAATTTAACGACTACTCAGGCATCATTGGTGGGTAAAGCTTTTGCTTCAACCCATTTTGACAGATAGTCGACAGCCACGAGTATGTATTTATTCCCTCGTGAAGACGGGAATGGCCCCATAAAATCAATGCCCCACATATCAAATATTTCACAGACTTGGATGGCTGATGCGTGGGAATTGCACCAGGCTTTACCTCTCAAGGGATCTTGAGAAGCTTACAACCCCCACCAGGCAGTGTACCTGATCGTTGTAGTATAGTATAGTGACAAGTACCAGGGGATTGATCGTTCAGCTAGGAATAGTGTCGCTAGGATTAGAAAACCTAAATACTAGTTCTAAAGGTGAGGGATGATTATTTTTGTATTTTTATATTTTTTAGAAAGCAAGTTAAAATCTCGGGTTTGAAGGATTTGGGCGGAATTAGTTGCTATTCAACTAACCCAATACTAAGATGCAATCAAAATGAAATACTAGAAATGAAAATAAGCTAAATTATACTAAGGTTGTGAGCAATAAGTGGAGAAAATGTGTTTACTTAGATTTCACTACTCCCTAAACATCTTTTACACGTTAATTACTTGTTATAGTTGCATGGATAACGGATTGTATTCCTTAATACCATTCATGGGGTATCGCACATAACTCCCCAATTCTATGAGCTCTTATCTCCTCCTACACCATGCCCAGCACAACTATAGGGATTGTAAACAGTGGCTCATGCATTAAATACAACCAATAACGACCTTAGTGCAATAGGTTCATGTTTCCTAAGACGTTCAAGCATGTTACCATTTGGAGATCTGCCAGTTTTCTTAAGCCTAACATATAAATTCATTCATCCAAAACAAACTATAAACAAGTAATCAACATATAATCAACATCTAGGTTTCATTAGATCCAAGCAAACACAAGATAGATCCAGCCTAGCATGATGGAATTAAGACAAGAACAAGATATAGACAACCAACACATAGACATATTGATTGAATTAAAAGAACACTTATCTTAATTACACATGCAAGGTATCAAGGGGTTGGAACCCTTAAAAAACCTGTAAAATTCGCACCAAAATCGTACTAGGGTTTCTCCAAAACTTCTCTCCCTTTAATGTGAAAATTAGAAAACTATATATAGGAAAAGGGGTCTGACGGCGTCAAGACCAAATAGGTGACACCGTCACCTCGCCGCCAAAATAATTCTCGGACTGCCTTGATCTACTTCTGACGCCGTCATGTGATAATCATTTCCAGGCCGTCATGACTTTAACTCTTGACGCCCTACTTCGTGACGCCGTCAAATCTGTACTGGGTCGTCATGGGATTTGCTCTTGACGCCGTCAGGATATTACTCTTGACGCCGTCACCTACTGTTCCCAGCAAGGAAAATTAAGACTTTGGCGTTTTCTTCACTTTTATGCTCCAAAAACGTCCGAATTGCTTCCTTTTCCAGATTTCTCTCCCAAAGTACCTAAAATCACAAAAGGAACGATTTAGGGCAATATTTGATCAAATAAATTCGAATTCCGGCTTAAATGACCCTCTAAAAGTGGTTCATTTTTCACCTCATCATATACCGTTACACTTGAGATTTGCTTGTCCTCAAGCAAATGCGATTTTATTCTACTCAAAATACAAGTTAGGGGTCATTTAACACTAACATAAAAGTAATTACAACAAATAATCGTTCCACTAAAGACCAATAGACAAGCACGAAGGTCATACACAAGCACCTCACATCTCTCGGGTGTAATAAAGTATAAATTACAATATGGAAACGGAAGATATCTCTCACTACCTGTCATAGCAAAATAGATTACCATAGGCTTGGGAAAGGATCAAACCTCCACCACATGGCGTAAGCACCTAGGATAAACTATCAAAGAGGTCTTTTAAAGGGTTGTAACGTTAGGTGTAGGGATATGAAATACACGGTTTTGTTGGATAAAGGAAGTTTTACTGGTGGCGAGTTAACAATCTTAGTTAATTACATGTACAATATGGCGTTGCTAAGCCAAGACTAGACTCGACTTAAGCTAATAATTGAAAAATAACAAAAACATAAAATGAACATAGAATAAAAAGGGATGGTAGTCTGTATGTTTTTTTTTTTCTTTTTTTCTTTTTCTATTTTTTTTTCTTGATTTTTTTTTTTTTTTTTTTTTTTTTTTTTTTTTTTACATACACTCTTATCCTACCATCCAAAATAATACATCATAGGGAATGGGAATTCCCCTTACACTTGAATCTTTACATACTTTACAATAAACTAAACTAATGACTCGAATTAAGAAAATCAAAACACTTGGAGCACTTTTAAGATTAACGTACGTATGGGGGTAATAAATGATGTTCTTCCCCATTACTCCATAAAATAAGTACTTACCCATGAGTCTCAATCGTCCCAAAACAATATGTACAAGGATATGACTCAACTTAGCAACCATGTAATCAATTAGATAGTTAACTTAGGGTTTAACAAATAACAATAATGCACTAAAAATGAGCGCATACACGGAAGGCTAAGGCGATTTGGTTGTACATTTAAGTGGGGTGTAACAAATTCTTCCTTTAAGTAAAATGCTTAAAGTTAGAAACGAAAAGATAGGCTCGGAGGGGTGTACTAGGGGTTTCGTGTACTAAAAATGAGTACAACGCTAAGGGTGTGGGAAAAATTAGTTGACTTAACTAGCCAAGTAATATGACTTAAATGGTCAAGTAATTATAATACAGGTTTAACACAAGGGTGATCCTAATGCCTCTTATCATGTAGTAAATCCTACCACACGAATGTAGTCTCACTAGCGGTCTCGGGATGCATCACTAACACAAGTTCTAGAATCTAAATGCTACCGGTACACTCATAAGCACTAATAATAAATGCTTTTCCTATCAAATCTAAAGGCGAACCTCATATATTTGGGTGGAAATTTTTTCTGAATATACGGTTATGTGCTAGTCATACAATCTCCTATCCATGAGACGCTTGCTATGGCTAAAGTTTCACTCCTAAATGTTGTAAAAAAAATTAAATTTGGCGCTAAAATTACACTAACAAGTATTTCTTATAGTTTTATTACACATCTACCATTAAACAAAACAAACTCAAGCGAAAGTGCATATGTAAGGTATCATCTTTTTAACCTCCCCTTACACTTAAGATGAACATTGTCCCCAATGTTCAAGTAAAGAATGTAAAAGTTTAAAAGTAAAAAGAATGAAATCAAATACTCCCCTGATTCGCTCGGTATGAATAATAAGGTGGCCAGGTTAAATCTTCCTCCAAGAAAATGAACAATCAAAGCTTCCCTTCCAGAATATAAATCATCTTCTTGTCATACATAACCTGTGAATCCTGAGAAAATAGACAAAACAACCTCGCGTAAAATCGGCGGCATCCTATATAAGTTACAAAATCCTAGAAAACAAAATAAGATATAATGCTTGTGGAATGAAGTTTGCAGATTTCCTGGAGATTATAAAACTTAATAATTCACAAAAACCATAAGACTCCGTTAGAAAAACAAAACCGGTAAAATTTCCAGATTTTTACACTTGACGCCGTCAAGAGTTAACTCATGACGCCGTCAGGATTGACCTGCAGAAATTCTTATATTAAGTTTCCGGAAAATTTCTGGAAAAACTTGGTCCTACTTCCTGGAAAATCCTGCAAAACTTCATTATGACTCAATACACGCATTTGACTCTAACAAATACTAATATACATGTTCATTTAATATTGTGGAGAATCATGATCGGTTTGTTTCTTAAAAACATATTTGGGGTTTCCCCTTACACTTATCTTTTGCAAAAATACTTTTAGGTGGAGTTAAGACTAGGCCAAAACATCAAAGTAAAGTATTTCCACTATTTAGTTGAGAAACATGATCTACCAACAATAAAAATAAAGCATGCATACGGAAGCAAATAACAAACAAACAAAATAAAATCACACAAAACATGGGTTGCCTCCCAAGAAGCGCTTGTTTTTGTTCGAGTCACGAGCCTGACTCTACCCTTATTTAACGAAAATAGGGGAGGTTTTCCCTACACTTTGAATTAAGTGCGGGTGGAAGTAGCGATACACACCCTTAGGGTGGAAATATGCCTTATGAGGAAAGTGTGGTGGATGAATTATATGCTCAAAGGGCTGTGCTCCTATCATCATAACCTTATCTAATTCAATCGGGTTAATGGGTGGATTAACATTTTCTCCTAGAAAGGGATCATTTTCTATCATCTTCGAAAGATTCCTAGTTGGGAATCCATCTTGACCTAATAAACCCGGTTTAAACCCATAATGTATCTTGTGATCAATCATAAATGGGTGATGTAAGCATGTAAGGTCATTTTCCACTCCTATATTTGCTTCCTCTCTACAAGGCTTAGAGTCCACTACCTTTATCCTAAGACTACCCGAACTATATGGTTTGATGGGTGGATCGGGACCTATTTCAATTCCTAATTTTTCATCTAAGGATGGAAGATTAGGTAACGGTTTTGGTTGAGGCTCCGGTTCATCAAAACTAGGAACTTCCCTAAAACTAAGAGTAAGGTTATCATTATAAGTATTCAAACCTATATCCTCTAGTTTTGTTTGGTTCAAAGGTTCTACCTCTATTGGGGTTCCTAAAGTCTCTTCTACTTCATCCGAATAAGTCACGGGCGGTGTATATGCCTCAAATGATGGTAGGACTTGTGGGGTACTTGGTGGGTTTAAATTTTCAACTCTATCCTCCATCTTATCAGGATTACCAATGTGCTCAGCTTGTATTGTGGTGAAATCAAACCACCCTGTGTGCCCGGTTATCTCATCTATAATTTTATCCCCAAACAAACTTCTTGCTTGTTCCCTCAAACTTGCTATCAATTGACCTGTAACAGCATTTGTTGGGTTGTCCATTCTTTTGGCAAGTATGGCACAATTCTCTATGGTTTCCCATGCTTCATCAGCACTTAATCCCCAAAGGTCCCCATCTGCGGCATGGTCAATGTCCATTTTGGTATAGTGGTCGACACGATGGTAAAATATTTCAATTTGGGACCACAGATCGAAATTATGATGAGGGACTTTTCGGAGTAAATATTTAAAACGAGCCCATGCATCATAGATAGGTTCATCCTCATGTTGTTTAAACATCAAGATGCCATTTGGAGTGGGTGAATTTCGTGGTTGGTAGTATAGTGGATTCGGGTTCTCCATAAAGGCTAACAGAATAGTCAATGGAAAGGTTGTTACAAACAAAGACACAAAGAAAAGATAGACTAGAGAAAACCTACAAATAAAAATAAAATCTTACTAGAAAGGAATCTAGCAAGTAGACCTAATAAAAAGAGATTCTAACCTAGACAATAACTATTCCCCGGGCTGCGGCGCCAAAAACTTGATGCGTGGGAATTGCACCAGGCTTTACCTCTCAAGGGATCTTGAGAAGCTTACAACCCCCACCAGGCAGTGTACCTGATCGTTGTAGTATAGTATAGTGACAAGTACCGGGGGATTGATCGTTCAGCTAGGAATAGTGTCACTAGGATTAGAAAACCTAAATACTAGTTCTAAAGGTGAGGGATGATTATTTTTGTATTTTTATATCTTTTAGAAAGCAAGTTAAAATCTCGGGTTTGAAGGATTTGGGCGGAATTAGTTGCTATTCAACTAACCCAATACTAAGATGCAATCAAAATGAAATACTAGAAATGAAAATAAGCTAAATTATACTAAGGTTGTGAGCAATAAGTGGAGAAAATGTGTTTACTTAGATTTCACTACTCCCTAGACATCTTTTACACGTTAATTACTTGTTATAGTTGCATGGATGACGGATTGTATTCCTTAATACCATTCATGGGGTATCGCACATAACTCCCCAATTCTATGAGCTCTTATCTCCTCCTACACCATGCCCAGCACAACTATAGGGATTGTAAACAGTGGCTCATGCATTAAATACAACCAATAACGACCTTAGTGCAATAGGTTCATGTTTCCTAAGACGTTCAAGCATGTTACCATTTGGAGATCTGCCAGTTTTCTTAAGCCTAACATATAAATTCATTCATCCAAAACAAACTATAAACAAGTAATCAACATCTAGGTTTCATTAGATCCAAGCAAACACAAGATAGATCTAGCCTAGCATGATGGAATTAAGACAAGAACAAGATATAGACAACCAACACATAGACATATTGATTGAATTAAAAGAACACTTATCTTAATTACACATGCAAGGTATCAAGGGGTTGGAACCCTTGAAAAACCTGTACAATTCGCACCAAAATCGTACTAGGGTTTCTCCAAAACTTCTCTCCCTTTAATGTGAAAATTAGAAAACTATATATAGGAAAAGGGGTCTGACGGCGTCAAGACCAAATAGGTGACGCCGTCACCTCGCCGCCAAAATAATTCTCGGACTGCCTTGATCTACTTCTGACGCCGTCATGTGATAATCATTTCCAGGCCGTCATGACTTTAACTCTTGACGCCCTACTTCGTGACGCCGTCAAATCTGTATTGGGTCGTCATGGAATTTGCTCTTGACGCCGTCAGGATATTACTCTTGACGCCGTCACCTACTGTTCCCAGCAAGGAAAATTAAAACTTTTGCGTTTTCTTCACTTTTATGCTCCAAAAACGTCCGAATTGCTTCCTTTTCCAGATTTCTCTCCCAAAGTACCTAAAATCACAAAAGGAACGATTTAGGGCAATATTTGATCAAATAAATTCGAATTCCGGCTTAAATGACCCCCTAAATGTGGTTCATTTTTCGCCTCATCAATGGCGTTTTGCGGCATCTCATTCTTTTTGGAAATAATCCCATGACGCTGGCAAGCCTCACAAGTTTTGATAAGTTCATGGGCGTCTTTATAGATCGTGGGCCAAAAGAATCCTGAATCAAACACCTTTTTGGCGGTGTAGTTTGGGTTATGATGTCCCCCCGTGGGTCCATCATGACAAGCTTTAAGAATTTCCATGGCTTCTTAGCCATGGACACACCGTCGGATGACTTGATCCGCACATATTTTGAACAAGTAGGGGTCGTCCCAGAAGTAATGTTTTACATCTTTAAAGAATTTTCTTTTCTGTTGGGACGACATCCCTTTCATAATGAAATTTCCTGCACGGTAATTTGCAAAATCGGCAAACCATGGGGTAGTGGCATCATCCCGGGTAGAGATTAGATTTAGAGTCTCCAGAGGAAAAGTTTCATTAATTTCTTTTCTCTCGAGATTATCTTGATGAGGATTTTCTAACCAGGACAAGTGATCAGCTGCAAGGTTCTCTGCTCCTTTTTTATCTCTTATGAGAATATCGAATTCCTGAAGGAGCAGGACCCAACAGAGCAGTCTTGGCTTTGCGTCCTGTTTAGTGAACAGGTATTTCAAAGCTGAATGGTCCGTATACACCACGCTTTTGGTTAAGATTAAGTAAGACCGAAATTTTTCAAAGGCATATACCACAGCTAATAATTCTTTTTCTGTGGCGGTATAGTGTGTTTGATCCTCATTCATGGTCTTACTTGCTTAGTGTATTGGCTGGAAATGTTTGGTTTTGCGTTGCCCCATAACTGCACCAATAGCATAATCGCTAGCATCGCACATAAGTTCAAAGGGTAAGTCCCAGTCGAGGGCAACAAGGATTGGTGCTTCGGTAAGTCTTTTCTTTAAAGTAGAAAAAGCTTCGATGCACTCGGGGGGAAAAGATGAAAGGAGCATCCTTTTCAAGAAGATGAGTCATGGGCCGGGCTATTTTGGAGAAATCCTGTATGAATCTCCGATAGAACCCGGCATGGCCGAGGAAACTCCTTATTTCTTTAACAGTGGTGGGATGAGGCAGTTTAGCAATAACATCAATTTTGGCCTTATCGACCTCAATCCCACTTTTTGAAATTTTATGGCCGAGGACAATGCCCTCTTTAACCATAAAATGGCTCTTCTCCCAATTTAGACAAAGATTAGTGTTTTCACAACGTTGAAGCATTTTTTCTAAATGGGAGAGGCATGAGTCGAAAGAATTCTCGATGACTGAGAAGTCATCCATGAATACCTCCATGGTTTTTCCGATCATGTCATGGAAAATAGCCATCATGCACCTCTGGAAAGTGCCCGGAGCATTGCATAACCCAAAAGGCATGCGGCGATAGGCAAATGTCCTGTAAGGGCATGTGAAGGTAGTCTTATCTTGATCCTGTGGATCAATGGGAATCTGGAAGTAACCCGAGAAGCCGTCGAGGAAGCAATAATACTCATTCCCCGCTAGTCTTTCGAGCATTTGATCCATAAAGGGCAGAGGAAAATGGTCTTTGTGGGTGGCTTCGTTAAGCTTTCTGTAATCGATACATACTCGCCACCCTGTAACCAAACGAGTTGGTATCAACTCGTTGTCCTCATTTGTGATAACCGTAATGCCACCCTTTTTTGGAACACAATGTATTGGGCTAACCCAAGGACTATCTGATATAGGGTAAATCAATCCCGCATCAAGAAGTTTGATAACTTCTGCCTTAATAACTTCGTGGATTTTTGGATTTACCTTTCTTTGATGCTGCACGGCAGGTTTAAAGTCCTCTTCCATTAGGATTTTGTGTGTACAAAAATCCGGGTTAATACCCTTTATGTCTGAGAGCTTCCAAGCAATTGCTTGCTTGTGGGACTTTAAAACCTTAAGCAGCGCGGTTTTTTCCTCATCCTTTAAGTCTTTTGCAATAATGACCGGTAACTTATCGTTACCTTCCAAGAATGCATATTCTAGATGAGGAGGCAGGTCCTTAAGTTCGACCTCGGGGAAATCATCATTTTTCTCAACATATTTGACTTCCGCTTTATGAAGTTGTGGAGGTAGAACAAGAATGGGAGAAGGATCTTTGTTCAATAACTTCTCAAGGAGAAGTATATCCCTCTCCGAATCAATCTCTTGGTAATCAATTCCTTCGGGAACTGAATCACTTTTGAGAAAGGCCTCTAATTCCTCAAGGATGAAATCACTTCCCTCAAACGGAGTGAGGGAAGGAGAAGAATTAGCTATTATGGGATCAGAAGAAGTAGTGGGATTGCCACTCATAGAATTATCAGCGAATCCAAGGAATTCTTGAGCATACTCCTCGGATGCAATGTCAATGACATCAATTCGGTTGACCGATTCAGCATCATAATTCGAGGAGTATCTCGAGGTTTGATCAAGGTTGAACGTTATCGCTTCATTGCCAACTCGTAACGTGATTTCCTCATCGAAAACATCGATTAATGCACGTCCCGTTCTTAAGAATCCCCTCCCAAGAATGAGAGGAACTCTTGGATCTGCATCGAAATCAACAACGACAAAGTCTGCTGGAAAATGGAACTTTCCCACTCTTACAAATACGTCCTCGGCAATACCAAGGGGACGTGAAATTGAACGGTCTGCAAGCTCGAGAGTCATGCATGTGGGACTAAGTGCCTGAAGAGAGAGCTTTTTCCAAACTGAGTGGGGCATTAAGTTGATGCTTGCACCAAGATCGGCCAAGGCAAAACATTCAACCATACCCGGGAAAATACATGGTATTAGAAATCTCCCGGGGTCTCCTAGCTTTTCGGGAAGCTGTTTCAATAGAACTGCAGAGCAGTTCTCATTGAGTGGAGTTCGTGCCATCTCAAACAGTTTTTCTTTATTGCTCAACAGGTTTTTTATTGTCGATGCGAATTTGGGCATCAAAAGAAGAGCATCCGCGAAACTAATATCGAAGTGTAGTTCTTGAAAAATCTGAAAGAATTTTTCCATTTGATGATTAGCTTTGTCACAGAGCTTCTGGTCTTGTAATCGTGAGGGATATGGAATTGTTGGTTTTGGGTTGGCTTTTGGATTTTCAACAGGACCTTTGGTAGTTTCAAACATGACTCTTTTAGGGGGAGTCGGGACCGGGATAACTAGAGGAGGGATGTCATTGGTACCTCCGTTATTAGTAGGAAGTATCTTATCCGTAGTATCCTCAGTTTCACATTCCTCTACAGGGATAGGAGAAGAGGTAGACGGAGCTGTAGGTCCTTGGTAAGAAACTCCACTTCTTGTGGTGATCGCCTTTACATCGCCCCTCGGATTAGCGATCGTGTTGCTAGGTAAAGTAGTACCTGAGCCTGAGGGTCGATCATTTAAAGACTTCTGCAAATTAGATATTTGACTAACCAGCATTTTGTTCAGTTCTTCTTGGGATTTCATAAACTGTTTTAATAACTCATCATGTGATGGTCCAGTTGGAACAATGGCTTGATTTTGGTTTGGAAAATTTTGAGCCCGATTGTTCTGGAAATTCCCATGTTGCTGATTGTTATTACCCTGGAAGTGGTTTTGTTGTTGAAAATTACCCTGTGGGTAATTGTTCTGACCATGATTTCGATTATAATTCCCTTGGTTCTGATTTTGTTGAACCTGGTTTTGACCAGGGTTGAAATTCCCTTAGTTGTTATAACCTTGGTTCATTCAGTTCTGGTTCTGATTCTGGTTAAAGTTCTGGTTTCTGTTTTGACCATTTTGGTTCTGGGACTGATTAAACCCTGGTGGTCCGATGTAGTTATTAGATCGGTAGCTCAAAAGGTTTTGATCTCCTTGCGGTTGGTAAGAATTACCTCCCGTATTATAGGAACCTTGAGCTGCATACACGTTTTCACGAGCCGAGCCACCGGAGGCTAGGCACTCTGTATAAGGATGTGGACCACCGCAAGTTTCACAACTTGGGTTAACAGCTTTGACCTGATTATGATTTGTCTGATGGATACGCAAAACTGCTGTGGACAAATCATCAAGCTTTTTAGCTAGGATTGATATTTCATTGCTTGCCGGAGTGACTGACTTAAATGAGTCGTTCCTCTCAGCAGAGGAGTCCCAAAAATTATGATGGGCAGTCATGTTTTCGATTAAGTCATAGCATTCTTCAGGGGTCCTTTTCATAAAGGTGCCCCCAGCAGCAGCATTGATGGTGTCACGATGACGGAGTGTCAAACCATTATAAAAGGTATCAATAATGGTGACAAGAAGCATGTTATGATTAGGACACCGATCAATAGCAAGTTTGTAGCGTTCCCATGCCTCAAATAAGGACTCTTTGGGAAGCTGTCTGAATTTGCTGATATCATTCCTCAGCTTTGTGACCATAGATGGTGGAAAGTATTTGGCCAGAAATTTAGTGATCATCTCATCAAAAGTGTGGATCGAATTCTTAGGAAGGCGATCGAACCAGGAAGTCGCATGATGAGTGAGTGAATAGGGAAAAAGGTATAAACGTAGGCCGTCATCGGTGACGCCATTTTGTTTCATGCTTTGGGTGACAGTTAAAAATTTGTCGAGATGTTTGTTGGCATCTTCACCCTGCAATCCGTGGAACTGGCACGTATTCTGGATCTGTTGTATCATGTGGTGTTTTAATCCAAAATCCGTGGCTCCAATAGTGAGTGGTGCAATGGGTCCACCCCTCCCTTGCATGGTAGGTTGACACAGTTCCTCCATTGTTCGAGTGTCAGGAACTGGTTCCTCCTTGGGAGGGAATGGGGGCTCGTCGTTCATTTTTATTGGTTGTTTCTATTCAACAGTACGTAACTTAGTTACATTTTTTCCTTTATTGCGCTTTGTTTGCGAACGAGTGCGCATGCACTAAAAACAGTATCAATCAGAACAAGACAGAGGCAAAACGACAGTGAACTTGAATCCAATAATCACGAATGAACAGCTCCTTTATAAAAGGTACACTATTCACAAGGATATAATGGTAAGTTTTAAATCTTAAGTTTGGGAACTTATTATGTTCACACCCCCAGTTGGTAGGTGTTCTGCCTTGGTTTGCGGTGGTAAACTTTTATGTAATTATATTCACAGTAAAATGTTTTTGACTTTTCGTGTATGGGTGAAAAAAAACTTGGACAATATTTTTGGAACTGATTCGTTAACCGAAATCGTTCCTTTAAGATTACTCGCAGGCTGGCGGGAGGAAATAAATGGATCCCTCTTAAGTTCGCAATTTAATGTCAGAACTTACCTTAAACCAACTGTATAGGTTTTAATCTTAAAGATAACGAAGTAATTTAACTTCACAGTTTGTTTTGTTGTTTATGATTTGTTTGGTGTTTTTAACACTTCAGGAGAAATGTTAATGAACTTTTTCAGATATGATTTTGATTTTCTAAAAAATTTACAAAGTGATGGTATTTGTACAGGAGGGTTTTTGAAAACCAATAAACTTAAACTGTTTTGAAATACGCAACAACCTCCCCGACAGCGGCGCCAAATTTTGACTCCTCCTAAACCAACCAGTCAACCGGGTGCAGTTGATAGGCCCACCTAGGAGAAAGTGCAAGTTATTATTGACTGTGGAAATATAGGGAAATCCCCAGGTCGTTAAATCCCAATGAGATTGAAATTGTATTTTGGAACGATTAGGAGAATGAGTGGTACTGAGGACAGTAACCAAAATGATTGAGGAATGATTATACTACTGATTGCTTGGTATTTAGATAATATGAAAAGATATAAACAATAACAGAGATACACACAAAAGCACAAATAAGAAAATCAGATAACAGACAGAGACAAGTGGGTTTAAACAAATTACAAACTACAGGGGGTGCTTTTTGAAACTTTTGAAAACTTAAAATTAAAAAGAAATTTGAAAATGAAAATGAAATTATAAAAGTGATTATTATAATATTTAAATATTATTTAATTAATAAAACTATTTAAAAATCTAATTTAAATTAACTAAAAATGACAAATATTACAAATTAACCTAAAAACTTGCAAAAATAATTTCTAAACCTTAATTAGAACTTGAAGAAAGTATAAAAAATGAAAATAAATATTTTTGTCTTTTGATGAGTTTTCTATTAATTAAAAACTATTTAACTTAATTAATCTAATTAAACTATTTTAAATTACTATTAATACTAAATTACCTTAGAAAATTATGAAAATTTTTATAAAATTAGTTAACCATCACAGGAATCCTACAAAAATATAAAAACTACTAAAAATTATATTTAAGGTTATTCCACTAATTAATTACCTATTAATTATTTTAAATCTAATTTAATTAAATTAAATAAGAAAATTGGAAAATGGACAGTGGAAATTATGAAACTATTTTCTAAAAGTTTTAACTACTTTATAAAACTTAGGAAAAATATAAAATTCTACTTTTGTTACTAAAAATTTAAGAAAACTAATTAATAACTAATATTACTTATTTAATTAATTAAACTAGTTTTAAATCTAATAAATAGTAAACTAATTAGGAAAAATCTAAGCAAATTATTTTAACTAGTTAAAGGTACTAGGGAATTAAGAAAATTATAAAATTGGAAAAGTGCTTATTAATAAGCTAAAATGAAAAATGAAAAAGATAGTTTCTATTAAATAGAAGCTATCACTATTTTTATGTTTGTTTTTTTGGAGTTTTTCTTTTAGACAGCTAAATATAAGATGAAAATAAGATACTTTTGTGAAACAACTTCTTACAAAGCTTAAAAATAAGCAGTATGCACCCCCTTTACTTAAGCAGTTTGACTTTTGTTGACTGAGTAAGCAAATAAGCACAGATGACTGAAGGTGGGGTCCACAATGATAAAACTAGGTATAAATAAGCTAAGCACACTTAAATAAGCTGAAAACAACTAGCAATGATCACTGATAAGCTATTGGAAATGAAATAAGCACTTATGCAAACTGAAACTCAACACAGAATTGGGACAGACTTTGGGGACAAATTCAGGTGGGGTCCACTTGTTCCTAGCTCAAAACAAAGGTCAAACCTTGTTCCCTGGTAGGAGGGGGTTGGGGAAACCAAAAATGAACCACTAGGTCCCACTGAGGTGGGCTGCAGCCACCACCAAAGTTGGTGGTGTGGTGGTGGTATGCTGGTGCAGGGGAGATCTTCTTCCCTGCAGGTGTGTTCCAAGCTTTGTAGGGTCCACAATAAAATTCACAAAATTCAAAAAATGGTGGGAAACTAAAGACTAGCTGGGGAACTTCAATCCCGAAAAGTTTCAGAGGCTGAATCACAATACTAAATTCTATAAAATTCATTGGATTTTTGGTTTTTTCTGTCAAAGAACAATTTGACTTTTTGAGATTTTAAACTAAGTTGACTAAAATGAACTTCTAACTTGATTTTCTGAATGATTATGTTATAATAAGCTATGTTAAGACTAAAATAAGCTAAATCACTAACTTATGAATGGTTATGGGGCTTATGCTACTCTAAATCCAACACAGATGGAGATTATGCCTATCTCTTGGTGATTTTGACTTTATTGGTGAACTAGGTCTGAGTTTATGGTTGTTCTGAGTTGATATGAACCTATGTGATTGGTTTAAACAAGAAACAACAACTAGTAAACACCACAACACCTTGGATCACACTGATCCAAACACACCTAAAGATTGATTGTTTTGAGATTTTTTAAGTAAATGGATATAAGAGCTTATGAACTAGATCTAAAACAACTTAATATGATTAATTAAGTATAAATGAACATTTAAACACAGGAAATAACAACAATTAACCAAGATTACTTATTATACTAATTTGACTGTGTAACTTAGATATTTTAGCAACTATGGATTCCAACAAACAAGATACTAATTTTATGTTGTATTATCACTATCTAGAACTAAATAAGCACAAAGCAACTGAAAAAGCAAAGTAATAAGCAAAGCTACAGTAAAAAGACAGATATGAGATTTTTGATGACTTACAATATGCTTTCCTTCTCAAACCATGAACCAAGAACAATCCTATGGAATCTCCACAGATTCACTAACCCAAGGCCTTCCAGAATTTACCTTGCTCCTACTTGATGATAACCATAACCATGATTTTTGATTTTTTCTTTATTTTTCTTAATTTTTTATGATTTATGAGTTTCTCTATTATAACTGCTTTAAATGTTTCTAAAAGCTTTCATAAGCTTTCTGAGGAGCTTATATGAGCTTATGAATCCATATAATCTAACAATAACAACAATATAGCTTATTGAGAAATTTGAAATGAAGATGAAAATTGCACAATCTGAGATGTGACTTAAAACATGAATTTGATTATCACAAAAGTTGAGATTACACCTGAATTAACTAACACAATGCTTAAAAGCTTGAGAATTAACTGAAATAACAAGTTACAATTTAAACGAGATTAATTAAGCTAAGATAAAACTATCTTGGTCTTCTGCACTTCTCTTCCTTTTATAAGCCCATATTAGGGTTCCTTGTGTGACTCTGAGCATATCCCACTTCAATCTTGACCCTCCATTGCTCTGAATCAATACTATCCGTTTAAACCATTTTGGCGCCAAAAAGTCTCCAAGTTAACTTGGGGCCAAAGCTGAGCAATTAAAGAATATTGGAAGGATGTGGAGGTATCAGGGGACAAAAGAGATGTTTTCAGGACAAGTTGAGGCTGTATGGAAGAAAACAGAGGGCAAGTATGGTTTGGAGTGAAAAGGTTGTGGGAATTGCATTAATTGGTGATGTAGTTTGGTTGTGAGGTGGAAAGGTGATGAGGGGAGAGTAGGGGATGAGGTGGAAGGTGATGAGGTGGTGGAAAAACACCATGGTTTCTAGTTTACAGTGGTGAGGGAGGAGGGTGAATAGTGTGTGTGGTTTGGCGGTATTGGGTGGTCAAATGGCGGTTTGACCCATTTTTTATAATAAAAGGGAGTGGGCCGAGGGTTATTTGGGCCTAGGGAAAATGGGTGGGCTGAGCTTGTGTTTTGTTTTTGGATTGGATTAGGTTTTGGTTTTGGGTTAATAACAATAAGGGTCCGGTTGGTATTATAACTAAACAAGGACCAATTTTGTAATTTTGACAAAATTAAGGGGCTGAGTTTGCCACTTTCCCAAACTACTTTCAAGGATTAAACCTGCAATAAAACCATAACACAAGGACACAAGATGTAATTTTCTATTTTCAAAATCCCAGGGACCTTTTCTGCCAATTTCTCAAACTCCAGGGACCATTTATGTAAATTTGGATTTTTAAGGGACTGAAGATGTAATTTCTCAAAATGTTATCATAAGGACCAATTTTGTCATTTAAGAATAGTACAATGTTTATTTTATTAATTTTCCATTTTTAAAACCTTAAGAACTAATTTTGACATTTTTGAAACTTGAGGGACTAAAGTTGTCATTTTGAAATTTTTAACTTTAAAGGATTATACTTGACAAATTATGAATCCCTAAGGACCTTTGATGATATTTTTCATGTTTTGATTTACCAAGGACTAGATTTGACAACTTTTGAAACTTGAGGGACTGAAACTGCCAATTATGCAAACTTTATACGTTTTTCATCTTTTTTTGCTTATTTTGCATTTGAAACATATAAAACACATTTCTAAGATATTTTCAGTATTTTGATGCATATTTGAGTGTTTTTGTATGTTTTGGCAGTTCAGATTGGTATAAAATGATGAGTATATAGACACTCATCAGTATACCACTGGACCAATTCGTTCTAAAACCTTAAATGGTCCGATGTATCTCGAATTAAGCTTTCCTTGCTTTCCGAAATAAAAGACACCTTTCCTAGGTGAAACTTTCAACATAACCTTGTTTCCAACTTGAAATTCTAAAGGCTTACATCTTATATCAACATAACTCTTTTGCCGATCCCTTGCAGCTTGTAAGCATTGTCGGATTTGAACTATTTTATCATTAGTCTCATGGATTATCTCTGGACCCGTAAGTTGAGCTTCTCCAACTTCGGCCCAGTAGACAGGGGATCTGCACTTACGTCCATAAAGTGCTTCATACGGTGTTGCCTTAATACTAGTGTGATAACTATTATTATACGAGAATTCGATCAACGGTAAGTATTTCTCCCATCCTTTTCCAAAATCTATCACACACGCTCGAAGCATATCCTCGAGTGTTTGGATAGTTCTTTCACTTTGACCGTCGGTCTGAGGATGATATGTCGTACTCATGTCTATTTGAGTACCTAGGGCTTTTTGCATAGATTGCCAAAATCTTGACATGAAATGAGAGTGGCGATCAGATATGATAGATATTGGCACTCCATGTCAGGAAAATATTTCCTTGAGGTACAACCTAGCACGGGTTTCCATATCATCCGTTTCTCATATAGGAATGAAGTGAGCTGATTTGTAAGGCGATCAACTATTACCCAAATAGTATCATGCCCGTTGGATGTTCTAGGAAGTTTAGTGATAAAATCCATCGTAATCCTTTCCTACTTCCAAATGGGAATTTCAGGCTGTACCAATAGCCCGGATGGCTTTTGACATTCAGCCTTTACTCTAGAACATGTTAAACACTTGACCACATATCTAGCAATGGATGCCTTCATCTCGGGATACCAATAGTGTTTCTTCAGATCCTGATACATCTTATCAGAACCCATATAGATGGAGTACTTAGATTTGTGGGACTCGTGCATTATTAAGTTCCTCAAGTTACCATAATTTGGTAACCATCTCCAATTCTTAATGCAACGAGTTCTGTCTAAACGTACCTCAAAAGCCTTATTCATCCCTCGTAGGTTTTCCATTTTAAGATTTTCCTCTTTGAGGGCTTCATCTTGGGCTTTGAGTGTTCGATACGGTAAATCCAAATGGAGTGTCATTACTAATGACCTAACTCTAATCGGTTTGATTCGTTCCTTTCGGTTCAAAGCATCTGCTACTACGTTAGCTTTGCTAGGATGGTAACGAATCTCACAATCGTAATCAGCGAGAAGTTCTATCCAACGACGTTGTCTCATGTTCAACTCTTTTTGATTAAGAATATGCTGTAGGCTTCTATGATCGGTGAAAATTGTACATTTTGTGCCATACAGATAATGTCTCCATATTCTTAGAGCGAGCACTACTGCTCCTAATTCTAGATCGTGTGTAGTGTAGTTTTCCTCATGTGGTTTGAGTTGTCGTGATGCATAAGCGATAACCTTATTTTTTTGCATCAATACAACACCAAGACCTCGACGCGAAGCATCAAAGTAAACAACGAAATCGTTGTTTCCCTCTGCTAATGCTAAGATCGGAGCTTCACATAACTTTATCTTCAAAAGTTGGAAAGCTGTCTCTTGGTCTTTTACCCAGTCAAACTTCCTATTTTTCTAGGTTAACTTCGTCAAAGTTTTTGCTATTTTTGAAAATCCTTCAATAAACCTTTGATAATAACCCGCGAGTCCTAAGAATTGTCGTATTTCAGTAGGATTCGTAGGATACGGCCAATTCTTAACTGCTTCGATTTTTTGCAGGATCGACATGAAGTCCTTGTTTATCTATCAAGTGTCCAAGAAATTGTAGAACACTAATCCAGAACTTGCACTTAGAGAACTTTGCATAAAGTTTCTTTGTCTTAAGTAGTTCTAGGATTATTCTTAAGTGTCGAGCATGCTCTTCCTCATTACAAGAATAGATAAGGATATCATCTATGAATACTATGAAAATTTTATCCAAGTATGGTTTACACACCCGGTTCATGAGATCCATGAAACCGCCGGTGCGTTTGTCAAACCAAATGGCATAACTTGAAATTCATAGTGCCCATATCTTGTTCTGAAGGCGGTTTTAGGGATATCTTTTTCCTTCACTCTCAGTTGATGATAACCTGATCGTAAGTCGATCTTCGAATACACACTCGATCCTTGAAGTTGATCAAATAAGTCATCAATCCTGGGTAATGGGTATCGAGTTTTAATAGTAAGTTTGTTCAATCCACGATAATCGATACACATTCTCATAGAGCCGTCTTTCTTCTTTATGAATAAAACAAGAGCTCCCCAAGGTGATGTACTTGGGCGTATAAAACCTCGATCGTTTAATTCCTGGAGTTGTTCAGAGATGAGGTTAAGTCGGGGTTTACTTCGATCTCCTCGGATAGTTGAAGTCTCACTGTTGATAGGTACATGGATGATTTTCTCGTCACAAAGAATCTTAGCTTGATTCTTGGACAACCAATCCATTCCCACAAACAACGTCAAAACTACCGAGTCTAATGGGTATGAGATCGATTTCGAAAGGGTGGTTGAGTAAAGTTATGGTACAACCCTTGATAACGGTGTTAGTACTAACTAAGTTTCCGTCGTCCATTTCTATGTCATAGTAGGTATCTAAGGCTACGGGTTTGATCCTATGTCTAGAGGAAAAAGGTATAGACACGAAACTCTTATCGGATCCTGAATCAAATAGTACTCTAACTAAGTGATGGTTTAAGAGATACTTACCCGTGACTATGCTCGGATCTTGTAGGTCATTCCTATCCCTCAACATATAAGCTCTTCCCTGGGCTTCATCAGTATTTTTTTTAGACATCTACTTGCATAGTGTCCTTTTTCTCCGCAAGCATGACAAATGACCGTTACTGGTTGCAGATTACCCTAGTAGCTGGTCCTTTGTGCTTGCAATCCCTTGTCTGATGGCCCACCTTGTTACATATGTTACATTTAAAGGAACTTGGCCCTGTGTGATGCCAATTACATTTCTTACGTAGAGGGGCTTTTCCAACATAACCACTTCCCTCATTTGGAGTGGCTACATATGCTCTGGCAGTCTCTTGCCTTGGTTGAGAATAGGGGTTGGTACGATGATTACCATAGGTGTTACGGGTGTTACCGAAAGCTCTCCCATCGTGGAACTTTCGTTTATTATCGTTGGGCACTGGCACAAAGTTGTGCTTTGTTACTTGATCCATTAACCTCAAAGTGATGTTAATGGCTTCCTCTAGAGTTTGAGGTCTAGAGGCAGTAACATTCCCTTCGATACTTCGGGGTAAACCTCCGATGAAAACTTCCATTGTCTTTTCAACAGTCGGCACCATTGTGGGACACAAAGTTGCCAACTCTTGAAATCTCCTAATATAAGTTTTAACATCAGTCCCCTTTACAAACAAGTTATAGAACTCATCTTCTATTTTCTTAACTTCCGTTCGAGGGCAGTATTTCTTACTCATAAGTTTCTTAAATTCAACCCAGGATAACTTGTATGCCTCTTCTATTCCTATGGGTTGGGCAAACGAGTTCCACCAAGATAACGCTTCCTCAGTAAGAGTACCGGTCGCAAACTTAACTCTACAATCCTCAGTACAGTTACTACGGGAGAATACTGATTCACACCTCTCAAACCAGTGAATCAATCGTATGACCCCTTCTGTCCCCTTGAAATTGAAGGGTTGACAGCTCATAAATTATTTGTAGTTACTCTTCTTCACTGCAAGAATTTCGGGGTTTCTAGCCATGTTAGCATTTCTAGCTTCTAGTGCTGCAGTTACACTGTCAGCAACTAGTTGCCGAATGTCTTCCTGAGACATGGCGGGAGTAGTAGGAGTAGCGGGAGTATTGGCTCTCGCACGTGTGATTCTATAAACGTTCGTAGGAATAAGATGGGATAAGAATAATGTCATATCCAATTTAGACATTCTTGCAAGTTCTAACTAATAGAAGCTTGCATATAGAAGGATGGTACAAGTTCTAAATCATAGAACATTGTCTGATACCGAGGAAAAGAATAGTTAGGGAATCCTAAAACTAAAAGGGCGGATTTCCTAATAAGACTGACTATATTCCCAGAAATTCACTTCCCCCTGTCTAAAGGCATAGTGGTGCTAGTCTAAGGGATATAAGTTTTAGTGTTTCTAGGTAAGTCTACTTGTTTTAAAATTTCTAATGACCTCGAGTTATTAAGACTTAAGGTAGGCCTATAGTGTTTCCTAAAGCATAGGGGATCCTAATACGGGATACTTGATATAAGAAAGCTAAGTGTGGGCAAACTATAACTTCTATAATAACTTATTCCTATATCTTACAGGGTGAAACCTAGCAAGTACCCGTATATAACTAAGTTATCTATAGCTAAACTACCTATAAAACTAAATCTATAACCTTACTAGTTTGATTCTTTGGTGTTTCTGAGTTCCTGGATTGCTGCTAACAGATCTCTGATATCAGACTTATGACTATTCCTAATATCCTCGATGATCATTTCTATAGTGGAAAGCCTAACATGTGCTGTAACTACTTCATCAGAGTGTCCTTCATACTTTGTTTGTAACCTAAAGATTTGACTATGTGTTTTCTCTAATTCATTTTCTAACCTATTATAGTCTTTTTGGATTATAACTCTACCTTTTCCTAAGGCACTTATCTTATTTTCTACTTCCTCAATATGTCCTAAGGACAACTTATCTAAATGACTAAGTATATTCTCTATTTGTTCCTCATGCCTTTCTAAAGGCGTTTTATAGGACCTACTTCCTATTTCAAACCTAGGGGGAGGTGAAGGAGGTATAATACGTAATTTCTTAAGGGGAGGGGATGGTATTTTGGGAACAAAACGATCTCGACTAGTATAGTGAGGTATAGATGGGTTAGGGGTTATTGTAGGTACGGTAGGAATATCACCACCATATGCTTGCATATAACCGTTATATGCTTGCATATAGTGATCATTCGGGTAAAGTTCTAAACCTAAGCAAACTAAGGCATTCTGGGCTAATTCTTCCGGAGAATTAGAACCAGAAGATGAGTGAGTAGGGGTAGCCGGGGTATATTCATAACTATCCGATGAGATATCTGTATCATCAGTGTCCAACACGATGATAGGATTGTTAAAGGAGGACATAACTAACTGTAATACCATTCTCGGGTAAATGTCTTAGCATAATTCGAACCTATGTTATATCCTAGAGGCCATAGTAATAGTGGGGAATCTACCTTAGAGGCAATAATGAGGAATTTAACCTTAAGGCAATTCAGGGAATCTAACCTAGAGGCAAGTCAGGAATCTTAACCTAAAGGCAAGTCAGGAGTCTAATGGCAAGCTCGGGGATTCTAGTAGCACGGAGGACTTTTTGAAAAAGAGGTTATAGTTTAGGAAAAATCCTTTTGTTCTTTATAACCGAGGCTCTGATACCAATCTGTAACACCCCTATTTTTCGCTGATCGCAGCGGATTAAGTGTTTGGAGTATTATCTCATAAGAGAGCATCCTTAGATCCCGACACGCTGGAGACTTAGATCCCGACAACATGTTTAGATTTGCGACTTAGCTTGTTAGTTAGTGTTGGTATTGTAATTCTTTGGGTAGTTATTACATTAGTAATTAAGTATTCCTATAACTATGCAATATAATCACGTAACGGGTGAAAATTTCTTGTAGAAAGATTAAGGACACCAATTATATTAATATTGAACACATGGTTCTAGGCTTATATAGCACACAAACACGTACTAATAATGCTTTGATTACATATATAGTTTCAAACGATACATAATTAACAAGCTGATGGCTCTATCAAGATGCGTAGATCAATTGTGAGTTTGGGCTTGTTTGTAAGCAGTTGCTTCTGCAAAAGTGCTGCAGCACCTGCAACCTCCGTTGTAGTAACGTCCACCACCGCAGCAACCATACCTGCAATAGTTTCCTCCATGACGACCACCATTGTTATACCCTCCACGGCCTCCACCATTGTGGTAACCTCCTCGTCCGCCATTGTAACCTCCACCATTGTTGTAACCTCCTCGTCCGCCATTGTATCCTCCACCATTGTTATATCCTCCACGTCCACCATTGTAGTATCCACGATCATCACGGCCATACTTAGCATCTTCTACCTCACCTGCACAAGCATTAATTACATAAATTTACATACTTATTTTTTAACGTTAATTTCATTAGAATTAACACGATGCCATGCAAAAAGGAAATAGGCATCACTCCATCCATCCCAAAATTAGTGCCCAATATGAAGCGTCAAATAGTTTGAAGATACCATATTCCCCAATCAAATTTCATACTTTGCTTAACTGGTCACTTATTTTTAGACAATCAAAAATAGTATGGTACCTGGATGCTTATTTTGAGACATTAGGAGTGTATTTTTTCCTAATCTTATTTCCTTTTAAATAAACTTTTGTGTTAGTAATCACAATATATTCTAATATGTGAATGAAAAAGTATACTATAAATCGAATATTTACGCACTCTCATGGGTCGAGGCCTCCTTAGCCGCAGAGACTTGAAAGGAAATGAGAAGAACAACAGCAAAAGCTAATGCAAGAAGAAGAAATGTCTTGGAAGCCATTTTGAATTGTTTCTTGAAAAGGAAATATATTGTAGAAAGATGAAAAACCAGTTTGCTACACTTGTCTATTTATAGAAGGATTACACAAAGATGCAGCTTTTATTGCAGATTGGTTGGCTGGTAAGGAGATGGGTCCTAGCTTTCATTGCCGTTGACATTCTGAATCCATTCTTATCCTATAGAGGCAATCCTTCATTTGTTTTAAAAAGAAAATATCAGATATAATAAATACAAATTAAACACTCAGCAGAGTCATTTACATGCATGTAAGTTGAAACATCGATCGGAAATAAAAATGCATGCATTGTACTTCCACATAGTGAAGTATGCTTATTAGCGGCCAACAAAATAGGAACATAGTGGCTAAAACTGCAATGCAAAAATAACGGCAGTCTTGACTCCTTCAATCTGTTTAGTTTAATAAAGTCAACGAGCCGGAACACTCCGAACTTGCTAGGGCCTTTAATCCATGTCGAGACGTGGGACAACAATGTTATCACAGAGTCATTTACGTACATGCATAAATATTCTTCTTTAACCTATGTTTTTCTAGATTTTCTACAAATTAAACGCTCAGCAGTCATTTACAGGACGCAATAAAAGTATCCAAATTTTATGCTTGTTTTTATTGCATCCGGTATATTAATCAGCTGCCATTATCAGTATACTTGCATTTGTTCGTTAAACTATATACAACTAATCACTATATAATTAATACCTCGTATAATAAGAAGACCATTATCTCGTCCAAAGTCATCATCTGAAATTCACCATGTGACGCATTTAACATCATCGTCTGAAGTTCACCATGTGCTAGCCATGGTTTTTCATTTTAATAATACACCATCCATACCTATATGAATTAACTCCTACCCAACTAAGATATGAAAGATAGACGTGTTAATGTAATTTTTAATTTATAGATAGCTAATCACGAGCCAAATTCTGAAGAGTCGGATTCTACTTGGAAGCGTACTAAATGCAAGGGATCCTGTTTTATCTTGTTTGTTTTGTTGGAGAACCCCAATGGTAAATGTGTAGTACGTGCAAAGAGTAGATCACTCGGTATGACACCACATTGGTAAGAAATTTGGGCCCCTCCCAAGATGAGTCAAAGGCAGCACGATACCACTGAAACACTATTATACGTGGGACGGATAGCTGATCCTTATCGGGTTAAGGACACCATGCGGGGTCGAATGAATGACCCCGTGACAAGTGGTATCAGAGCCAAGTCGGACTGAGGCAGATCAAAGTAAAATCGCTCATGGCACTCTCCCAAAATTCTTAAAAGTGTTGGTCGCACAAAGGTGGCATGAGATGTCTCCCGGATATTGTAGAGGAAAACATGATGATGTGTCGAGGCACAATGTCGCATTCGACAGAAGCTGGAGGGATTAATGGCTTAATTCAAGCGGGATGACAGTCGTTGCACGCTGGATCTTAAGTCGCCAGAAAGAGTAATGGTCTAATCCAAGAGGGATAGTCATTGCATGCTGGGACCCAAATAATCGAAAGTCGAATGTCCCTTCAAGTCACGAAGTTGAGCAAAGCCAAATCATTTGAGGGATGTTATCCATTGAGGCAAATGACCAGGCACAAGGTCATACATGAATTAGTGGTGGGAGAATGTCATGAGCCAAATTCATAAAGGTCGGGTTATGCTTTGAAGCGTGCTGAGTGCGAGGGTTCCTGGTTTATCGTGTTGGTCTTTTTGGAGTACCAAAATGGTAAAGGTATAGTACGTGCCACGAGTAGACAACTTGACATGGCACAACACTGGAAGTTGGGGTCGCTCTCTTGATGAGTCCACGGCAGGACAAACCATTGAATCTCTATTATACGTTAGATGGATAGCTAGTTTTTTATCGGGTTAAGGACAGTATGAAAGGTCGACGGAATGAATCTATTACACAAGTCTTTCGTTTCTAAGGGATGATTTTATTTATTTATTTATTTATTTTGCTATCTTTTTTAGAGAACCGCCAACAATTCGTTCCTTATAAATGAGCACATCTGGTTGAATATTTTATTTACCTTGAACGACACACCATATTTAGGCTATGTTTGGCAAAAGTAGCTGTAAGCAGTAGCTGTGAGCAATAGCAGTGAGCTGCGAGCAGTAGCTGTGAAAAATGAGCTTTCTGCTCACAGCTTCTTAAAGAAGCATTGGAAAAATGAGCTTTTCTAAAAAATAGCAAAGCTCACCACTCTATTGCCAAACAACACTGAAAATAAAAAAGCTCATTCTCACCGCTCATTGACTAAAAAAGCTCCGTGCCAAACATAGCCTTACTAGGTGGATTTTCCCTTCTAGTTAACTTCTTTTGTGGGATACTGCAAGAAAATGCATTTCCATACGATAATTCTATTTAAGAAGTTTGATACTCTTATTTGCTAAATCAAAATTTGGAATGGCAATAAGCATCCTATTGTAGTTCAAATAAAAATGCGTGTCATGTATACGTTTTAAACTAACTCAAGTACAGTACCAAACAATTGTTCATCCACCTTCTATGTGTCTTGAATAATCGATTTTTGTGTTCTTTTCAAATGTAATATGTAGGTTGCACTGCACCAAGAATTAACCATCCAAGTGTCCAAAAATACGCCAAAAAAATATTCTTCTTCACTCTTAGAAGGAGATCGAAAAGCTATAATATCCAAGGTTTTCTAAAACTTGACGGGTCGTCGAACCAAATGAGCGAATGACTCCTAGTTTTCTCGGTTCAACCAGTTGGACCGAAGGTTCGACCGGCCGAGAGTTTTCCAGCGATGTATGTATGTTTTGGTTAAAAATTGAAGATTCCGGTGATATATGCCTGGTTGTTACAAGTTTTTGACATGATTTTACTAGATTTCGATCAACTTCATCTTTTCCTGCCAAGTTACAAGTTTCTGATGGGTTTTTTCGGTTCACAAGTTTCGGTTTTGACCAATTTGTGACTGTTCGATCACGGCCGGTTAACCCGTGCTTTAATAAAAATTGTTGAGAGAACAACTCCAGTAAAAACTCAAGTTAGTAGTTAGTAATCACAAAAGTAGTGTACTTCACTTGAAGACAAAAAAAGAAATATGTTAAGGGTTTTTTTATTTTTATTTTTATTTTTATTTTCGTAACCGTGATTTCCGATCTTTTGGCTGACTAATCCACAGGGTTTGAACCCATCGCCACACAGACTCAAACCAGGTAAAACCTCCCTTTTCAGGAGGTTGGCGTGGCCATTTAAGATTGTTTGCACCTAGCATGAATTGAACTTGAGACCTCACCCATTTTAAAGTAATAATTACAAACCCTTTTACCATTAGGTCATCATTAGGTGGTCGTAGTTATTTTGTGTTTACATTAAGCGTTTTGTTGTATTTGACCGGGTAAGCAAGACTTCACCCTCAAGTTGTATTTGACGGCTATCCACAAACTGTTGGTCGTTGGATTTCCTTTAATAGGTTATAAATCTAAGTGATTAACTAACTACAAAATACAATTTTCATAGTTTGTTATTCTAACTGATGATAAACACTCTTTTGTACTATAAAATATATAAGTAAATAATACTCTCTTTCGTCTCAAAATAATAGTCCATATTCCATTTTTTGTATGTCTCAAAGCCTCCTCGTAAAGACACGCTTGCAGATTAAATATGCCAAAAAATAATTGTACCCACTCTCTCCGAAACCGTGTTTGTTTTGACTCAAAGCCTCCTCGTAAAGACACGCTTGGAGATGATGTCAAAATCTTCTCACATGCTTGGATCATGCATAGGAACATGAATCTTAAACCAAATTGGCTTGTATGGATCAATGATCCTATTTCTTCTTGTAAAAACTCTTTGTAATTTCTAGCATCTTGCTAGCTTTAATCCAATCGCCGTTAAAAAAAAAAAAAAAAAAAAAAAAAAAAAAAAAAAAAAAAAAAAAACTTTTTAAAAAAAAAAAATTTTTTTTTTTTTTTAAATAAAAACTAGAGAATTTAATGGTAGAATACTCTATTTGATTGGTTGAAAATTAAAGTAACCTCACTTTTACTAAACTATGTGACTTTTATCTCTTGACAATAATTTTGAGACAGAATGAGTATCATTATTATTTTTTTAAACGGCTAGTTATTAGTTAGTGGTTCGAGTCGTAACCACACTCTTTTTTTTTTCTGCTTTGCCTAGGAGGAAAACCCCATTGGCATGCCTCGAACCCAAGACCATTTGATGGTGGTGGTTACTAGGCCATTTGGTGGTGGTGGTTACTATAATGTTAAAACGATTGACTTTAATAATAACGAGCAGGGGAGCCCGCGCGTTACTACGGGAACGCCGTGTTGATCGTGTACATGATGAACAAATAGTAACTTACTCACCAACTAATTATGCTAATAAGAGGAGTGTAAACATCTTTACATGTCCAAAACCACAATATGGGTACACGATTGAATATTTACAATATGTTTTCATAAAATTTAAAAAGCTTATGTAATAAGTCCTCACAATTTGTTCCGCATCTTATCTGTTGACCATAAAACAATCATATTTTAAAAATTATAATCTCATCTATGCAGTCTCGTCTATACAAACCTGATTCGTGATGCGTTTCATCCTAAGTGTTTCTTTTTGGTGGTAATTCAGTAGCAATTCTATATAGTCCTACTTCCATGAATGCAACTTTAACCCATTGAATAATGAGAAGACAGTGTTCAAAAAAAGAATAATGAGAAGACAAACAAAATATATTAGGAGCAATTTCCTGGATTAAAAAATACAATAGGCCTTCATAAAAGAATGAAATCAAACTTGAAGAGCTATCTAAAGGTAAAAACAGTGTCAAAAATGTAACCGAATACACGAATTCTTAAGTCTACATATCGAACGTAGTCAAAGCATTTTATCCTAAGCAAAATTGTGGCACAGCAACATGATAAACTCACAGTGAACATAAAAAAGTATTGTATCCTAATATTAGCATGACATATTGCAGCACCATTCGCCAATACTTACCATGCTTATTGTCACCGCCATCTAACGGACCTCACTATTTGAGAACCTGCTAATATGTGTGTTCCTGCAACGACACAGGTTCAATGTCATTTTCCATGTCTTTTGTTTTCGTTTCATGAGGCTGCAAACCAATAGCTGTTGCACCATATAGAATTAAATCAACCATTCAAGGTAACTAAAATCGTATGAATAAAAAACTACCTATATTTTGCACACTGCATACACATATTAGTAGCATATATTTTCTATATGTTAAGTGACAGATTCTCCAAAAATGAATGCAACTAAAAATCAGTTAAGTGACAGATTCCTACGAGTTAATTCCCATTCCAATCTGTTAACAACTAAACACCCATCAATCCACAATTAATATTATTCCCTAGAATAGTTTGTGATAGCTTATACAATGCCACAGTCCGTAGATAAATTTGAGAAAGCTTTTCTAAACATTCAACAACATGTAGTAACCTACTAACTTCCCCACTAAGCCTCCCATAGGTTAGTTATGCCTTACTAACTTAACTTAGGCCCTCACTAGGCATCCTCTAGGATTAGAAAAGCCTATATCACTTTCTCGAGTAAAATTTTTGCTATATTACATCTCTATTGCTTATATGACTCTTAGACCTGCTCACGTATCCACCTATACTCAACACCACTATGTTTACCTCCTATAAACATCCCGGTATGTCAAGTCTAGGTTATAAACACTAGTACAAAAAGTAATCTATCACTCTAGGATACTATATCTATTAGAAACCCTAACAAAACCCTAATTGCACCCTATGTCTTTACGATTATCTTTAGAACCCTAATTGCTTTTCTAAACTAGTTTGAAAGTGTTAAAGGCTAAGGTATAAGTTATAATAGCAACTTTAGGATATCTTAGACTCCCTAGACCATACTAAAACACCCTAGAACTTAGGTATAAGTCCCTTAAGTACAAAACCATAACTAGGGTTTACAAGTCCCAAAACTAGGTCAAACCTTCTCAAAACTTTACCACAAGCTACCACCACTTAGTATATGCCTCCTAGGACTTAATATTAGTCACTAAACACTAATAGGAGCCTAATCTAGGCACTAAACCTTAGGCTAGACCCTAATCTCTCATTAAACAAATCTAGGTCTAAACTATAACAAAACTAGTAAAAACTTAACCAAAGCACCTCAAGCTCCTCAACCAAGCTACCTACAACCTTAATAGACCTAGGTAGACACCCTAGCACCTCTAATATATCACCCAAGGAGGTGCATCACCTCCTTGTCACCTCCTTGGTGCCGCGGCTGCCTCACCACCACAAACACCCCTATAGCGCCCCCTAGCTACCCATAGCAGCCCTTAGTCATCCCCTAGCTTCTCCTCATCACCCCCTAGCTGACCTTAGTCATCCTCCCCTCCTCGCCACCCCCCTTCTCTTGTTTCTTGCTTGACACATCAAAAATACCCTATATATAGCTTGACCTCCACACCATTTCACTTTACACCTCCCCTCTCTTCTCTACCTCATATATTCTGTAGTACTAAGTCCCTAGTAGCCTTATAAGTCGAGTAGAATAGCCCTAGATCCTTGTCGAAGTGAAAACCTAGTCGAGAAACCCTAGAAATCACGTTAAGACTCCCCTTGACCAATTAAGCCTAATATTTGATTCTAGTAGCTATAGTACTGACCTAGGATACTTAGGATATGCCCTAGAAACTTTAGAAACCTAAGCTAGAGCCTTGATTATTTTCTTTTACAAGTTTCCATTTTAAAACCCTAGTTTTTGCTAAATTCATGTTTCTATGCTAAATTGCCTGATCATGTGCTATATGTTAGTTTAGGTAACTTAGATGAGCATATATTAGCTAAACATAAGCTAGAAAACTCTTTTGTTTCATAAAAATATAGTTTACATGAAATTAGGACTAGTTTTGCAATAGTTTTCATGCATAAGGGTATATATGGTAACTTTCTGAAAATATTAAGTCTAAGGACTATTTTTGACATATCTTAGAAGTATGAAGTACAAGAACCCTTTTTGTAAAGTTCTAAAACCTTAGGATAGAAAGTAAAACAAGTTATAAACTTATAAGGACTAATTTTGGAAATATTATAAAGTTAAGGGTATAAAAGATAAATATTGAAAGTTAATATAGTTTAGGGACTATTTCTGCCTTTTCTATAAAATATATAAGTATAGGGACTAAATGTGTGAAATATAGAAAGTTAAATGTTTAATATATATATATATATATATATATATATATATATATATATATATATATATATATATATATGTATATATATATATATGTATGTATATATATATATATACATATATATGTATATATATATACATATATATGTATATATATATACATATATATGTATATATATATATATGTATATATATATATATATATATGTATATATATATATATATATATATATATATATATATACATATATATGTATATATATATACATATACATATATATATATATACATATACATATATATATATATATATATATATATATATATATATATATATATATATATATATATATATATATATATATATATATATATATATATACATTTATATATATATTTATAACTTTAGTTAGACAACATAATAGAATATATTATAAGTTAGACACCATGGACTAAAAACACAAATCGGGCTATTACTCATCTTGGCTTTAAATTTTTTTATTTTTTCTTATATTGAAAGATGATTGCTAGTAAACACTTATATTATTGATATGTTGTCAAAGCAATGCTCACATACTTGATTACAGTCACCTAGATTGATATACTCAGGAGTCGGATATGAATAAGAGCATAAGAAGTTATTAAGTAAAATAATAAAAAAAAATTATGATCAAGCCATAACTTATCTAAATAATATTTTCTATATCCTTACTTACCCTTTGAGTATTAGCAGAAGAGACCTGATCAGAGTTAAAGGACCATAGACATGTATATATAAACAACAAACAAAAATAATATGTACGAATATAGTCCGAAGAATCCAATGGTAGCCTGATCATAAGCCCTCTAACAAACACCAAATTTATATACCAAAATAGTGCATCCAAGGGTGATAAAAAAAATGGGTGTCGTATTTACCTAGCAGCAACATGAGCAGTGTCGGAACCACCTGTAAACATCAAGTAAAAAAAATATGTAGAACAACCAAGTCAAAGAGACTTAAGCCACTAATCTGGCCCGTTTAAATTGAATGCACTTGTATGAAAAATCGGATTTTTTTCCTAGAAAAATTCGAATTTAAACATGGTACTAAGAGATATTTTGTGTTTGCCATTCGTATTAACAATTATTGTCATAATCCCTCCAGATCAGCCATAGAATGTGCAATTCATCAATAGAATGTCAAGCTAAAAGAGTTGCATATAAGTTAATAATGTATGACGTACTAACCTAAACCAGCAATATTCCCACCTATTACAGACATAGCGTGGCTTAATAAAGTTGTCAAGGACTGCAAATAGGGTGAATAGCTCAAAAAGATATAGCATCTCCAGCCTGAAAAAGTATATAATACATAAAACAAATTCATTAATGTATATCTCACCCGCGTGTAATACAAAGGTTTAAAAAAATTACCTCTGGTGTGTCCATTGTGTAAGTAAAAGACCTTATTTCTCTATTTGATTTCGCAAAAAATAAAATCTTATCATATAATAAGGGATAACAATAAAACTGAAACACCATATGACTCCATAAAGTAAGTAAGACTTACTGCGCTGCTCTAATTTAAGCCTTGAAAAAGTCAGGATCTATGTTGGCAGCCATGAGACAATCTCCTAACGCTTCTTTCATCCTACCAAGTGAAATCCTAGTTGCTACACAATTGCTATAACAAACTCCCAATAGGGATGAACCTACTATTGAGACTTAAGAGAGAAAATAAGCAACTGACTTAGAAGCATTGATTTGTCATATGTTGAAAAGGTAGTCTCGTGGCCACGGAGGATCAAGTGGCCACAGAGGTTCAATGCTATATACCTGGCTGTAGTGTACGTTTCAGAAATAAGTAATATTACCTGTTAACAAATATTCATTTATGAATCCATATATAAAACATGATGGTGCCAGATTACTTATGTCATGACTAAAAATCCTAGTGCATTGTTGAATAGGGGAATAACTAGTCAAACATTGGTTTTTGATGCCGGATAACCTAAGTCATGACATGCAGGAATTCCAAAACTGATTGGACTTATTCAAGAATAAGGGAGGTATAGATTAAGTAGAGTGATCATCGCTTTTATAGAATGTGCATGAAGAAGTTTTTAGACCCGAATATTGGTGGACTGCAAGAAAGAAGTTGGAGTAGTGTCATGCCATCACCATCTTTCTCATGAATGAGATATTCGTGTTTGACAGCTATGTCATGAGCCAGCCCTACATAGTGATAAGTGACATTAAACTTGATTCTAACTGTAAATCAGAAAAAAATAAAAATAAATAAATAAATTATTACAGTAGTTTCTACTATGAACTGCTTTGTGAAGTATGGTATAGCCTAATATGATGTTGCGACAGGTTGCTTTTTCACACATGCATCACCAAATATGAACAGGTTAAAGTGGTATTAGAGGAGCCAAAATAGCGTAATTCATAGTACCTTTGAAGTAGTGCAGCGTTGGAGTGTGGAAAACAAACCAAGTAAAGACCAAGCAAGCCAATAGGGTCGATCTCATCTGGGTTTTTCAATGTGCAATCCAAACAACCGCCTTTAAAGAATAGGGCTGTTTGGGTCGATCTCATAAGGATTTTCGATGTGCGATCCAAACAACCCTTAAAAGTAGTTAATCAGATGAGCAATCCCATACAGCCACTATGAGTGGTTTCAATAATCAATCTCAGATATAATCTAATAAACACTCCGTGAAAGCAATATCAATAAGCAATCCCAAACAACCCTTAAAAGTGTCCTAAAAATAAGTTTTTTTTTTGGGACCTTTTGTGTTTTGCAACCGCAATAAGCCAATAAGCCATTATGGTATTGGTACCAAATAAGAACGTATGAGTGTGAGATACATGTGCTACATACTCTTGTTCCACACCTTTGGCTGATACAGCTTCTTGGTGTATGGCTGCTTTCCATCTTGTGGTCTCCTCTTCACGGCAACAATATCCATCATTAGCCCTTCAACCTACACCACAGTACAGTAATAAAATATTTAAATGAACAATTAGCAAAGCCTAAATGAAAGAGAAACTATAGAATTATACTATCGACCATAACTTCTTATTACATGGTTTAAATAGTTTTTATAGCACATAAAATAAGAGCAGTCATAGCTTACGTTTTCATTTGCCAGTCTCTCCATTTTCCTGGAGTTCCTCTACTTGTTTAATTTCCAGAAGCTCCTTAGATTGAGCTTCAGCATGTTCCTCAAGTGAAAACGACTATGCCCTTTTATAAGTAGCATCCAAACACATCCAAAATATCCAAAGCTATTTTGATGGATACACACATATACCTATATGAAGAGTAATACAGTATGCAGCACTTCAATTAACAATGATAATTTACAGTGAGGCAGTCTATTATAAAGGTATATTAAATGTTAAATACCTTAGTTCATCAACATTATTCTGCAGTTCAATTATCTCAATCTGAGACTGTTTTATAGTGTTCTCGAGAACACGAGCCTGCACATCGCAAATAACCAATTCAGTCAACCAAAAAAAATCACTAAGAAGTGTCATCTACGTAAAATTAATGGAAAAAATCGCACCAAAGTATTTATTTCGTCATCTTCTGATTCGACATTACCATCCATTACTTGAAACTTCAATTTTTTCATGCTTACCCCTAAAGTCAGCAACTATAGTAAATCAGCTATTAAAATCAGTCCCCAGATACCTTGAATTATGTTATTATAACAACCCCAAACATCCCTGAATCAAACTATTATGACAGTCCAAAAAACCCTTTAGTATACCACATTCATGACTCACTCCCACATTTATGACTTACTCCGTTTCAAAATCCTTTATGGTTGTCATTTCCATACACCACGTGCAACAAAAATCTTGTGCTATCTCATGTGGAACAACCATATGGCATGTCACAAAGTATCCGACAAAATCGGCTTTATAGTTGTGGATATCTAGCTTTTTTAGGCCCAAGAAATCAGACGTGAAAGTGTGAGACCTCCAACTTAGGTTTAAACTAATTACCCATCGCCTGGTATGATTTCACATATATAAAGAGATTACATAAATACTAAACAAAGTTAAATAACAATCAAAATGAACTTTTCATTTTTCCTATGTTTCAAGACATCTATGTAACTATGTATGAATCTAAGCTAAATCTAGATCTTTAAATTGAGGTCTCACTCCATTTCATTTGGTTTAATTTCAAAGCTTTCTTAGCCTTCATAAGTCTTTCCGGAATACTCATATGCCCTTTTAAAGGTTGGCATCTCAATATTACAAATATGTAAATACCAGAATCATTAACTACTATAAGGAAATGATTGCAACTAACCTGAGGTGACTTTTTTGCTGCTGCCTTCCTATTTGCAATAGATCCTTCCCGATCTTCTATCAATAACATCGACCTCTGGTTGCCCAGCCAATTCCTTGCAATCACAGAAAAAATAAATGGCAATGAAATCAAATGCTAATTCAGGGAACTTACTTTTCACTAAAACATCAAATGGTTTTTTAATTTCTTCTCGAAAGCTCCATCCTTTTGATTTTGTTTTCAAACTGTATTACACAAACCAACCAATAACCAATGATAAGTAAGCGATTGCTATACAAATTCCACAGTGCTTTGGGTCCAATTTTTCTGTGTCCGCAAAGTTAGATAGGAACACAACCATTACAACTTGTAAAGTGATGGTCACCCCCAATAATTCCGTGAAATAAATAGCTCTGGTACGTGGTTACCTTCAAACACATTCCACTTCTCTAGCTGCCTTGAGTTAAATTTATTAAAAACTTGGCAGAGAACAAAAGTATTGAAGATTATAGTATTTTTCACTTTCTCATCCACATTAAATATTGATATCAAACCACCTTTTAAAATGTGACTGTACCAGTGACAGGGATTACCATGGGCATTATTTAAGATCTTTACAATAAGAAGCAACGACTACCATCCTTTAAAACTATCTCATGACCAGACCTTTTCAGGAACTTATTCGCCTTTTTAAGAGTTTGACCAAATTCTTCAATGATATTGCAGAAACAATTGCTTGAATGGTGAATTCAGTATCCCATATTTGACCGTCGTTACAACTTGCAACCCTCGATGAGGTGACAATATGTTCATAAACACTAATAAAACTTCCTATAAGGTATACATTATTTTTGAAGTACGTTGTATTATTTTTTCACATATACTTGGGTAATTTTTATGAACTGTTGTAGTGTTAAGATATTAAGATACATAAAATATATCTAGAGCATGATATCTTACAACATGTTGCGAAATGGTGAATCGTTTGGCTGAACAAATTGCTCAGCGGCAGCTACTGGTGGATTGTTCTCAAAAGTTG